>CM051827.1:98954577-99277746 GCA_028451465.1 Erethizon dorsatum | reverse complement strand
CAGGTTGCCTTCAAAATCACAGTGCTCTTCCTATCTCAGCCTCCTGAATGCTAGGATGAAATGCACGAGCCACCTCTCCTGGCTCAAAACCACCCTCTTAATTGGCCGGTGAGATAGCTCAGCGGCTTAAGCGCCTGCCCAGCAAGCGCGAGGGCCCGAGTTCGACTCCTGGAACCCACATATGAAAAAGGGGCCTGTGATATCGCTCAGCGGCACGGGTGCCTGCTCGCGCGCAAGGTCCTGACGTCGACCCCTGGGTACCCACAAAAAAAAAAAACACCCTCTCAAAAACAAAAAGAAAACCAAAAAGACAGGAAACAAAGCCAAACAAAATTCAACCTAAAAGACACATTTCTTGAAGTATAATCGCTATCCCAGAAATTCTATACTTCTGTTTTGTAATTAGCTGGGCTGTGCTGTCCACCCCAATAAAGCCTCGGGATCCCACAAGCTGTGTGCTGTCACCACCCTGACAGGCAATGCCAGCGTGTCTGTGAGCAGAAGATGGTGGAGCTCCTGGGAAATGGGGCAGCCACGACTACATGTAGAGGTGTAGCAGAGAACTATTTGGGAGCAGCTGGTCAACTCTTCAGTCTAGTTGGATGAGGCCTCATTGGACAAAGAGTTTTCACTAAGTTGTGCAGAGAGAAGCCCAAAGCAAGGTCATTTTTCTCATTCAGTGACATTCCTGCTTATGGCAATAGGATCATTCAGAAGAGATGAGAGATCAAACAATACTTTATTCCCATGTAAAATGATCCTGTGGATTCATCAGTGAAGGGGATTTTTACAGAGGGTACATATTGTTGAAGGCTGGGTGATCTGGTCACAGTATCCTTCATGAGGGCTTCTAAACCATTCAATGTGTGCGTTAGTGAGCGACCAGAATGACCAAGAGCAAACAAATGGCTCAGAAAAGAGAAGGAAAAAATGCGGAAAAATCCCACAGGGTGGACTTAGTTCTTACCTGGTTCACCAAAAATATGTGAATGTGTGTGTGTGCCTCTGTGTGTGCGTGTGTGTGTGTGTGTGTGTGTGTGTGTGTTATTCTAGTATTGGAAATGTACTAGACAAAACATGAAGCAGGGCATATAGAAGTGGAGGAGGAAGCATATATTTAGTAGCAAATTGACACTCGAGGGGAAGGCAGAAATAGCTCAGGATGCTGAAGGAGCCCTGTGTCACATTGTCTATGTGGTGTGTGCGGGGTGCAGGTATGTAGCCCTTTACATTGGTATGGAAATGCTCTTCCAGCAGGGGCCAGTGTCTAATAAACACTTGCCCATACATAGGGTATTTGCATCCCCGTATAGACATTTGGGAAGTGTCATGGTGGCCAAAGCCCATCAGGAATAGGGTCAAACCACAAGAAAAAGAAGACTAATAATAATCATAGAATTTTGGGTCAGTTTTTCATTTGAAAATATTGAATAGATGAGCCAGGCTGTGAAGGTCATGCCTGTAATCATAGCACTGGGCAGGGTGGGATATGGAACTTGCCATGAATTCGACACCAGCCTGGGCTACACAGTCAGTTCAAGGCAGCCTCAAGTATGTCAGCAAATGGTGCATCAAAAATATATAAAGAAAAACAACCACAGAACAATATTCTACAAGACATGCATCCCCAGGCATGACTGAGTCCTTACAATGATTTCTTTCTCTTTGTTACAGCTACACCACTTATGTACAGCTACTCCAGTTATGGCCCCTGTTATATTGCAAAATGGCACTTCTTTGTAGGCAAGTGTGGGGCTGCATGCCTCTGGTCGAAACCCAAGTGGCTGAGGGAATTGGATTGACAGTTCACCACAACCTGGGCTTCTTTGATGCAGAACCCTAATTGCACATGTCCGAGCTTGCAAGTTCTGTTCCAATTTGAGATCCTACACTTCCTTTTCTGCACATCTGCTATCCAGTTGATAACAACCTCCCGAAAGCCACCATCTGGACAGCCTTACTTCATTTTTATTTCAGTACTACTGACTGAACCCAGGGACTGCACATCAAACTGCACTCCTATTCCCTTTCCATTTTATTTGGACACAGGGTCTCATCAAGTGACTTGATTGTCCAGGTTGGGCTCCAAGTTGCACTCTGACTGAATCAGTCTACCAGGTTCTTGGGAATTAGCCATGTGCCTCCATGGCCAACTCTGTTTTGTCCGTTCTGTGAGCCCTTTCCCGCCTCTTCTCCTGCTCCTGTCAGACCAGTACTCTGAATTGTTCCATGAGCTTCACCAGTCCCCTCTTCAGTCTACACTACCCAGGCAACTACACGATGATCATTCTTATGCTTTCCTATCTGTGCATTATGCTTTTTGTCTACACGTCCTCCCAAAGACTCATGCTGTGCAGATTGGCAGGCTTTTTCTCAGGTAGCTTAATCTAGATTTTGCGACTGATTCTTTGTGAAATGGTGGGATTAAAGTTGCTGTGATTAAGGCTGCGTGATTTCTTGATCACTGAAATAATGATCTTGGACAAACATCCCCCTAATCACAGCATTCTGGATACGATTACAGGGGTAGAAAGAGGCTCGATGTCTCCCCGCCCCAGGTGCTCTTGTGGTTTTGCTCTTTTCTACCGCCATGAACTGTTGCCCTCTGCCAAGCACCACCCTGCCTTGCATCCTATAGATTATGGACCAAATTATCCACAAACTGTGAACTAAGTAAACCTTTCCTCTTTTGACCTTGATTGTCAGGTATTTTGTCTCAGAAGTAAGAGAAATATAAGCAACAGAGAAAATGTCAGAAGAGGTGTGGGGTCCTTGCTGTGTGTATACATGACCATGTAGTTCAAGGGGCTTTGGGAGTTCCTTTGGCTTTTCTGTGTGGGTGATTCTGGTCACAGCTCAGAAGACCAGAAGTCTGATAGCAATCCTGCTTGTACAGAACAGGCTCAGGTGGTTTTTCCTGGGAAGAAGGACTGCATTGGCTGCTGGACTCCAGACATTGTCTTATGGCTTGGTGGAAAGTTTGTCTGTGTATTGCTCGTGTCTAGACATGCTGCGTACAGTTCAGCTCTGGAAGTTTCAGGGGGAAGATCATGAGAGGATGGAAAAAGAGGACAGGAGTTAGAATACAGAAAACTGAGGCCCGATGGAGCCCTCCCTTCTTATGGGAGAAGTAAGGAAGGAAGAAGAAGGAAGAGGAGGAAAAGGAGGAGGGTTAGAATGGGACACAGGAGAACCCCAGTGGCTGTAGGGCATCTATTTATAAACTTGGGAGGTTGAATGTCACGTGAACACTGTTCGCCTAATAGCTTCTCCTTGTGGATTGCCTCATGGTCTCTGTGTTCTTGAGCCTGGAGCAGCTCGTTCATGTGGCTTGCCTCAGGTGCTCTTTGTTCTTGAGGTTGCAGGAGCTTAGTCATTTGACTTGCCCCAGGTGCTCTGTGCTCTTGAGGGTGGAGCAGCTTGCTCATGTGATTTACCTCAGGCGCTGTGTGTTCTTGAGGCTGGCCTTGCTCCAGCCTAGAATGTGTGTTTTACGTGCAACTTCCATTGCTCCCATATACACCCCTTTACTGTTTTGTAGTTACAAGGTATAGGTGCTCAGTTGGAGTTGGAGGAGATGTGTTTGGAGGATTATGTAAAAGTCCCTTTTAATTTTGAATGCTTATTTTTCTTTACATTTCTTTTTTGGTTTTTGTTTTTGTTACCATGAATTGAACTCAAGACCTTGCACTTGCTGGGAAGGTGCTGTGCAATTGAACTATATCACCATCTGAACACTTTTCATTCTAGATGAACTTGCTTGATTTTGGCTAAAGATTCCTAGCCCAAAGATTTTAAGGCCCTGTATAGAGCAATTGAATCCTACACAGCACATATCACAGAACATTGATCAGTTACTAGTGTATTTGGCAATTGTTTTATACCTCTTGTAGGCGTAGTTTTTTGTTGGATGTTCAAGACCAAGTTAAGGTGAGACCTCTATTAATCAACTTTTGGTGTTTATCAAGGTTAGTTGCATCTCCTCAGGATTTACCTCTGAACCATGGACAGCACCGCTAGTTCTTCAGTTTGTGTCAACCATCTGGATGAGTCACAGTCATTGCTTGATGAACTTGCTTTCTGTAAAAGCTTGGGAGACCCTTTTCTCCCAGTGACTCTCCTTAGGCACACAATATGGCACAGATCTATAGCCTCTGCGGTTCTACAACCTCCTCGATCAGGAGTTTGTATGACTCACCAGAGTTGCTGGATGTCACTAAAGAGGTTCCCTCATGTCCTGGGTCCTCATTGACCTCAAAGGGCTGGGGCCAAAATATTGGCTGTCCTCTTAGCTTCTCTATTTCTGTACTTTTTGGGCTCCATACCTCAGTCATTGAACTTCCAGAAGAGAAGGGAAATGACATAATATTTTGTAATGGGGGCAGTGAGCTTAGTATTATTGTATCTGAATATCAGGCTGTTTGGAACATAAATTAGAACTGTTATTTTCTAACAACCATGGATTTTCTAATAGTTGAAACTCTGTAGAATGCTAACAGGCAGCAATTCTATAATTTTACACAGAACCTTTAAAATCAAAACCACACATAACATTGTAGCATGACAATCACAAGGACTCTTTTGTGACATACATAAATTTCCAGTTTGACATCTGTCTTTTCATAAATCTTCTCTATCTAACACACAAGAAATTTTACCTAACTCGTTGACCTTTAATGGGATGTCACTGAAGAAATTTGTGTCATTATCTAGGCCACTTCATATCCAGACATCTCTAAGTATAGTGGGGCATCTATAGCATATACATCCCATAAGTTTTTGTTCTTATTACTGACTGGTGACCTCATGTTGGCTTGACATGAACCTCCTTTCACAAGTAAAAGGAGCACCAAAGAAAGACAAATGTCTGAATCTGAAAGAAAAGGTCTATCACCATAAACACCCCCAGTTTTACATTTTGGAAGGTGATACACTTGGAAATCATGAATACATTTAATACAGCATGAGATTAATAATCAATTATTATACCCAATAATTAAGAAAAAACTTTACTTCTTAATTTAGTTTTATACACAGATCATTTTCCATCAGAAAACCTTACTCTATTATTTCTAGAAAACTTAACCTTCTGCTGATTAACAATATATTGGGGTGTCTCCCAGAAGGCTATGGAGATTAGTGGGGCTTCCATTAATGAACAAGGAATGGATAATTATCTAGGCAGCTGCTTTCTTCTTCATCAATTGGAGTCCGGTCCTGTAGTCTCTCCTCAACCCAAGGGATTTTGAAAATTATCTTAATAGTTTTTTGATGAAGGATGAAAACCCAATCATGATTTTTTTGTGTGTGTGTGGGTACAGGGGGTCGAACTCAGGACCTCACGTGCCAGCAGGGGCCGGTGCCGCTGAGCGATTTCACTGGCCCTTTTATCGTATGTGGGTACCGTGGTCAAACTCAGGACTTCATGCTTGCCAGACAGGCCCTTATGCCGCTGAGCCATCTCACCGGCCTCTCCAATCATGATATTTAAGACGTTATTTTTGAAAAATGAGAGACTCTCTAATTATAATACATAAACAACCATATGCGTTACATTTACAGAACCAATTTTAGCATCATTTTGACCTGGTGGCCACCCAGCTGGAAGAATATCAGACAAAGGCTCCAAAAATCCCAAAATTCAAAAGGAAAGGAAAGGAAAGGAAAGGAAAGGAAAGGAAAGGAGAAAAAGAAAAAAAATTGTTGAGCTCAAAGAAAAACAGCTAATAAACAGACAAACAAACAGATACACAGTCAATCAGTTTACACACTCAGAGTGCACTTAAATATATATTTTGACCAAATAAAATTATACAACTCTTTTAAAATTTTAGATGTTTGTAATTATAAATAGACTACTCAGAATTTTTGTAGGTCAATAAAGAGATTCTTTACATGAAAATTTGAAAGGAACAAAACCTTTGATCTATAATTAATAGGTGATGTTGTATTACCACCAGGGTCAGTATGTTATGGTTTGTGCCTACATGTCAAACCAAAGCCTCATGTAGTCATGGGGGTGAGACTTTTTCAGGGTTGGCCAAGTCTAGAGTTTGTGACTGAATCATGCTGCAATGCTGGGATTATGGGTGCTGAGATTAAGACGTGGTGATTCCCAGATCTGTGTACTGACTGAAGTGGCACAGCCCTAATCCCAGTAGTCTGGATAAGATAACAGGGGCAAAAAGAGACTTGCACCAATCCTTCAGCTCTTGCGGTTTTTGCAGTATTCCACCTGCAGAACTAAGAGGCTGATTAAACATTCCCCATTTTTCTTTGATTATTGCACCCTGTCCGACGATGTTAGGGCAGGAGAAATTTCTCTTTGGTGCTAAGGATCAAACCCAGGGTCCCGTAACCACTGAGCAACATCATCAATACTTCACAGTTTTTCATTTGAGAAAGGGTCTTGCCAAATTACCCAGGCTAAATGGTTTGGTAGCACACACACAGACATCACCTGGAGAGGGGGAGGAAAGGAGATCACTGTGAGTTAGAGGTCTCCCTGAACAACATAGTGAGACCATCTGAGGAAACCTAAAACAAAATGAAATACATGAGGGAACTCCCCCTGTTGACCTCACAATTGCAGTCTTCCTACCTCAGCCTCTCAACTAGCTGGGATCACAACTGTGCACCACCACCCTCAGCTGAGGCCAAGGAAAATACTCTTCCACATTACACAGTACTCATAGTATTTCAACACTTAGGGAACAGAGTGAACCAGACAAAAGAGCTTCAGCAGAAATGTGTATTAAATTGATCTCATTACTTATGCAAGAGCTGCCTCTAGGATTAGTCAGATATCAAACACTTGGTGACTCCTGCAGCTGCCCTAAGGCTATACTGTCTTATAGCACACGCACAGTCACACTGACTTACACTTTGGCTGGAAATTCAGCAGTAGGGAAAATGACTTGTTTATTTCAAACAAAATTTCAGAAACCCTGTTTTGCAAACGAGGATTCAAAGAAAGGAAGAGTCCAAAAGGAGTGGATAGGGGCTGCTGGAATGAAATTCATTAGACCCAGAGGCTCCTAGAAGTTGGCGATTGTTCAAGGGTAACAGTGATTGGTGGTGGGGAGATGTCCTCCTAGAAGCTCCCTGTATGGGATGCGTTCATACAGCAGAGTTCTGAAACAGGTTCTCTTCACAGGCAAATGTGCAGAGGGACCTTCGAGTGTCTCTGCAACAGTTCTGGCCTAAGGCACAACAAACAAGATGGGACACTACTCTCCTCCCCCCCGCCAATTTTTTTGCATCTGTTGTAGGGAATCACAGCTTTCACCATACTCTTATGGCAAATGTAGAGCAAAACCTAGGATGCAAAGCAAATGGGCATCATTGCTCTAGAAAGCAGAATGAAACCAGAGTGCTTCCGGAACTATGGAGCTTTCTATTACTCAGTCTATATATCCAAACCCACACAAGTGTTTTTCCTTGGTTTAGAAAGTAAAGAAAACATAAGACAGTTGGGAAATAAAAGGCATTTATTAGGTGTTGGAATTGTGGTGAGTAGAAAACAAGAGAACAGGCTGAGGGGGATTTCAAATCTATGCCAAGTTCCTCATAGACTGATGGGCTCCAGTCCAAGGGGAAATCAGGTGTGGACTCTCTGATGCTGTGTGAGGTAATTGGACCGGGAAAATCTCTTCTTGCAGATCTCACAGGTGTAGGGCCGCTCCCCGGTGTGCCTTCTCATGTGTCGCTTTAGATCATCCGAGCGGTTGAATCTCCACATGCATCCTTGCACATTGCATGCATAGGGCTTCTGGCCTGCATCAGAGAGATAAAGAGATCCTTGTCAGGCTGTGTTGAGGCTGAGGCAAGGATTTTGAAAAGAACAATGAAAAGGCTGAAGAGGAGGAAGTGAGAGAGGGACACAGATTGATGGAGACTGGAGGCCAGGGAAAAGGAACAGCTGCAGGACAGGATGAACGAGAAGAACAAGAGGCAAAGTGTGAAGGACCGTAAGGAAGATAAAAAGAGACATAGAGATGTGGTTCATGGTAGAGCCAAGCATACGTGAGAACTCAGTGTGTGAGATAGGCTAGACTCCATCCCCAGCAACAGTGCAGGTGACAACCATGCCCGGTGAGCTCAAAGCTTTGTAATGACACCCATCTAGCTCTACTTGCCCCTCCCCGGGTCCTGAACACGCACTTACCACTGTGGGTGCGCTGGTGGAGCCGGAGGTAAGCAGACCTCCGGTAAGATTTCCCACAGTCTTGGTGTGGGCAGATGTAGGGCTTCAAACTCTCAGACTTCTTCAGCAGTGGACAGCTCTTAGTCTGTAAGTTCCCATCCTTTTGCAGGAGTTGTTCCCGAATCAAAGGGGAGCCTTGCAAGTGTAGCAGTCCTGGGTGTGCTGCTGCCACAAGCTGATAGCCCCCACTGAGGCTCTGGCCATTGCTTAAGGTCACCATCTGGTCCCCACTGAGGCTCTGACCATTCCAGCTGTTTGTCATCTGCTTCAAGTAGAGGCTCTGGTCACCAATAGGTGTTGCTGTCGCACCCCAACAGGAGAAATGATGACCCCTGGGGACTGTCATTAGGCCCCCAGAGAGTGCCTCACTGTCATGGAGCGTCTTCATCTGACCTCCACACAATGTGGTCATCTGGATGCCATGGAAAGTTTGGTCACAACTTAGGTCCTGCTTCTGGCTCCCTCCCTCAGAGACAGTCACCTTGCTTGCAGTGACACATGTCTCTCGGCAACCAGTGACTGCTATGTTTGAGGCGCCCATGACTTGGGTGTTCTGGTAGTCTGCTGTGGACTGGACCTGTTCGTGGGATGTCACTTGGCCACTCCGGTCAATAATCTCAATGAGATCATGCAGGATTCCTTCCAGGTCTTCATCCAGGGCTGTTGTTGAATTCTGGGTGAGGACCCTCCCGGGGATATCACAGGATCCACAAGTCATCCCCGTGGGCCTCCTGGGTGGCATCCCTAGACTCTGGCTTGAGCCCTGCTGGCCATTTTCATGATTGGCTGTCAGAGGCATGCAGAGGGTTGGCGCTGGTGTAGACTGGGCGTTCACATGCTCCTTGTAGGGATCAGAGTAGTCCCACAGGAAGTCCTCAATATCTTCAATTGTCTCAAAGTAGGCGTTCATCGCTCTGCTCTTGCCTGAAGACTGAAGTCGATCCTCAGCTGTGGGATCCTACAAGGAAAATCAGAAGGTCAAGGTTGCATCCAGGCTCAAATCCTGACTATACACACCCCTCTTCTCTTCCTTCTAACAAGGAAGCACCTCTACCTCACCCTGCGGCTCGACTCAAGTCCCTTGCCACAGTTTCCAATCCCTACACCTAGGAGTCTCTGCTTTAGCAGCCATGGACCCTGGACCTGTGGGCCAAATCTGTCGTGCTTCAGACTCACCAGAGTGTGGTCCCAGGTCTGCACCCACCCAGGATTCTGTCCAAGTCGAATGGGGATGGCAGAGAACTGCGCTCACGGAGGAAGCTTCTCACAGAGCACTGAGCTCAACAAGGAGTGAGAAGTAGAGCTTTAGCTTGTGACCAAGGCTTTTATAGGGCCTCAGGCGCAGTGGGAAGGGCCCAAGTATCACGCCCACTGTCGGCAATGCCTTCTGGGGGCAGAGCCATCTCTATTGGAGCAGTTTTCTCCACCAAGCAGGACCTTATCTGTCTGTACTTACCTGCTGTAGACACCTGTGAAGTCATCACTCACAGGTTCCCTTTAGGCAGCGCGGTCCTCAGAGACCCGGGAAATAATAGTGCAGAAGGGAAAGGCTATGTGTTCTTCTCTCTGTTTTGACTTCCCTGACCTCTTATTTAATGAGACTTCCTCCGTGCCCCCCCACCTGCTTTCCATCCATCCCCATAAGACCCTGGGCCTTGCAAGCACGGTGCATTCCATCTCACAGGTTCGGTGAACTAAATCTGCAGTTCCATCAGAGGCCACAAAGTTGTGTATACATATGCAATTAATGCTGGGTTTGGAGGCCCAGGCTTTAATCCCAGGATCTGGGAGGCTTGCACAAGTGGATTGCTGGGACTTCCAGGCCAGCCTTGCATATGTAGTGAAGGCAAGGCCAGCCAGAACCGCACCCTGAGACGGATGTCACCAAAATCCAAGTGAAATCCATGACCACTGACTCATGTGCGATGACCAGAAATGTCATTATTTTCAAACCCCAACTCAGGATTCAAACATGTAGGGAGCACCCTGTCTGTAACCTCCTTTCCCAATTCAAATCAAGATTGTCCTCTGTATAATCACTCGTGAGGGCAGCTCTCTTCTGGGTCCTGTCCCTGAGATAGGTAAGAAGGCGGGTGGCTGGCTGCATAGGGTGGGGTGACAGGTAGTAGGGACAAGGTGGGGAGAGCTGGGGGTGAAGCCAGCCACAACAGGACAGCACCGCCTCCCTGTGTTGTGTGTTTTTCCAAGGTCTCTTCCATGGAAGGCTACATGGCTGCACCTCCATGCTTGGTCCTGTGCAGTGCCGGGAGAAGCACCCAGTGCCAAATACCTTTGCTGCACGAGGCACTGAGGCCCGAGGCCTTGACCCAAAAAAGGTCTACTTGGCGCCTCTATTGTCCAACAGGTGACGAGTAACAGAAGAAAACTTTGGCCTTGGAATGCCAAGGATACCAAATTCCTCCCATTTCCAACCAGTGAAGTACCTGTATTTTCAAAAGCCCCAGGCTTTTGCCCCAGGTGTGTGATGTACAGCGGGAGGAGTGAGACATGTTCCGCAACCCCACACTTTTGTCTGTGGATTTGACTGTTGGTCTGTTTGGCTCTCCCTCTAATTCAGGTTGGCCTTCAATGCAGTATGTTGCACAGGTTGCCCTCAAAATCACAGAGATCCTCCCGCCTCAACCTCCTGAATGTTAGGATGACATGCACAAACCATCTCTCCTGGCTCAAAACCACGCTTTATAAAACAAAACCAAAACCAAAAAGAAAGGAAACAAAGCCAAACAAAATGCAAACTAAAAGATACATTTCTTGAAGTATGATCACTATCCCAGAAATTCTATACTTCTGTTTTGTAATTAGCTGGACTGTGCTGTCTGCCCCCATAAAGCCTCGGTATCCCTCAAGCTGTGTGCTGTCACCACCCTGACAGGCAGTGCCAGCGTGTTTGTGAGCAGAAGATGGTGGAGCTCCTGGAAAACAGGGCAGCCACGACTACATGTAGAGGTGTAGCCGAGAACTGTTTGGGAGCAGCTGGTCAACTCTTCAGTCTAGTTGGATGAGGCCTCATTGGACAAAGAGTTTTGACTAAGTTGTGCAGAGAGAAGCCCAAAGCAAGGTCGTTTTTCTCATTCAGTGACATTCTTGGTTATGGCAATAGGATCATTCAGAAGAGATTAGAGACCAAACAACATGCTATTCCCATGGAAAATGCTCCTGTGGATTCATCAGTGAAGGGGGAGTTTTACAGAGGGTACATATTGCTGAAGGCTGGGTGACCCTGTCACAGTGTCCTTTATGAGGGCTTCTTAACAGTCCAGGGTGTGCTTTAATGAGCAAACAGTGTGATCAAGAGCAAAAAATTGGAGCAGAAAAGAGAAGGAAAAAATCCAGGAAAATCCCCTTGAGTGAACTTACCCCATGCCTGGATCACTAAGAAATGTGTGAGTGTGTGTGTGTGTGTGTGCCTCTGTGTGCATGTCTGTGTGTGTTAGTCCTGTATTCGAAGTATACTAGACAAAGTATTGAGCAGGGCATGTAGAAGTGAAAGTGGAATCATACATTTAGTAGCAAAGTGACACTCGAGGGGAAGGCAAAAATAGCTCAGGGTGCTGGAGGAACCCCGTGACATTCTCTACATGGTGTGTGCAGGGTGCAGGCAGGTAGCTCTTTACTTTGGTATAGTAATGCTCTCCAGGCAGGACCTAGTGTCTAATAAACACTTACCCGTAGATAGGTGATTTTCATCCTTCTATGGACATTTGCCAAGAGTCACGGTGGCCAAAGCCCATCAGGGATGTCTTCAAATCACAAGAAAAAGAAGACTAATAATAATCATGGAATTTTGGGTCTCATTTTCATTTGAAAATACTGAATAGATGAGCCATGCTCTGAAGATCATGCCAGTAATCATAGCCCTGGGCAGGTTGGGACTTGAAACTTGCTATGAATTCAACACCAGCCTGGGCTACACAGTCAGTTCAAGGCAGCCTCAAGTACATCATCAAACGGTGCATCGAAAAATAAAAAGAAAAACAACCACAGAACAATATTCTAAAGCACATGCATGACTGACTCCTTGCAATGATTTCCTTCTTTGTGTTACATTACACTACCGCCTACATTCTACACTTAGTCCAGTGGCCTTTGTATTTTTGATCATGAGACTGTTTCTCCTTCAGTTGCCTAGGCTGGTCTTGAACTTGCATGCTTCCTGCTTCAGGCTCACAAGTCCCTGCATAAACCTCAATATCTTGTAGAGTAAAATTTTGTTAAGTAACTATCAATATCTCTCTCTCTCTCTCTCTCTCTCTCTCTCTCTCTCTCTCGCTCTCGCTCTCGCTCTCTTTCTATCTCTGTCTCTGTGTCTCTGTTTCTCTCTTTCTCAGGTTCGCCTTAACTGTTCAATATCGTATCCTTTCCCGTCTCATTGACTCACATCCCTACACATTTTTTGTTAGTTTCTAAACAAACTCTTGCTAATCCCTAAATTCTCCTGGTTAGAATTCAACATGTGATTGTCTTGTTCCAGCCTCCCAGAATTCTGTGGTTATAGGTATGAACCACCATGGCCAGCTGGTTTTGTCTCTGGCCTGGACTCTGTCTCATGCAATCAGAGGGTGTTTGCTGTGTCATGAAAGGAAATGGTGTTGAGCGTGAAGTACTGCTCAGCATCTTAGTATACTGCACTCTAGCACGTCTACAAAAGAATACATTAGGCTTTATGTAAAGATGCCATTCTGGGCTTTTGTGATTTATATCATGTGAAATCCTGGGTTGATTGCTGTATTGTTTTAGTGACATTTGAGGAAAATGATATGAGTTTCCAGAGGAGATGTCTCTATGTTAGAATTTCTCATCCTACATTTCATGAGGTCTAGACACTTGTCCTCAGATTCATGTCCTGCAAAGTTTATCTGTATACTTATGGACATGCATAATGTAGAGAAATTTTTTTGATTGGGAGAGAAATTCTTAACGGCAATGGCAGCTATATTTTGGTTCCGGATTGTCTTCATCAGGTCCCCATATAGAAAGCGGGCTCCCTAGCCCAGGCTGCTATTGTGAAGGGCTGAAGCTCTTAGAAGGTAGAGCCTGAAGCAAGGAAATTATATCATTGGGAGAGGCATTTCAAAAGGGCTATGGTGTCCAGCCTTCTTTTCTTCTCAGTTTGATTCTGAGCTATATGCTGAGGGGTTTCCTCCCTCGTCCACTCCCACCATCAGCCACTGCTTCACCACAGGCCCCAAAGAGATGGAGCTGACCAACCACAGAGTGAAACCTACATAACTATGAGCCCAAATAAACTTTCCCCATTTTGGGTTAATTGTTGCACTCTATCCTAAGGGGTTAGCACAAGGGAAATTTCTCTTTGGTACAAGGGATCAAACCCAGGGACCATTTACTACTGAACATCATCCTCAATGCTTTGAAGTTTTTATTTTGAGGAACGGTCTTGCCAAATTGCCCAGGACAATTTGCTTTACTGGCACACATATGCACACACACACACACAGACACACACAGACACTCATACACCTCTTTGAGAGGTGGACGCAAGAAATCAACTGTGAGTTAGAGGTCCCCCTAAAGGATATAGTGAGACCATCCCAAGGAAACATAAAACAAAGTCAAATAAAGAAGGGAATTACTCATGTTGACCTCAGGCTTGGAGTCTTCCTGCCTCAGTCTCCTAACGAGCTGCAATCAAAAGTGTGCACCACCACCCACAGCTGAGGCAAAGGAAAATAGTTTTCCACCTTACACAGTACTCATGGTATTTCAACACTTGCAGAAAACAGTCCACCAGAGAAAATAGCTTTAGCGAAAATGTGTATTAAATTTATCTCACCAGGTATACAGGTGCTGCCTCTAGCTTTAGTCAGATATCACACATTACATGACTCCTGCAACTGCCCTAATGCTATATTGAGCTACAGCACACACACGAGCAGACTGACTTACACTTTGGCTGGAAATTCAACAGTGGTAAAAGGACTTGTTTATTTCAACTGAAATGATGGAGACCCTATCTTTCAAATGAGGAGCAAAGGAAAGGAAAAAGTCCAAAAGGAGTGCATAGGTGCTGTTGGAATGAAATTCATTAGTTCCAGAGGCTCCTTGAAAGGATTTGGCAGTGGCTCCAGGGTAAAAGTGAGTATTGGTTTGGAGATGTTCTGCTAGATGCAACTTGTATGGGATGTGTACTTACAGCAGAGTTCTGAGACTGGTTCTCTCCACAGGCAAGTGTGCAGAAGGACCTTCGAGTGTCTCTTCAACAGTCTCAGGCATCACCAACAGGATGTGAGAGCACTCTCCCTCTTTACCTTCCCCCACCCCTTTTGTTTCCATCTGTGCTAGGCATTCACAGCTTTCACCATAGTGTTTTTTGAAATGTAGAGAGCAAATCCTAGGATGCATAGCACGGGGCATCGTGTGCTCCTAAGGGGATGACTTTGAGATGTGGCTGGATCCAGAGAGTGCGAGCCTGGGATTCAGTGTGTGATGCTGTGAGAAAGAGTGTGTGTTTCCTCAGTTAGTCTACTGCTTGGTTTGGCATAGTCCTGAGTGTAGATAAGGGAAAGGCCCACCCTGGGAGTGCTCCCTGCCCCAAGGCTGGGTAGCCTGGGTCAAATCTCAGCGACACAAAGAGGGCTGCTCTTGTAGCTTGCTGCTTCACTACTGGGCTGCTTGCTAATTTGCTGCCCTCTGCCGGATGTAATCTGTTGCTCCTCTGCCATACCAACCTGCCTTGGAGCCAGGCAACTCTGAACTGAAACCTCTGCGAACTCGGAGCTACCATCAACCTTTCCTCCTTTCACTTTGGCTGTGGGCTATTTTGCCCCTGCAGTGAAAAATGTAAGGAAAACTGGGCCATTTGGGAATCAGATAGTACCTTGCATCAGACCCTGAAGCCCAAGGTTCTCGATCCAGTGACTTTAGTCTCCAGATCTCTGCTGCGAAACAGCCATTTCTTTTGTGTGTAACCTACTGAGGTCACGGAATTTTATTCTCAGAACACAAATGGCATGGCCCCAGTTATATTGCAAAATGGCACTTCTTCATAGGCACGTGTGAGGCTGTATGCCTCTAGTCCAAACCCAAGTGGCTGAGGGAAGTGGATTGCCAGTTCACGGCAACCTGGGCTTCTTTGACGCAGAACCCTAACTGCACATGTCCGAGCTTGAAAGTTCTGTTCCAATTTGAGATCCTACACTTCCTTTTCTGCACATCTGCTATCCAGTTGATAACAACCTCCCCAAAGCCACCATCTGGAGAGCATAACTTCATTTTTATTTCAGTACCACTCACTGAACCCAGGGACTGCACACCAAACTGCACTCCTATTCCCTTTCCACTTTATTTCAACACAGGGTCTCATCTAGTGACTTGTTTTTCCAGGTTGGGCTCCAAGTTGCATTTTGACTGACTCAGTCTACCAGGTTCCTGGGAATTAGCCATGTGCCTCCATGGCCAACTCTATCTTGTCCATTCTGTGAGCCTTTTCCCGCCTCTTCTCCTGCTCCTGTCATACCAATGCTCTGAGTTTTGCCATGAGCCTCACCAGTCCCCTCTTCCGTCTACACTACCCAAGCAACTATATGCTGTTCTATCTTATGCTTTCCTATCTCTGCATTATGGTTTTTGTCTACACATCCACCCATGGACTCACGCTATCCAGATGGGCCAGCTTTTTCTGACGTAGCTTAATCCAGAATTAGTGACAGATTCTTTGTGAAATGCTGGGATTAAAGGTGCTGTGATTAAGGCTGGGTGATTACTTGATCACTCAAATAATGATCTTGGATTGGCATCATCCTAATCACAGCATTCTGGATAAGTTAACGCAGGTAGAAACAGGCTGGATATCTCCCTGCCAGAGTTGCTCTTGTGGTTTTTCTGTTTTCTACCACCATGAACTGTTGCCCTCTGCCATGCACCACCCTGCCTTGCACCCCGTAGATTGTGGACTGAATGATCCACAAACTCTGAATTAAATAAACCTTTCCTCCTTTAACCTTGATTGTCAGGTATCTTGTCTCAGTACCAAGAGAAAGGTAACCAACACAGAATTCAGTACCAGAGGAATGGGGTCCTTGCTGTGAGTATACCTGACCATGTGGTTCAAGGGCTTTTGGGAATGCCTTTGGCTTTTCTGTGTGGGTGATTCTGGTGAGAGCTCAGAAGACCAGAAGGCTGATAGGAATCCTGCTTGTAGAGACCAGGCCCAGGTGGTTTCTCCTGGAAAGGAGGACAGCACTGGCTGCTGGATTCCAGACGTTGTGTTATGGCTTGGTGGAAAGATTGTGTTTTTTTCATCTTGAGAGATGCTGTATCCTGTTCAGCTCTGGAAGTTTCAGGGTGAGAATAATGAGAGGATGTTAAAAAAGGACAAGAGTCAGAATACAGAAAACTGAGGCCAGATGGAGCCCTCCCTTCTTATGGGAGAAGTAAGGAAAGAAGACAAAGGAAGAGGAGGAAAAGGAGGAGGGGGACAATGGGGGGCAGGAGAGCCCCAATGGCTGTAGGGAATTTATTTATAAATTTGGCAGGTTGAATGTCACGTGAAACCTCTTGGCCTAATAGCTTATCCTTGTAGATTACCTCATGGCCTCTGTGTCCTTGAGGCTGGAGCAGCTTATTCATGTGACTTGCCTCAGGGCCTCTGTGTCCTTGAGGCTGGAGCAGCTTATTCACGTGACTTGCCTCAAGTGCTCTGTGTTCTGGAGGCTGGAGCAGCTTATTCATGAGATGTGCCTCAGGTGCTCCATGTTTTGGAGGCTGGAGCAGCTTATTCATGAGATATTGCCTCAGGCGCTGTGTGCTCTTGAGGCTGGCCTTGCTCCATCCTAGAACGTGCAATCTACCTCCAGCTTCAGCCACTCCCAATATATCAGCCTTTACTGTTTTGTAGTTACAAGCTATAGGTGCTCAGTTGGAGATGGAGGAGCTATGTTTGGAGGATTTTGTAAAAGACCTTTTTAATTTTGAGTGCTTCTTTTCCTTTTCTTCCCTTTCTTTTTTTTTTTTTTTATTTTTATTTTTTTTTTATTTTTTTTTTAATTTTATTTTCAAATCAAAAGAAGAACAAATTTTCAAAACAACATAATAGGAGGGTAACAATGGTTAATACATTGCGTATTACTATCTTTAAGTTAGTTATTCAGGACACCAGACATTAGCATTTAATTATCCAAACATTATTGGCACAAACCTTACTCTTCAATGAACTAAGTAAAAATCGTAGTGTATCTATCTTAACCATCTTATATATATATATACAATTTTTTTTCCTTTCCCTTCTTTCTTTTCCCTATTCCTGAGATGAATACACATTTCTCAGATGAAGAAATACTAATGGCAAATAAATATACAAAAAAAGTGCAACATCACTAGTCATTCGAGAGATGCAAATTAAAACAACACTGAGATACCATCTCACCCCAGAAAGAATGGCTACTATAAAGAAATCAACTAATAACAAATGCTGGAGGGGCTGTGGGGAAAAAGGAACCCTTCTCCACTGTTGGTGGGAGTGTCGACTGGTACAGCCACTGTGGAAGTCAGTGTGGAGATTCCTCAAAAAGCTAGGGTTGGAGGTCCCATTTGACCCAGTTTTTTTTTATCTTTTGGTGCCAGGAATTGAACTCAGGACCTTCATTTTGCCAGGCAGGTGCTATGCAATTGAGCTATATCCCCACCTGAACCTTTTCATTCTAGATGAATTTGCTTGATTTTGGCTAAAGATTCCCAGTCCATAGATTTTACGGCCCTGTATAGAGCAATTGAATCCCACACAACGAATATCCCAGAACAGTGATCAGTTACTAGTGTAGCTGGAAATTGTTTTATGCCTCTTGTGGGTATATTTTTTTGCTGGAAGTTCAATACCAAAATAAGCTGAGACCTCTACTAATCAAATTTTGCTATTTATCAAGGTTAGTTAAATCTCCTCAGGATTTACCTCAGAACTATGGACAGCACCTCTAGTTCTTCAGTCTGTGTCAACCATCTGGAGGAGTCACACTCATTGCTTGATGAACTTGCTTTCTGTAAAAGCTTGGGAGACCCTTTTCTCCTAGTGACTCTCCTGAGGCACACAATACGGCATAGATCTATAGCCTCTGCAGTTGTACAATCTCCTCGATCAGGAGTTTGTATAACTCAACAGAGTTGCAGGATGTCACTGGAAAGGTTCCCTCATGTCCTGGGTCCTCATTGACCTCAAAGTGTTGGGGCCAAAATATTGCCTGTCCTCTTAACCTCTCTATTTTTCTCGTTTTTTGTCTCCTTACCTCAGTTGTTGAACATCCAGAAGAGAAGAGTAATGATATAACATTTTGTAATGGGGGCAGTGAGCTTAATATTACTATTGTATCTGAATATCAGGCCACTTGGAACATAAATTAGAACTGTTATTTTCTAACAACCGTAGATGTTCTAATAGTTGAACCTCTGTAGAATGCTAACAGGCAACAATTCTATAATGTTACACAGAACGTTTAAAATCAAAACCACACATAATATTGTAGCATGACAATCACAAGGACTCTTTTGTGACATACTTAAATTTCCACATTGACGTACTTCTTTTAATCAATCCTCTCTATCTAACACACAAGAAATTTTACCTAACTCGCTGACCTTTAATGGGATGTCACTGAAAAAATTTGTGTCATTGTCTGGGCTGCTTCATACCCACGCATCTCTAAGTATAGTGGGGCATATATAGCATATACATCACATAAGTTTTTGTTCTTATTACTGACTGGTGAGCTCATGTTGGCTTGACATGAACCTCCTTTCACAATTAATTGGAGCACAAAAGAAAGGCAAATGTCTGAATCTGAAAGAAAAGATCTTTCACCATAAACGAGCCCAGTTTTACATTTTGGAAGAATATCCACTTGGAAGTGATCAGTACATTTCATACAGCATGAGATTAATAATAAAATGTTATATCCATGTGAAAAAACTTTGCCTCTTTATTTAATTTTATACCCAGATCATTTTTCATGAGAAAACCTTATTTTATTGGTTCTAGAACACTTAACCTTCTGCTGATTAACAACATGTTGGGTTGTCTCCCAGAAGGGATGGAGATTAGTGGGGCTTCACATTAATGAACAAGGACTGGACAATTATCTAGGCAGCTGATTTCTTATTCATCAGTTGAAGTCTGGTCCAGTAGTCACTGCACATAAGTAAAGATTTTTAAAATTATCTTAATAATTTTTGGATGAATGATGAAAATCCGATCATAATATTTAGCACATTATTTTTGAGAAATGAGACTCTCTAATTATAATACATAAACAACCATATACATAACATTTACAGACCCAATTTCCACCTGGGCGGAAACATATGAGATAAAAGGTTCAAATATCCCAAAATTCAAAAAGAAAGGAAAGGAAAGGAGAAAAAGAAAAAAATTGATGAGGTCAAAGAAAAACAGCTGATAAATAGACAAAAAACAGATACACAGACAATCAGCTTACACACTCACAGTGCACTCAAATATATATTTTGGCCAAATAAAATCATAGAACTTTCTTTTAATTTTAGATGTTTGTAATTATAAATATACTACTCAGAATTTTTGTAGTTCAATAAGGAGAGATTCTTTACAGAAAAGTTGGAATGGAACAAACTCTTTTATCTATAATTAATATATAATTTTGTATTACCACCAGGGGATGTATCTTACAGTTTGTGACTAAATGTCAAACCAAAGCCTCATACTGTTATGGGGGTGAGGCTTTTTCAGTGTTGGCTGAGTCTAGAGTTTATGACTGAATCATGCTGCAATGCTGGGATTACTGGTGCTGGGATTAAGACCTGGCGATTCCCAGATCAGTCTACTGACTGAAGTGGCAGAGCCCTAATCCCAGGAGTCTGCATAAGACAAAAGGGGCAAAAAGAGACTTGCCCCACCCCTTCAGCTCTTGTGGCTTTTGTGGTATTCCACCTACAGAACTAAGAGCCTGATTAAATGGTCCCCATGTTTCTTTCATTACTGCATCCTATCCGAACATGTTAGGGCAAGGGAAATGTCTCTTTGGTGCTAAGGATCAAACCCAGCGTCCCATTACCACTGAGCAACATCATCAACACTTCACAGTTTTTCTTCTGAGACAGGGTCTTGCCAAATTGCCCAGGTTAAGTGGTTTGGTAGCACACACACACACACACACACACACACACACCCGACATGGAGAGGCAGAGGAAAGAGATCACTGTGAGTTAGAGGTCTCCCTGAACAACATAGTGAGACCATCTGAGGAAACCTAAAACAAAATGAAATAAATGAGGGAATTCCTCCACTTCACCTCACACTTGCAGTCTTCCTACCTCAGCCTCTAAACTAGCTGGAATCATAAGTGTGCACCACCACTCTCAGCCGAGGCCCAGGAAAATAGTTTTCCTCATTACACAGTATTCAAGTATTTCAACACTTACAGAACAGAGTCCACCAGAGAAAACAGCTTCAGCAGATATGTGTATTAAATTGATCTCACCCCTTAGGCAAGTTCTGCCTCTAGGATTAGTCAGATATCAAACACTAGGTGACTCCTGCAACTGCCCTAAGGCTATACTGTCTTATATAGCACACGCAGTCAGACTGACTTACACTTTGCCTGGAAATTCAGCAGTAGGGAAAAGGACTTGTTTATTTCAAACAAAATTTCAGAAACCCTGTTTTGCAAATGAGGATTCAAAGAACCGAAGAGTCCAAAAGGAGTGGATAGGGGCTGCTGGAATGAAATTCATTAGTTACAGAGGCTCCTTGAAGGAGCTGGCGATTGCTCAAGGATATCAGTGATTGCTATCGCGGAGATGTCCTCCCATAAGCTCCTTGTATGGGATGTGTTCATACAGCAGAGTTCTGAGACTGGTTCTCTTCACAGGCACATGTGCAGAAGGACCTTTGAGGGTCTCTGCAACACTTCTGATCACAGGCACAACAAACAAGATGGGACACTACTCTCCCTCTTGACCGTACCATACCCCTTTCATTTGCATCTCTTGTAGGGAATCACAGCTCTCACCACACACTTTTGGCAAATATACAGAGCAAAACCTAGGATGCAAAGCAAATGGAATTCATTGCCCTAAAAAGGGGAATGAAACCAGAGTGCTTCTGGAACTATGGAGCTTTCTATTACTCGGCCTATATATCCAAACCCTCACAAGTGTTTTTTCTTGCTTTAGAAAGTAAAGAAAACATAAGACAGTTGGGAAATAAAAGGCATTTATTAGGTGTTGGAATTGTGGTGAGTACAAAACAAGAGAACAGGCAGAGGGGGATTTCAAATCTATGCACAGTTCCTCCTAGCCTTCTGGGCTCCAGTCCAAGGTGAAATCAGGTGTGGACTCTCTGATGCTGTGCGACGTGATCGGACCGGGAAAAACTCTTCTTGCAGATCTCACACGTGTAGGGCCGCTCCCCGGTGTGCCTTCTCATGTGTCGCTTCAGCTCATCCGAGTGGTTGAATCTCCACTTGCATCCTTGCACATTGCATGCATAGGCTTCTGGCCTGGAGAGGAGAGACAAAGAGATCCTTGTCAGTTTGTGGTGTAGGGTGAGGCAGGGATTTTGAAAAGAACAAGGGAAAGGCTAAATAAGACAACATGGGAGAGGGAGAGACAGATTGATGGAGCCTGGCAACCAGGGAAGAGGAACAGCTGTAGGCCAGGATGACCTGGAAGAACAAGAGGCAAAGCGTGAAAGACAGAAAGGAAGAGAAGAGACCTAGAGATGTAGCTCAGTGGTAGAGCCAAGCATGTGGGCGAACTTAGCGTGTGAGAGAGGCTAGATTCAAAACTCAGCAAGAGTGCTGGTGGCAACAACGGCCGGTGAGCTGAAGGCTCTGTAATCACACCCATCTACAGCCACTTGCCCCTCCCCCGTTCCTGAACACACACTTACCACTGTGCGTGCACTGGTGGACCTTCAGGTAAGCAGACTTCCAGTAAGATTTCCCACAGTCTTGGTGTGGGCAGACGTAGGGCTTCAAACTCTCGGACTTCCTCAGCAGTGGACAGCTCTTAGTCTGTAGGTTCCCATCCTTTTCCGGGAGTTGTTCCCGGATCAAAGGGGAGCCTGGCAAGTGTAGCAGTCCTGGGTGTGCTGCTACCACAAGCTTATAGCCCCCCATGAGGCTTAGGCCATTGGTGAAGATCACCATCTGGTCCCCATTGAGCCTCTGACCATTGCAGGTGTTTCTCATCTGCTTCAAGTAGAGGCTCTGGTCACTAATGGGTATTGCTGTCCTACCCAAATAGAAGTTCTGATGACCCCTGGGGACTATCAACTGGGTCCCAGAGAGTATCTGATTGTCATGGAGAGTCTTCATCTGACCTCCACACAATGTGCTCATCCGGATGCCATGGAGACTTTGGTCACACCTCAGGTTCTGCATCTGGCTCCCTCCCTCTGACACAGTCACCTTGCTTGCAGAGACATTTGCCTTCTGGCAATCAGGGAGTGATGTCTTTGGGGCGCCCATGAGATGGGTGTTCTGGTAGACTGTTGTGGGCTGGACCTGTTCATGGGATGTCACTTGGCTCTCCTGTTCAAAACTCTCAAGGAGATCATGAAGCATTGCTTCCAGGTCTTCATCTGGGGGTGTTGCTGAATTCTGGGTGAGGACACTCCCGGGGATATCACAAGATCCAGGAGACATCCCCGTGGGCCTTGAGGGTGGCAATCCTTGTCTCCGGCTTGAGCCCTGCTGGCAACTTTCACCACTGGCCATCATAGGCATGCACAGGGGTGGCTCGAGTGTGGACTGGGCTTTCATGTGCTCCTTATAGGGATCAGAGAAGAACCACAGGAAGTCGTCAATTTCTTCAAGTGTCTCCAAGTAGGGGTCCATCTCTTTGCTATTGCCTGAAGACTGAAGTAGATCTTCAGGTGTGGGATCCTACAAGGAAAATGAGAATGTTAAGACTCCATCCCAGCTCAACTTCCAACTGGACCCACCCCTCTTCTTCATTTCACTGATGCTATCCTACTCCAACCACCCATATCTCTTGCCTGGATGCCTGCAACACCTCTTAGCTGGTGCAGTGCACCTTCCACACATACTGTAACTTCCATGCCAAGCCAATTCTGCCCATGTGACTATCTTTTATGGGCCTCAATGTTGCAGATGGATGCGTGAGTGCCCAGCCTCCACTGTGGAGAGCTCCTCTCAAAGACTGAGATTAAGGGTGCTGTGATTAAGGCTGGGTGATTGCTGGATAACTTCACACACTGGATTGGCACAACCCTAATCCCAGCAGTCTCAATAAGATAACAAAGGCAGGAAGACGTTTGTCCCCTCCTCCCCCGCATTGCTCTTGTAGATTTTGCTGTTTTCTACTGCCATGAGCTTTTGCCCTCTGCCATGCGCCTCCCTGCATTGGAACCAGTAGATCATGGACTGAAAGCTCCACAGACTGTGACCTAAATAAATCTTTCCTTCCTTAATTTTGGGCATCAGGTATTTTGTCTCAGCAATGAGAGAAAAGTAACTAAGACACTCTGTCATCAAATCTTGAAAGCTACCTTTCCTGCTCACTCTCAGAACAAAAATACCTATGCTGGTTCCCCAGGCTGTTTTCAAAGTTCAGGACTAAACTCCTATTGGATCTGGTGAACTGAGGATACTCAGCAGTTCTCTGCTTCAACAGCCTATGCACAGAATTAAGGGTTTGTTACATACAATCAACCTTGGAAATCAAGAGAACTTCCCCTAGACTGCCAGAGGGCACACAGGAAGAGGATACTGAAAGCCACTTTGGAAACAGGGACGCTTTGAATAGGTGTTGGCTGAGCTCACCTCCTGTGAAGACACTCGACCAGGAGAAGTAACATCACCTAAGATTCTCCAATCAGAAATCCACAGCTTGAAAACTAGAAAGTTCATGAATTTTGAGAAATTGATACGTCTCTGTCTGTCTCTCAGTCTCACACTCTATGACTGTCTGGCTGTCTGTCTGCCTGTCTCTCTCTCTCTCTTTCTCTCTCTCTGTTTCTGTCTTTCTGTGTTTACCTCTGTCTCTATCTTTGTCTCTTTCTGTCTCTATCTCTGTCTGTCCCTCTGTCTCTCTCTGTGTCTCTGTCTCTCGCCCTGTGTCTCTATTTACCTCTCTCTCCATCTGGCTCTGTTCTCTCTCAGTCTGTTTCTTTTTGTGTCTCACTCTATCACTCTCAGTATCTCTGTCTCTCTCTGTCCCTCTGTGTGTCACTCTCTCTTTTGCTCTTCATCTCCGTATGTCGCTCTCTGTCACTCTCCCTTTGTCACTCTCCCCCTCAGTCTCTCTCTTTGTCTGTGTCTGTGCCAATCATTAGGAATTGAAACAGGGCCTATTGAATGAGCCACAGCTGTTAGCCTCTGAATTTTTCTTTTCAATTTTGGGCCAGGGTCCCGCTAACTAGCACAGAAGGGGCTCAATCTGCTGTCGGCCTCCTTCAGCCTCCGAAGTGTTGGTGTTACAGACAGGCAACACCTCAGTCGCCTAGCAAAGCATCAGAGGCCTAAGATAAGAAATGATCTGTCTTAGTTCCCATTTTGATTGCTGAGGCAGCATACCCATCACACAGATGGAAGCGGGGGAAGGTTTATTTAGATCACAGTTTGTAGAGGATTAGTCCATACATGGCTGGCTCCAAGGCACTGTGGTCTGGCACACAGGCATTACACAGGAGAGACAATTCATGGTGGGCAGAAAGTAGCAAAGCCAGCAAGCAATGGAGGACCACAGTTCATTTATCTCTTCTCTCTGCTCTAGACTCTTTAAGACACATAGCACTCAGAGCCTTACCCTTAGAGCAGTTCACCTTCATATTATCCAGAAACATATCTCAGCATTACACACTCTACTTTTAGGCACCTTCTGAAAAAAGCCCCACCCTTGTCTACAGGAGGCTTTCCAGAGACATCTAGACACAAGCCATAACAAGATCCAAGAAGAAACCACCAGGGAAGTGACAAAACACTTAACGTGAATAAAACCAAAAATGCGGCATCATAAATTAATGAGATGCATCCAGGGCATTTCTAAGAGGGAAAATTTTTAACACGTTGAGATAAAGATCTCAAACCATCGAGCTAACTTTGCAAGTTAAGAACCTTACAGCTCAAAGTAATTCTAAAGCTAAGGGCCAGAAGGAAAACCAAAAGCTCTGAGGAGAGACTTGAAAACAGAAAATGAGTCAAAGCCAATTGTTTTATTTTAAAAAGACTTATGTATGTATGTATGTATTCATGTAGTTCTTTGGATTAAAAACAGGCATCTTGGGAGCATTGCAACCTTGTAATACTAGCCCTTGAGAGGCTCTGGCAGGAGGATTGCAGGTTTGCTTCCTGCTGGGCAACTTAGTGAGATCCCGCCTTGAAATTTCACCCAAGAGAAAGTGCCTCTACGGAAGGAAGCACCTCTGCCTCATCCTGCTGCTCGGCTCAAGTCCCTTGCTATAGTTCCCAAGCCGTCCACCTAGGAGTCTCTGCTCTAGCACCCATGGACACTGGACCTGTGGGCCAGAGCTTTGGCGCTTCAGACTCACCAGAGTGTGGTCCCAGGTCCGAACCCTCCCAGGGTTCTGCCCAAGTAGAAAGGGGACAGCAGAGAGCTGCGCTCAGGGAGAAAGCTGCTCACAAAGCACTGAGCTCAGCAGGGAGCGAGAAATAGCTCTGAGCTTCAGGGTGAGCCCAGGGCTTTTATAGGGTTTCAGGTGCAGTGGGCAGGGCTCACGAGTCCCGCCCGCCTTTGGCTACGCCTTCCGAGGGCAGCGCCACCTCCATTGGCGTGCATTTCTCCACCAAGCAGGACCTTAGCTGCCTGGCCTTACCTGCTGTAGACACCTGTCACGTCATTCCTCACTTGTTCCCTTTAGAGAGTGCGGCCCTTAGAGATTTGGGAAATTGTGCAGAAGGGATGGGCTATGTATTCTTCTCTCCCTTTTGACTTTCCTGACCTCTTAATTAAGGAGACTTCGTCCTCGCCCGTCCACCTGCTTTCCACGCATCCGGGTAGAAACCCTGGACTTACAAGAACTGTGTATTCCATTCCGAAATTTCAGTGAATTAAATCTGCTCTTCCTTCAGAGGCCCCAAATTTGTGTATGCATATGCAAAAAATGCTGGGTTTGGAGGCTCAGGCTTTAATCCCAGGATCTGGGAGGCTTGGACAGGTGGATTGCTGGGAGTTCCAAACGAGCCTTGCATATGTAGTGAAGGCAAGGCCAGCCAGAACCGCATCCTGAGACTGTGTCTCCAAAACACAAGTGAAATCCATGACCACTGACTCATGTGCGATGACCAGAAATGTCATTTTTTTCAAGCTGCAACTCAGGATTCAAATATGTAGGGGGCACCCTGTCTGTAACCTCCTTTTCCAATTCAAATCAAGATTGTCCTCTGTATAATCACTCGTGAGGGCAGCTCTCTCCTGGGTCCTGTCTCTGAGATAGGTAGGAAGGTGGGTGGCTGGCTGCATAGGGTGTGGTTACACATAGTAGGGACAAGGTGGAGAGAGCCGGGAGTGAAGCCGGCCACAACAGCACAGCACTGCCTCCCTGTCTTCTATGTTCTTCCAAGGTCTCTTCCATGGAAGGTTACAAGACTGTACCTCCATGTTTGGTCCTGTGCAGTGCCAGGAGAAGCACCCAGTACCAAGTACCTTTGCTGCACAGGACACTGAGGCCCGAGGCCTTGACCCCAATGAGGTCTACTTGGTGCCTCTATTGTCCAACAGGTGACGAGTAACAGACGAAAACTGTTGCCTCAGAATGCCATGGATAGCAAATTCTTCCCGTTTCCAACCAGTGAAGTACCTATATTTTCAAATGCCCCAGGCTTTTGCCCCCGAGTGTGTGATGTACAGTGGGAGAAGTGAGACATGTTCTGCAACCCCACACTTTTGTCTGTGGATTTGATTGTTGGTCTGTTTGACTCTCCCTCTAATTCAGGTTGGCCTTCAGTGCAATATGTGGCACAGATTGCCCTCACAATCACAGTGATCCTCCTGCTTCGGCCTCTTGAACGTTAGGATGACATGCATTAACCACCTCTCCTGTCTCAAAACCACCCTTTGAAAAACAAACACAAAACCTAAAATGAAAGGAAACAAAGCCAAACAAAATTCAACATAAAAGACACATTTCTTGAAGTATGATTGTTATCCCAGAAATTCTATACTTGTGTTTTGTAATTAGCTGGGCTGTGCTGTCTGCCCCAATAAAGCCTTGGTATCCCTCAAGCTGTGTGCTGTCACCACCCTGACAGGCAATGCCAGTGTGTTTGCGAGCAGAAGATGGTGGAGCTCCTGGAAAATGGGGCAGCCACAACTACATGTAGAGGTGTAGCAGAGAACTCTTTGGGAGCATCTGGTCAACTCATTCAATGGCATTCCTGCTGATGGCAATTGCATCATTCACAAGAGATTAGAGACCAAACAACATGTTATTTGCATGGAAAATGCTCCTGTGGATTTATCAATGAGGAGGGAGTTTTACAGATCGTACATATTGTTGAAGGCTGGATGATCCTGTCACAGTATCCTTCATGAGGGCTTCTTAACAGTCCAACGTGTGCTTTAATGAGTGACAAGAGTGACCAATAGCAAAGAAATGGAGCAGAAAAAAGGAGGAAAAAATCCAGAAATTTCCCCCAGAGTGGACTTACCTCTTGCCTGGATCACCAAGAAATGGTGTGTGAGTGTGTGTGTGTGTGTGTGTGTGTGTGTGTGTGTGTGTGCCTCTGTGTGTGTGTGTGTGTTAGTCCTATATAAGAGTGTGCTAGACAAAGCAGTGAGCAGGATATGTAGAAGTGGTAGTGGAAGTATATATTTAGTAGCAAAATGACACTCATGAGGAAGACAGAAGTAGCTCAGGACACTGAAGGAGCCCAGTGTCACAGTCTCTATGTGGTGTGTGCAGGGTGCAGGCAGGTAGCTCTTTACACTGGTATGGAGATGCTCTCCAGGCAGGGCCTAGTGTCTAAAACCGCTTGCCCATAGATAGGGGATTTTCATCCTTCTATGGACATTTGGGAAGTGTCATGGTGCCCAAAGCCCATCAGGGGTAGGGTCAAACCACAAGAAAAAGAAGACTAGTAACAATCATGGAATTTTGGGTCCCTTTTTTATTTGAAGCTATTGAATAGATGAGCCATCTCTGAAGATCATGCCTGTAATCATAGCACTGGGCAGGGTTGGACATGGAACTTGCCATGAATTCGACACCAGCCTGGGCTACACAGTCAGTTCAAGGCAGCCTCAAGTACATCAGCAAATGGTGCATCAAAAAATAAAAAGACAAACAACCACAGAACAATATTCTACAGCACAGGCATTCCCAGCCATGGCTGAGTACTTACAATGATCTCTTTGTTTTTGTTAGTTATACTACTGGGGACATTCTACATGTAGTTAGTCCAGAGGCCCTTTGTATTTTTGATCATGAGACTGTTTCTCCTTCAGTTGCCTAGGCTGGCCTTCAACTTGCAGGCTTCCTGCTTCAGGCTCACAAGTACCTGCATATACCTCAATATTTTGTAGAGTAAAATTATTTTATGTAACTCTCAATCTCTCTCTCTCTTTCTCTCTCTCTCTCTCTTTCTCTCTCTCTTAGTCTCTGTCTCCATATCTCTGTTTCTCTCTTTCTCAAGCTCACCTTCACTGCTTAATATCGTATCCTTTCCCATCTCATTGACTCACATCCCTAGACATCGTTTGTAAGTTTCTAAACAAAGTCTTGCTAATCCCTAAATACTCCTGGTTAGAATTCAACATGTGGGGCCGGTGAGATAGCTCAGTGGCATAAGCGCCTGCCTGGCAAGTGCGATGTACTGAGTTGGACTCCCGGTAATGACATAAAAAAAAAAAAGAATTCAACATGTGATTGTCTTGTTCCAGCCTCCCGGAATTCTGGAATTATAGGTATGAACTACCATGGATAGCTGGTGTTGTCTCTGGACTGGATTCTGACTCATTCAATCGCAGGGTGTTTGCTGTGTCATGAAAAGAAATGGTGCTTAGCATGCAGTTTTGCACAGCATCTTAGTATACTGCACTCTAACATGTCTACAAGAGAATACATTAAGCTTTACATAAATATGCCATTCTGGGCTTTCATGATTTATATCATGTGAAATCCTTGGTTGGTTGCTGTATTGTTTTAGTAAAATTTGAGGAAAATTATATGAGTTTCTAGAGGAGATGTCTCTATGTTAGGATTTCTCATCATACGTTTCACGAGGTACAGAAACTTGTCTACAGATTCATGTCCTGCAATGTAGATCTGGATAGTCATGGACATGCATAATGTAGAGAAATTTTTTTTGTGGATGGGGAGAAATTCTTTACGGCCATGGCAGCTATAGTTTGGGTCCAGATTGTCTTCATCAGGTCCCCATATTGGAAGTGGGGTCCCTAGCCCAGGCTGCTATTGTGAAGGGCTGGAGCTCTTAGAAGTTGGAGCCTGAAGCAAGGAAATTAGATCATTGGGAGAGGCACTTCAAAGGGGCTATGGTGCCCAGCCTTCTTTTCTTCTCAGTTGCATTCTGAGCCACATGCTGAGGGGTTTCCTCTGTCATCCACTCCCACCATCAGCCACTGCTTCGCCACAGGCCCCAAAGAGGTTGAGCTGACCAAACACAGACTGAAACCTACAAAACTATGAGCCCAAATAAACTTTCCCCATTTTTCGTTGATTATTGCAATCTATCCTAAGAGGTTAGGGTAAGGGAAGTTTCCCTTCGGTACTAGGGATCAAACCCAGTGCCCTTTTATTGCTGAATAACATCCTCAATGCTTTGCAGTTTTTATTTTGAGGAATGGTCTTGCCAAATTGCCCTGGCTAAATTGCTTTTGGCACACATATACACATACACATTCACACACACACACGCACACACACTTACACCTCCTTCAGAGGTGGAGGCAAGAAGTCAACTGTGAGTTAGCGGTCCCCCTGAATGATATAGTAAGACCATCCGAAGGAAACATAAAACAAAATCAAATAAAGACAGGAATTACTCACGTTTACCTCAGATTTGCAGTCTTCCTGCCTCAGCCTCCCAACAAACTGCAATCTCAAGTGTGCACCACCCCCCACAGCTGAGGCAAAGGAAAATAGTTTTCCACCTTACACAGTACCCATGGCATTTCATCACTTGCAGAAAAGAGTCCACCAGAGAAAATAGCTTTAGCGAAAATGTGTATTAAATTTATCTCAACAGGTATACAGGTGCTGCTTCTAGCTTTAGTCAGATATCTAACACTTCATGACTCCTGCAACTGCCCTAACGCTATATTGCACTGCAGCACACACACGAGCAGACTGACTTACACTTTAGCTGGAAATTCAACAGTAGTAGAAAGGATTTGTTTATTTCAACCAAAATCATGGAGACCCTGTCTTTCAAAGGAGGAGCAAAGGAAAGGAAAATGTCCCAAAGGCGTGGATAGGGGCTGTTGGAATGAAATTCATTAGTTCCAGAGGCTCCTTGAAGGAGTTGGCAGTTGCTCAAGGGTAAAAGTGAGAATTGGATTGGGGAGGTCCTCCTAGAAGCCCCTTGTATGGGATGTGTACGTACAGCAGAGTTCTGAGACTGGCTCTCTACACAGGCAAATGCGCACAAGGACCTTCGAGTGTCTCTGCAACAGTCTCAGGCATAACAAATAGGATATGACAGCACTCTCCCTCTTTACCTTCCCCCACCCCTTTTGTTTCCATCTGTGCTAGGCAGTCACAGCTTTCACCATACAGTTTTTGGAAATGTACAGAGCAAATCCTAGGATGCAAAGCACAGGGACATCCTGTGCTCCTAGGGGTATGAGTTTGAGATGTGGCTGGATCCAGAGTGTGTGAGCCTGGGATTCAGTGTGTGATGCTGTGAGAAAGAGTGTGTGTTTCCTCAGTTAGTCTACTGCTTGGTTTGGCATAGTCCTGAGTGTAGATAAGGGAAAGGCCCATCCTGAGTGTGCTCCCTGCCCTAAGGCTGGGTAGCCTGGGTCAAATCTAAGGGACAGAGAGAGGGCTCTTGTAGGTTGCTGCTTCACTACTGGGCTGCTTGCTAATTTGCTCCCTTCTGCCGGATGTAACTTGTTGGTCCTCTGCCATGCCAACCTGCCTTGGAGCCAGGCAACTCTGAACTGAACTGGAAACTGGAATCTACCATCAACCTTTCCTCCTTTTGCTTTGGCTGTGGGCTATTTTGCCCCTGCAGTGAAAAATGTAAGGAAAACTGAGTGATTTGGGAAGCAGATAGTAGCTTGCATCAGACACTGAAGCCCAAGGGGTCTTTATCCTGCAATTTCAGTCTCCAGATCTGTGCTGTGAAACATCCATTTCTGTGGTGTGTAAGCTACTGAGTTCATGGAATTTTATTCTCAGAGCCCAAAAGGGATGGACCAAGTTAATTTGCAAAATGCAGCTTCTTTGAACGCAGGTGTGGGGCTTCAGGCCTCTGGTCCAAACCCAGGTGAGTGCGGCAAGTGGATTGCAAATTCACGGCAGCCTGGTCTTCTTTGAGGCGGAACACTAACTGCACTTGTCCAAGCTTTAAAGTTTTGTTCCAATTTGAGATCCTAGACTTCCTTTTCTGCACATCTGCTATCTAGTTGATAACAACCTCCCCAAAGCCACCATCGGGAGAGCATCACTTCATTTTTATTTCAGTACCACTGACTGAACCCAGGGACTGCACAGCAAACTCCACTCCTATTCTCTTTCCATTTTATTTCAACACAGGGTCTCATCAAGTGCCTCAATTGTCCAGGTTGGGCTCCAAGTTGCATTTTGACTGACTCAGTCTACCAGGTTCCTGGGACTTAGCCATGTGTCCCCATGGCCAACTCTATCTTGTCCGTTCTGTGATACTGTTCCCGCCTCTTCTCCTATTCCTGTCAGACCAGTGCTCTGAAATTTTCCATGTGCCTGACCAGTCCCCTCTTCAGTCTACACTACCCAGGCAAATATATGCTGTTCATTCTTATGCTTTCCTATCTCCGCATTATAGCTTTTGTCTACACAACCTCCCAAGGACTCACACTATCCAGATGGGCAGGCTTTTTCTAAGGTAGCTTAATCTAGACTTTGTGACAGATTCTTTGAGAAATGCTGGGATTAAAGGTGCTGTGATTAAGGCTGGGTGATTACTTGATCACTCAAATAATGATCTTGGATTGACATCATCCTAATCACAGCATTCTGGATAAGTTAACACGGGTAGAAACAGGCTGGATATCTCCCTGCCAGAGTTGCTCTTGTGGTTTTGCTGTTTTCTACCACCATGAACTGTTGCCCTCTGCCATGCACCACCCTGCCTTGCACCCCGTAGACTGCGGACCGAATGATCCACAAACTCTGAACTAAATAAACCTTTCCTCCTTTAACCTTGATTGTCAGGTATCTTGTCTCAGCACCAAGAGAAATGTAACCAACACAGAAATCAGTACCAGAGGTATGGGGTTCTTGCTGTGAGTATACCTGACCATGTGGTTCAAGGGCCTTTGGGAATGCCTTTGGCTTTTCTGTGTGGGTGATTCTGGTGAGAGCTCAGAAGACCAGAAGTCTGATAGGCATCCTGCTTGTATAGACCAGGCTTAGGTGGTTTCTCCTGGGAAGAAGGACTGCATTGGCTGCTGGACTCCTGATGATGTGTGTTCTGGCTTTGTGGAAAGTTTGTCTGTGTATTGCTCATGTCCAGAGATGCTGCATGCTGTTCAGCTCTGGAAGTTTCAGGGTGAGGATAGTGAAAAGATGGGATAAGAGTACAAGAGTCAGAATACAGAACACTGAGGCCAGATGGAACCCTCTCTCCTTAGGCGAGAAGTAAGGAAGGAAGAAGAAGGAAGAGGAGGAGAAGCAGCAGGGGGAGAATCAGGGGAAGGAGAGCCCCAGTGGCTGCAGGGCATTTATTTATAAACTTGGGAGTTTGAATGTCATGTGAAACCTCTCGGCCTAATAGCTTATCCTTGTGGATTTCCTCAGGGTCTCTGTGTCCTTGAGCCTGAAGCACCTTGTTCATGTGGCTTGCCTCAGGCTGTCTGTGTTGTTGAGGCTGGACCTGCTCCAGCCTCAAATGTGTGATCTACCTCCAGCTTCAGCTGCTCCCCCCGTATCCCCCTTCTCTGTTTTGTAGTTGCAAGTGAAGGGTGCTCAGTTGGAGGTGGAGGAGCTGTGTTTGGAGGATTCTGTAAAAGACCCTTTTATTTGTGAATGCTTTTTTTCTTTTATTTCTTTCCTTTTTCTTTCTTTCTTTTTTTTTATAGTACCAGGAATTGAACTCAGCACTTGGCACTTGCCAGGTAGGTGCTGTGCAACTGAGCTGTATCTCCGGCCTGAACCCTTTTCATTCTAGATGAACTTGCTTGATTTTGGCTAAAGATTCCCCGCCCAACGATTTTAAGTCCCTGCATAGAGCAATTGAATCCTATACAGTGCATATCCCAGAACAGTGATCAGTTACTACTGCAGTTGGCAGTTGTTTTATACCTCTTGTGGTTATACTTTCCTGCTGGATGTTCAAGACCAAATTTAGGTGAGACCTCTATTAATTAATTTTTGCTATTTATCAAGGTTAGTTAAATCTCCTCAGGATTTACCTTGGAACCATGGACAGCACCTCTAGTTCTTCAGTCAGTGTCAGCCATCTGGATGAGTCAGTCATTGCTTTACCAACTTACAGTCTGTAAACCTTGGCAGACCCTTTTCTCCTGGTGACTCTCCTTAGGCACACTATACAGAATATATGTATAGCCTCTGTGGTCCTACAATCTCCTTGATCAGGAGTTTGTGTACCTTACCAGAGTTGCATGATGTCACTGAAAATGTTCCCTCATGTCCTGCATCCTCATTGACCTCTGAGGGCTGGGGCCAAAATATTGCTTATCATCTTAGCCTCTCTATTTTTCTAGGTTTTGATCTCCATATCTCAGTTGTTGATCATCCAGAAGAGAAGGGTAATGACATAACATTTTGTAATGGGGGCAGTGAGCTTAATATTACTATTGTGTCAGAATATCAAGCACCTTGCAACATAAAATAGAACTGTTATTTTCTAACAACTATGGATTTTCTAGTATTTGAATTTCTGTAGAATGCTAAGAGTCTACAGTTGTATAATTTTACACAAAATATTTAAAATCAAAACTACACATAATTATTGTAGGATGACAATCATGATGACATTTTTGTGACATACTTAAATTTCCATTTTGACATATCTCTTTTAATCAATCATCTCTATCTAACACACAAGAAGTTTTACCTAACTCATTGACCTTTAATGGGGCATCACTGAAGAAATCTGTGACATTCTTGGGTCACTTCATGTCCAGGCATCTCTAAGTATATTTGGACATATAAAACATATACATCACATAAGTTTTGTTATTAGTACTGACTGGTGACCTCATGTTGGCTTGACATAAACCTCCTTTCACACTTAGTTAGAGCACAAAAGAAAGGCAAATGTCTGAATCTGAAAGAAAAGGTCTACCACCATAAACAATCCGAGTTTTACCTTTTGGAAGATGATATATCTGGAAGGCCTGAATACATTTAATACTGCATGAGATTAATAATCAATTGGCATACCCATGTGAAAAACCTTTGTTTCCTAATTTAGTTATATACCAAGATCTTTTTTCATGAGAAAAACTTATTCTATTATTTCTAGAAAACTTAACCTTCTGCTGATTAACAATTTATTGGGGATGTCTCCCATAAGGCTATGGAGGTTATTGGGGCTTCCCATTAATGAACAAGGTTTGGATAATTATCTAGGCAGCTGCTTTCTTATTCATCAATTGGAGTCCTGTCCAGTAGTCTCTCCACACACCAAGAGACTTTTTTAATTATCTTAATTTTTTGATGACTTATGAAAACATGATCATATTTAACACATTATTTTTGAACAATGAAAGACTCTTTAATTATACTACATAACAACCATGTACACTACATTTACAGAACAAATTTTAGCATCATTTTGACCAGCTGGCAGCCCAGGTGGAAGCATATCAGACAAATGCTTCAAAAATCCCAAAATTCAAAAAGAAAGGCAAGAAAACAAGAAAAAAGAAAACAAATTGTTGAGCTCAAACAAAAACAGCTGATAAATAGGCAAACAAACTGATACGCAGACAATCAATTTACACACTCAGAGTGCACACAAATATATTTTTTGGCCAAATTAAATTATAGAACTCTTGTATAATTTTAGATGTTTGTAATTGTAACTAGACTAGTCAGCTTTTGTAGGGCATTTAGGAGAGACCTCTCACCAGATAATTCGGAAGGAACAGAATCTTTTATCTATAATTAATACATAATTTTGTATTTTATTTTGTCCTAAAAATACTGGCAATTTTTGTTTCCCTTTCTTTCACGTAGCCTCCAGCTCAGATGGCTCCATACACTCTGTCACCTACTCACACCTTTTCCCAATTTTTAGTTATCATCTCCTGGGCATCTTGGGTCAGTTTCTTTAATTGACCCCAAGTGGGGTCTAGCTCCATCTTTGTCTACTGGCTGTGGAGCAGTCTCTGAGGCCTCACTGCCACAGGACTGAGCATCAGCTTCTTGAGAGGTGGAACCAACTCCTTCTCAGGTATGGGTCTGTGATACAGCCACACAGCATGCTCTGGCACCCAGATAGGCCATTCAGCATTTTCTGGAAAAACACAAGCATACCCTCTACACCAAGTGAGTAGTGGGCTGGGTCCCTTCCTTTGTCTAGTATGAAGATCTTTCCAAAGGACCCTTCCCAGCCTCCTTTCCTTTCCCTGATTGAATTGTCTTCCTGCTGCTGTAGTCCCATCCCTAGTAGGATTTAAAAAGTTAATAGTATACAATGCCAAGTGAAGTCTATTATGAGGTGTGAATTTTGTAGGGAAAGATTCCCCCTTTTATTTTTCTATTTGAATTTTGAGTGTACAGTGAGCATGCTCAAAAATTCCTTGACGTTGAGTGTTATAAGGAATTCCCATGATAAGGGAAATGTGAAAAATTTTACCACACATTTGGAAGGCAAGATTGTGTAAATTGGACTATTGTCTGTCTTAAATGCCCAAGGGCAGGAAAGGGTGCCAAAGGCATCCAAGCAATGAGAAATGACATGCTTAGCCACTTCACCAATGTGGGCAGAAGCAAAAACAAATCCTGAGGAAGTATCTACTGAAACGTGGACCCAGCATAGAGAGTCAAACTCAGGAATGTGAGTGACATCCTTTTGCCAAAGATGATTGGGGTGAAGCCCTCTGTGGTTAACCACCACAGGGAGTGAGGGAAGATGTATTATGCATGCGGAATGTTGTTTAATGATTTGTGGATCCCCTTCCGAGTTAAAAGGAACTGTTTACACAATGCAGAAGCATTCTGATGGAAAATGACATGGGAGGCAGAAGCCTGCTGAATGCTATCTGAGGGAACAAAAGTGACAGTAGCCAGAAATGTGTCTATAGTAGCATTTCCCTTAGTGACATGCCCTGGCAATTGGTAATGAGAACATAAATGACCGATAAAGCAGGGGACATGACATGACCAAATGGGAAATTGGAGAGTGTGAAATAAATAAAAAAGTTCTTCCTGGTTAGTGTGAATGACGGCAGTTTCAGTGCGACTCATCACACCGCAAACATAAGTGCCGTCCAAAAAGAGGTTTATTGGAGTGGATGAAAAACCTTGTAAGGCCCAGATGACAGCCTGCAATTCCATTTTTTGTGCAGAAGAAAAACCTGTATCCTGTATTCGGGAAGAGGAGGCCTTAACATAACCTCTCCTGCCCGAAGAGGAGTCATCTGTGAAAACAGAGACCCCTCCTGCTAAGGGAACTGAGCTTATTTTTGAATGGAAGACAAAGGGTGTGAGGGAAGCAAATTGAACTAATTTTTCTTCAGGGTAATAACAATCAGTAACACCAGGGAAGTTAGCTAATGTGGTTTGTCAAGAGGACAAAAATTGCCATAACCACTGTTGTTGAGTAGAAGAAAAGGGAACAATGATAGGTTGCACCTCACAACCAAAAAGCTGAAGAGTACGCATCTGCCTAGGCTCGATCAGTCCTGCCATAGCATCATGAAAGGGAGTAATGGTTTTATGTGGAGCATGTGGCATACGTAGCCATTATAAAGTGTCTGAGACTGCCAAAGGAGCCCCGTGGGCATATATTGAGTTGGACAAAAAATTAAAAACAATGCAGAAGATGGGTCAACTCTAGAGAGCTGAGCATTAGAGAGAGCCAGATCAATTTTGCCCAAGGTAGAAGTTTCAAACTGTGACACAGGAAAACTCTGACTTGAAAAGGCAGAAGCTGCCACTTGTGGTGCAGTTAATGTTATTGGTTTTGCCTTGGGCAGCTGTGAAACTGAAGCCACAGAGAAACACTCCTCTAGTGGGTAAAGTTCTTTTCTGCCACTCACCATTCCTTCCTTATCTGAGTGAACAAAGCTAGAGGGTTCAAGCTCTATTGGGGATGGGAGTGGGTTGTTGCTTTACTATTCTTTTTCTCCTTGGGACTTTCTATTAAAATAGTGCCCTGAGCAGAATCCTCTATGTTAGTCTCAACAGGAGCACTAACATCAAGACACTCCCTGATCCAGGGCCACAGAAATAAAGTAAGTACAGGAATCCATAATAGAACGAGGATTTACATATACATCAGTTGTTCTTGAGAAACAACTGGCCTCACATTTAACAACTGATAAAATCAATACACCTCTCTCCCTTTTGTTGCTCATGAGCCAGTTTTGCTCTTTTGGGTCCAGTGAACCCACTTTTCTCTTTGACTTCTCTGGAGCCTAGTTTTCTCTATGGCTTCTCTAGAGCCTAGTTTTCTGTTTGGCCCTAATGAGCCTGTTTTCCTCTTTGGCTTCTCTTGAGCCTATGTTACTCTTTGGCTTCTCTGGTGCTTATTTTGCACTTTTTGTGAATGCACAGTTAGAGGTCTCCTCTAAACTGCTATCTGAGATGTTTCCTCATTCCTTGGGTCCCTGTTCAGGCACCAATTGTTTCATCCTGCACAGCTCTCAAAGTTCCCAGGGTGAGGACAGTGAGAGGATGGGGAAAAAGGACAAGAGTCAGAGTACAGAAAACAGGCCAGATGGAGCCCTCTCTCCTAATGGGAGAAGAAGTAAGGAAAGAAGAAGAAAGAGGAGGAAAAGGAGGAGGAGGAGAAGAAGATGGGGGAGAAGGAGAGAGAGGAGAAAGAGGAGGGGGAGAGCAAGAGAGAGGAGAAGGAGTGCCCCAAAAGCTGCAGTGCATTTATTTATACACTCAGGAGGTTAAATGTCATCTGAAACCCTTCCACCTAATCACTTATCCATGTGGCTTGCCTCGGGTACCCAGTGTTCTTGAGACTGGAGCAGCTTATTCATATCACTTGCTTCAGGCGATGTGTTCTTGAGGCCAGCCTTGCTGAGGCCCCACACTCGTGACTCCACCTGAAGCCACTCCCCACACAGAGACTTTGCCTGACACTGAGATTAAGGATGGGGGACTAATTCCTGTGGCAGAAAAAATTTCAAGGCAATCAAATGTTGAGGCTCTGGCATGGCTGCTGTTGGGGGCTTTTAGCCACATCTATGTTGAGAATGGAGAGCAAAGAGCCCAGCAGAACGATTAAAATGTTGTGAGTTTGGCCAGAAAAGAAGCTCCAGTAAAGCTGTGGACTACAAAGATAGAGCTGAGGAGATCTCCTTTGCTGAGAAGGAAGAGGAGAATATGAAAGATGGTCTGAAGAAGATGACCACAAGAAGCAGCAAGTCTCCACCCTTTGCATCCTCAAAACTGCAAAAGTGAAAGACAGTGCTTTGAGGAGAAAGCTGCAGAGCACCATGTTCCACAATGGCAGCAGCCCAGAGAATTTGTTCCTTGGAATTGGATTTAGAGTGCCCATCAACCCAAGCACTCAACCCCTACAGCCAAGAAAGAGGAAAGGCTGGCTAAGGTGCCATCTGGTAGCAGACCTTGGCATCATCCATGTGCTGCTGATTTTAGGTGCATGCAGAATGTAAGAGCTGTGGGGTAATAAAGGCTTCCACCTTCATTTCAGAAGAAGACCTGGGAACACAGGCAGTGTGCCCCTCAGAGGGCAGTGTGTGAAGCTCTGAGGGGGAACCCAATGGTGCACTGGAGACCCCAGAATTTCGAAAAGCCAGGAATGTGGATCATCTGAGGAAACCCACAAGGAGGGAGCAGAGCAGGCCCAAGAGAGAAGCCGTGGGAGCTCTAACCACCAGAAGTGCCACAAGGGTGGTGCCACCCAATTTCTTTGGAGCTCACGACTTGTCATAGATTGCCTCAGGTGCTGCACATGGAACTACAGGATTTTATGTTTGCCCTGCTGGATTCTGGACTTGCTTTGATCCCATTCCTTTGCATCCCCCTGTTTGTAACTTTTGGAATGAAAATGTTTATCCTTTGCCATTGAATGTTGGAAGTGTTTAACTTTCTACTGGTATAGGGACTTTTAGCTAAGAGTTTGCCTTACAGCTCAAGGAGACTTGAGACTTGGACTTTTTAGCAAGGCTGAATTTGTTAGGACTTTGGCAACTCTTGGAGATGCACTAAATGCCATTTGATAAAGGGATGTGTATGAGTCTTCGGGGGTCAAGGGGTGGTATGTTATGGTTTGTTATCTACATGTCAAACCAAAGCCTCATGCAGTCACAGGGGTGAGGATTTTCGGGGTTGGCTGAATCTAGAGTCTATGTCAGAGAATGTCCTCTGGGTACTGGCTGAGAACGTGTGTTCTGTTGTTGGCTAGAGTACTCTGTACACGTCTGTTAGAACTGGTTGCCTCACAGTGCTGCTCAAGTCCTCTGTTCCCTTATGTACTATTTGTTCTACCCATTATTGAGGGTGGAATACTGAGCCCTCCAACTATTATTGTAGAACTGTCTACCTTCTTCCTTCAAGTCTGTCATTTTTGGCCTTATACATTTCACCCATAAATATTTATTATGGCCTTAGTTTTTGTATCTAAATTTTTGTTAGTATATAACCTCATTCTTTCCCTTTTGTAAATTTTTTCTAATTGCATACAATTCTTAAATCATGTGGAAAACAAAAAGTAGTTACAAATCAAAGTTTCAATCATACTAGCTCTGTGTGTGTGTGTGTGTGTGTGTGTGTGTGTGTGTGTGTGTGTGTGTGTGTGTGAATATGCTAGGAATTAAACCTAGAGCCCTTGCACTGAGCTACAACCCCAGGCCTTCTTTATATTTTACTCTAAGTCAGGCTAAGTTTTCCATGCTAGGCTCAAACTTGGATATTCCTGTGTCAGCCTCCCAGATGCTGGGATTACATGCGAGCACCACCGGGCCTATTTTATGTTCACTCTTTATTGACAGTTCCGTTTTGTTCACAAATTGTTTCCTTGAGTTTCTTTCGTGTCTTCATTTAGCTTTTCAAAATCTTTAAGATGCTTTAAATTCTTTCTATAGTAAATCTGCCATCAGCTATTTCTCAGGAATCTCTTCTTTTCCCTTTTTTCTTTATTCTTTTCTTTCTCTTTCTACAGTGCTGGGGATTGAACTCAGGGCCTGCATGCTAAGCAGGCAAGGAGCACCTCCACTGCTTTACCATGGCACTACATCCCTAGCTCAAGAAATATTTTCTGTGAACATTTCTTTTCTTTGCCTAGGTCACACTTTACTGGTTCTTTGATTATCTTGTGATATTTTCGCTGTTGAAAACTGGACTTTGACTCTTGTAATGTGGTAACTCTGGGAATCAGGCTCTCCCTTTCTTCAAGGTTTATTTTATTTCCTTTGTGCTGTATAATATCTCTGTGCCAGAGACTAGCCTGAGATGTAAAATTCAGGTCTTTGGTGAGGCTATACCATTTCGTGGGACATGCAGTGACTTTCTCCATTTCTGGTATACATGGTTGCTTTTGGATGTCCTTGTCCTTAAGTGATTCCTACAAGAGGAAAAGTAAAGGAGACAAATACTGGCCACTGGCTCTTTACATTGCAGGGAAGCCATGTGTGAGAGAGGTTTGTAGGAACGGGATGGGGATGGCACCGATGGCTCCTTCTATGCTCCACTTCAGGCATCAGAAGCAGAAATCCAGTCAGGACACAGATCCCCTCATAATTCCTGCTAGCCATGGCTGCTGCAAGGCCCCCCCACCATCTCCTGATTGTTTTGTTTTTTTTATACTAGGGATTGAACCCATGGCTTTCACACTGGGCTGCATTCCCAGCCCAGCTTTTAAATTTTTATTTTTGTGACAGTGTCTCACTGAGTTGCCTACACTGGGCTTCAACTTGTAATCTTTGTGCCACAGACTTACATACAGCTGGGATTACAAGCACATTCCACCACACCTGGCCAGTTTAGTTTATGCAGATTTAATTTTTTGTGGTACTGGGGATTGAACCCAGGGCTTTGTGCACGCTAGGCAAGCTTTCTATTCTGAGCTACATTCCAAGTCCATGTATTTAAATTTATTGATGTAACTGACTTAAAAGTGTTCATTTTACATGGTTTTATGATATTAACATCTTTCTGTCTGTCTGTCTGTCTGTCTTTTTTCTTTTCTTTCTTTATTCCTTTCTTTTCATTTGGTGTTGGGGATCAAACCCAGGGCTATCCATACAAGGGAGGAAATTACAAAGATCAGAGCAGAAATTAATGTATTGGAGACTAAAAAAATAAAACAAAGAATCAATGAAGCAAAAAGTTGGTTCTTTGAAAGAATAAATAAGATTGACAAACCCTTATCCAACCTTATTAAAAAAAGAAAAGAAAAGACTGAAATCCATGCAATTGAAAATGAAAAGGGTGATATCACGACGGACCCTGCAGAAATCCAGAAGATCATCTATACCTATTTTAAAAATCTATATTCTACTAAGATGGAAAATGCAGAAGAAATGGACAGATTCCTAGATTCGTATGAATTACCAAAGCTGAATCAAGAAGATTTAAAAATCCTAAATAAACCAATATCAACCAATGAAATTGAAGATGTAATTAAAAACCTCCCAACAAAGAAAAGCCCAGGCCCTGATGGATTCACTGCCGAATTCTACAAGAAATTTAGAGAAGACCTAATGCCACTACTTCTCAAACTTTTTAATGAAATTGAAAGGGAAGCAATACTCCCAAATTCATTCCTGGAAGCAAGCATTACCCTGATACCAAAACCAGAGAAGGACCCAACTAAGAAAGAGAACTACAGGCCAATCTCCCTAATGAACATAGATGCAAAAATCCTTAATAAGATACTGGCAAACAGAATCCAACAAATCATCAAGAAGATTATACACCATGACCAAGTTGGATTCATCTCTGGGATGCAGGGATGGTTCAACATACGTAAATCAATAAATGTAAAACACCATATTAACAGAACCAAAGACAAAAATCACATGATCATCTCAATAGATGCAGAAAAAGCTTTTGACAAAGTCCAGCACCTTTTCATGATAAAAACCCTACAGAAAATTGGAATAGAGGGTCTTTATCTCAATCTGGTAAAAGCTATCTATGACAAACCAACAGCCAATATTATACTAAATGGCCAAAAACTGAAAGCCTTCCCTCTAAAATCAGGAACAAGACAAGGATATCCACTGTCCCCACTCTTATTCAACATAGTTTTGGAAACTTTAGCCAGAGCAATTAGACAAGAGAAAGAAATAAAGGGAATAATGATTGGAAAGGAAGAAGTTAAATTATCATTATTTGCAGATGACATGATACTCTACACAGAAGACCCCAAAAACTCCACTAAAAAACTGCTAGATTTAATAAGCAAATTCAGTAGTGTAGCTGGATACAAAGTCAATACTCAAAAGTCAATAGCCTTCCTGTACACAAATAACAATCTTACTGAAAGAGAAATTAGGGAAACAATACCTTTCACAATAACATCCAAAAAAATGAAATACCTAGGAATCAACCTCACAAAGGAGGTAAAAGACCTCTACACTGAAAACTACAGTACTCTGAAAAAGGAGATTGAAGAGGATATCAGAAAATGGAAAGATATCCCTTGCTCCTGGATAGGAAGAACCAATATAGTGAAAATGGCCATACTTCCAAAATTGTTATACAGATTTAATGCAATGCCAATCAAAATTCCAACAGCATATCTCACAGAATTAGAGAAAACAATCCTAAAATTCATTTGGAATCAGAAGAGACCTAGAATAGCAAAGGCAATTCTGGGCAACAAACGCAAGGCAGGGGGCATCACAATCCCTGACTTGAAATTATACTATAAAGCTACTGTGATAAAAACAGTGTGGTACTGGCAAAAAAACAGACCTGAAGATCAATGGAACAGATTAGAAGATGCTGAAACAATCCCAGACATACTAAGCCACCTTATCTTTGACAAAGGTGCCAAACACATTCGCTGGAAGAAAGATAGCCTCTTTAATAAATGGTGCTGGAAAAACTGGCTCTACACATGCCGAGATTAAAACTAGACCCATATCTTTCACCATGCACTAAACTAAATTCAAAATGGATCAGAGATCTAAATATTAAAACAGAAACATTAAATCTGCTGGAAGGTAGGATAGGTAAAACCCTTGGAGACATTGGTGTAGGCAAAGGCTTTATGAATAAAAACTCAACCGCATGGGAACTATCCCAAAGAATCAATAACTGGGATCTCATCTTATTAAAAAGCTTTTGCACAGCAAGAGAAACCACCAACAGAGTGAAGAGACAACCCACAATGTGGGAAAAAATGTTTGCCAGCTGTTCCTCAGACAAAGGATTACTATCGAGAACATATAAAGAACTCAAAAAAATCAGACCTCCCAAATTTAAAGACCCACTCCAAAAATGGGCATCTGAGATGAATACACATTTCTCAGATGAAGAAATACAAATGGAAAATAAATATACAAAAAAATGTGCAACATCACTAGTCATTCGAGAGATGCAAATTAAAACAACACTGAGATACCATCTCACCCCAGAAAGAATGGCTACTATAAAGAAATCAACTAATAACAAATGCTGGAGGGGCTGTGGGGAAAAAGGAACCCTTCTTCACTGTTGGTGGGAGTGTCGACTGGTACAGCCACTGTGGAAGTCAGTGTGGAGATTCCTCAAAAAACTAGGGTTGGAGGTCCCATTTGACTCAGCTATTCCCCTTCTGGGCATCTTCCCAGAAGAATTAAAAACATCGAACCACAGTGATATATGTGCACCCATGTTTATAGCAGCACAATTTGTAATAGCCAGATCTTGGAAACAACCCAAATGCCCATCAACTGAGGAATGGATAAGAAAGATGTGGTATTTTTATACAATGGAGTACTATTCAGCCATAAAGAAGGATAAACTGGAGACTTTTATAGGTAAATGGATGCAACTCGAGAAAATACTCATAAGTGAAATAAACCAGACGCACATGTGTAAGCATCGTATTGTCTCTCTAGTATGAGAAACTGAAAGAGTAAATAAGATCCAAAATGTACAATAGACATGGTGAATCAAAGAGAAACTGGTCAATAAGAAAGAGAGACTGGAATGGGGAAAAGAAAGAAGGGAAAGGGAAAAAAATTGTATATGTGTATAAGATGGTTAAGATAGATACACTACCAGTTTTACTTAGTTCATTGAAGAGTAAGGTTTGAGCCAATAATGTTTGGACAATTGAATGCTAATGTCTGGTATCCTGAATAACTAACTTAAAGATAATAATATGTAATGCATTGACCATTGTTACCCTCATATTATGTTGTTTTGAAAATTTGTTCTTTTTTTTTATTTGTTTTGTTTTTTCTTCTCTTTAAAAAAAAAAAACTCCTGTTACCCCAAAGCCACAAAAAAAAAAAAAAAAAAAAAACCGGGGCTGTGCACATGCTAAGCAGGTGCCTGACACTGAGATACACCCTAGACTTTTTTTGTGTGTGAACTTTCTAGTATTACTGTACTCTGTTGTGCATTTTCTTCGCTCATTTTCATTTGCCTAATTTGTATTTTTATTTTTTTATCAGAGTAGTGGAACCACTGTGAATGGTACAAATAACACATGTGTTAGGTATGTTAGATCTCATGTCATTTTAGGATCTCATGACTGATTCTTTTTAAGGCTGTCACCTCTGAGCCTGATGGTGGCCTGAATTCAGCAGAGCAGCAGTAAGGAAGGAAGACAATGGAAAGTGAGGAAATTAGTAAAGGACACAGAGACTATTGAGGACCAACTAAAATGGCATCTGAATCTCACTGCCTGGAACCTCAAAGCTGCAGGTGATCTAGAGGATAATCTGGTTCTCTTCACAATGGGGCAGTGTGCAGTCCCGGCCCAGCATTCGGGGAAGCTGAAGGAGGTGACCCGGCAGGAGCTGAAGGAGCTGCAGTCTGAGCTGGCCTGTGTGCCGGGCATTAGTGCGCAGGCTGAGAACAGATCAGGAGCAGAGCATGGAAACTACAACCCCCAGTGATGCTTCTGAACACAAACAGGTTGCTTCTTCTCCATCCGCCTAGAATTGCACACATTTCTCTCCTGGTCAGCTCATGCCCAGCACAGGTAGGGGAGTAGCTCGCTGGCAGGGTGCCCTCTGTGGGAGATCCTGGGTTCCATCTCCAGTACCACAAAGCAACAGAACAATAAGGACATCAACAAAAACCTACAGGGTGGGAAATGCAGAGAAGCATTTTGAATGAACTTAGATAAGTTAACACAGCACTAAAGCACTGCCTACAATTATTTTAAATTTTACAATTAAAACAACAGCTTTTAAATTATAATTTTAATATTTTTTCTGTTGTTATGTTTTATAATGCTCTCAGTTTCCATTTTCCTTAGACACTATCAGTATAAGACCTTTTCTTTCTTTCCTTCTTTCTTTCTCTGTGTGTGTACATGCGGGTGGTTCTGGAGATTGAACCCAAGGCCTTACAGTGTGCTATGTTCCCAGAACTTGGTTAATTGTTTCTTGTTTGTTTTTGTTTTGAGACAGGGTACCGCCAAATCACTGAGTTGCCCAAGTTGGGCTGGAGCTTGTGACCCCTGTGCCTCAACCTCCCGCAGTGCTGGGATTACAGGTGTGTACATCCATGCTCAGCTTGTATTAAAACTTTCCTTGAAAGCTCTTTTTGGATCTTCCTTCTCTCCTCTCCGCAATCCAAAATTTAGTCATGTATATTTTCTATAGTTTTTCTTTGCACCTTCAAATCAACTTGGATTTCCACTCATGGGATTTTTAACTTTATGCAACATCCTGTAATTATCATCTTTGACTCAATTTATAAAGTATTGAACTTTTCTCCCTTCTCCCTCTTTTTAAGGGATATTGTTTGATTTTGACAGAGTTTATCACATTTTCATGAGTCTACCTCCCTTAGTACTCCATTTGATTTAGTCTGAGCTCTATAGAGCTCTAAAGAGTCATTACTTACCACAAATATATTTAAATGATTTGGCCTGTAGTGATCCTGTACCTTAATAGAAACACAAAAGGCAGATGAAATAGCAGAGCCAGGAGAGCTCATTGAGCACACACCCAGGAACACAGGCAGGCACAGCTCCAAGGGCTGGAACCTCAGGTCCTAGTCCTCCATGGGCAAAACCCACAGGGAAGACCTCACATTCACCTGAAGAGGATGGAGAATAGAAGAGGAGTTGGTACAGCTGTGCTCAGTATTGTCCTGTCCTGAGTCTCTTCCAGGCACCTGTGAATCTGAACAGAAACCCCGTGAGCCACCCCAGCCTGCCTCCCATCAGTTGTGTTGAGTGCTCCCCAGTGAATGTCCCTGGCATGGCCACCACACCATGAGCATACAACTTCAGGTCTCACTGTGAGAGGTGTTCTGGAAGGATGGGCTTCCCTTTAGCCGCTTGTAGCAGAGCACTGCAAAGAACCACAGGTTCCCCTCCTTATCTGATATGCCAGCCTCCATCATTTCTGGTAGCAGTTGGTCCAGTCCCACACATCATCTTTCTCTGACAGGAGGCCAGTGCAGGGGAAACTGTGCAAATGACCTCAGTAAGGTTTGCTCCTTTTCTGCTTCCAGGGCACAGGGAGACCCTAGGACATCCTGGAAAGTTTCCTCCCAAGCATGTGGATTTGGAGACAACTTTTAATATAGAACAACTCTCAGAAAAGGAATGTGTTGAGACCCACTAATTACATTTTGAAATTACTCATACAACTGTTCAGTTCATCCAGAATAGTTTCACAAAAATATTCTCAGCATCCATTAAGATTTGGAGGGTAGGTGTGGTGTTGCATGCCTATAATCCATGCCCTCTGTAGGTAGAAGCAGGAGGATAGTGAGTTTGAGGCCAGTCTGTGCTAGACAGTGAGGCAGTGTCTCAAAGAAAAAAAACCAAAATCAGACAAAAATACTAGAATGGAGTGATAGTGCCCCAAAAGAGATCAAGTGAATGATCTACAGTTTATTCATACAGAAAAACGTACTTCTGGCATTGTAAAACAATAGGTCTCATTTTATTTACACAGAATCTTATTACTAAAATTTGATATTAACAAAGAGCAGCAAGTAAAAGCTCTGGATGGCCCACATTCTTTAAATTTGCACATATATTTAAAATGTATGTGTTTGAAAAGATCAGTACTCACATACAAATCCAGACACGATATTTATACTCAGTGGAGAACCACTTGGCTATAGAGGAGGACAAACTTGAATCACTTGTAGGAAAATAGACACACCTTAAGATATTTATGTTAAGTGAAATAAATCAGTTGGACAAGTTTAAATATCACATGGCTTGTCTTATATTAGAAAACTAAAGTATAAACAAATAACCTAAACCCAAACCTGAACCCTAACTCTCCATACTGATTTCCAAAATGGCTGTTCTAGTTTACATTCTCATCAACAATGCAGGAGGGTTCTTTTTCAGCACAGCCATGCCAACACTTGTTACTGTTTGATTTTCTAAAGATTGCCATTCTTTCCAGAGTAAGACTAGATCTTAGGGTTGGTTTAATTTGCATTTTTCATTAGAATACAGTAGCCCAGAGATGTCGAACAGTTTTCATACATCTCTTGACTATTCGAATTTCTTCCTTGGTGAAGTGTCTCTTCATTTCTCTGCCCATTTCTGGATGGGATCTTTCATTTTAGGTGGCTTAAATTTTTGTGTTCTTTTTATATTCTAGATAACAGTCCTCTGCCTATTAGGTAGGAAAATTTTCCCATTCTGTGGGTTGCCTCTTCACTCCACTGATTAATTCTTTTGCAGTACAAAAGCTTTGAACTCTGATATAATCCCATTTGTTGATTACTATTGGTTTTTCTTCTGCAATGGAGATTCTGTTTAGAAAATCCTTCCATACATCTGTATTTTCAAGGGTTTTATCCATTTTATCTTCCAAAAGTTATAACGTTTCTGCTTTAATGTTTAGATCTTCATTCCACTTTGATTTTAATTTAGTACATGGTGAGAGATAAGGGTCCAGTTTCATTCTTCAGTGAACAGATAACCAGTTTTCACAACACCACTTGATGAATAAGCTGTCTTTCCTGCAACATATGCTTCTGGTCCATTTGTCAAATATCAGATAGTTGAATGCAGCTGGTGAGGTTTCCATATCCTTCATTCTGTTCCATTGATCCATGTGTCTGCTTTTGTTCCATTACCATGCTGTTTTTTCACTATCGTGTTATAGTAAAGCTTCAGTCATGTATTGCTATGATGTCTTCTTTGCTCTCATTGCCCAAATTACTTTTGCTATTCCGGGTCTCTTCTGGTTCCATATGAACTTTAGGGTTGTTTTCTCTAGATCTGTCAATTATACTGTTGGTATTTTAAGTGAGGATGCATTGAATCCGTAGAACAGTTTTGGAAGTATGAACATTTAAGCAGTATTGGTTTTGCCTATCCAGGAGCAGGGGACATCTTTCCATTTTCTGATGTCCTCTTCAATCTGCTTCTTCAGGGTACTGTAGTTTTCTTTATAGAGGTATTTCATTTCCTTAGATAAGTTTATTCCTAGATGTATCATTTTTCTTGAAACTACTGGGAATGGTATTGCTTTCATAATGTCTTTCTCATCCCATTCATTATTGGTGTACACAAATGCTAATAATTTCTGTGTTGATCATTCATCCTGCTACCCTGATGTAATTGGTTGTTCTTCTAAGTGTTTTTTGGTAGAGTTGTTTGGGTATTCTGTGTAGAGTATCATGTTACCTGCAAATAATGAAAATTTCAGTTCTTCCTTTCATGTAAGAATATGTTTTCTTTCCTTGTCTTGCCTAATTGCTCTGGCTAATGTTTCAAGTACTACATTGAATAGAAGAGGTTATAGTGGACCTCCTTGTCTTGCTCCTGATTTTAAGGGAATGATTTTAGTTTTTCCTCATTTAATATGATGCTGGCTACTGGTTTGTCATAAGTAGCTTTATTGTATTCAGGTATAATCCTTTTTTTAGTTTTTGTTTTGTTTTGGTTTGGTTTTTGGGTTTTTTGTGTGTTTGTTTGTTTGTTTGTTTGTTGGTGCTGAGGACCAAAACCAGGGCTTCAAGCATTATACCACTGAGCTAAATCCCCAGCCCCAGGTATAATCCTTCTATACCTGTTTTTTCAGGGTGTTTTTCATGAAGTGGTATTGGATTTTGCCCAAAGACTTTTCTGCATCAACTGATATGATAGTGTGGTTTATGATCTTGCTCCAGTTTATGTAATGCTTTACATTTGTTGACTTACTTATGTTGATGCATCCTTGCATCCCTGGGATTGAACCTGTTTCATCCTGATGTATCATCTTTTTGATAATGTGCCGCATTCTATTTGCTAATACCTTGTTAAGGATTTTTGCATCTATACTCATTAAAGGGACTGGTCTATAGTTCTCTTTTGCGGTTGCAACTTTATCTGGTTTGGGGATCAGAGTGATACTGGCTTCCATTATTCCATTGGTAGTACTCCATGGCATTCAATTTCTTTGAAGAACTTGAGGAGTAGTGGTAATAATACATCCTAAAAGATTTTCTAGAATTCAGCAGTGAAACCATCAGGTTCTGGGCTTTTCACAGTTGGTAGATTCTTTATTACTGATTCTTTCTTACTAGATTATTTATTCCTTTATTGTGTTCAGGCAGGTTTTGCTTTTTCTGAAATTTCTTCTGTCATTGATTTCTAGTTTCATTGCACAAGTGGTCTGATAATATGCATGGGGTGATTTCAATTCTCCTTTATTTACTTAACCAGGGTTTTTGGGCTAGTATTTGAACTATTTTGGAAAAACTACCATGTGGTGCTGAAAAGAATGTATACTCCATCATAGCAAGGCGGAATATTCTGTATATATCTTTTAAGTCCATGTGTTCAAGGCTGTGGTTCAGCTCTGAAATTTCTTAACTGGTTCTCTGTTTAATCTATCTCTTTGTTAAAGTGGGGTGTTAGAATCCCCTACAATGACTGTACTAATGTTCATGTGATATTTTAATTTCAGCAGTTTTTTTATGAAGATATGTGCTCAAGTATTCAGTGCATATATGTTTATCAATGATATCTCTTCATTTTGGATTGTTCTCTTAACTAGTATATAATGAGCATTTGTCTCTTCTAATCAGTTTTAACTTGAAGTTTACCATGTCAGATATTAGAATTGATACCCTTGCTTGCTTTCAGGGTTCTGGTACCTGAAATTTTGTTTTCCACCCTTTAATTTTTAGTCTATGAATATCTTTTTGGATTAGATGAGTTTCTTGAATACAACAGATTGTTGGTTACTTTTTTTTTTAATTGAGTCTGTCACTCTGTGTCTTTTGAGAGGATAGGTGAGAGCATTAACATTGTGAGATATTACTGAGAACTGCTGATTTTTTACTATCATTGTCTTCTTTATCTGTTAGTGTAGTGTTTGCTTTTCTTTTCCTGATGTATTTGTTACTGTTTATCCACTGAATGTGCTAGGTTCCTCTGTGTTTTTAACTGTGTCCTAATCATTGTTTCTGTCAAGAATATCCTTGAATATTTTCTCTAGAGCTGGTTTAGTCTTCTTGTATCTTCTGAGCTGGTCTTTTTCATTGAAATACCTTATTCCTCCATCTATTTGAAAAATAGCTTTGTTGGGTAAGTTAATGTGGATTGGAAGTTATTTGCTTTTAGGGCTTAAAATATACTACACCAAGCTCTTCTGGTCTTCAGGGTTTGTGGTGAGAAGTCTGATGTGACTCTAATTGGTTTACTTTCACATGTGATTTTTTGTTTTTCTTTAGTGCCTTTAAAAATTTGATAGGGCCAGGGATTTAGCTCAGTGGCACAGCACCTGCCTGGCAGGCATGAGGTCTTGAGTTTGATTCCCAGTACCCAAAAATATAAAATAAAAATTTGATTTATTTTTTGCTGAATATCTGTGAATTTAATAAGGGTATGCTTTGTTGAACTCTCCTTTCATCATAATTGTTTGGTGTTGTTTTTTCTTTAATGTGGGATTTTCCACTCATTCCAACAGGGATTGGGAGTCAGGAAGGAGAGGAATAATTGGGAGTCAGGGTTGAGAAGAAAAGAAAACTTCTTGAGGGTCAAAGTCTAAGAATAATTTGTATTTCCTGCAGTTTGAGAGATAATTGTATATGGATCTGCCACTAGAGACTAGGTTGGAACTACAGACTCATTAAGTAGGTGGAGGTTTTTGACCATCCAATATTCTCACAAAGGGTTTCTTATGGGGACATTGGAAGTGTTGGAAGGGAACTCACAAGGTTGCAGAAGGTCATATTTGAGAAAATTATGTATGAGAACTGCAGGACTTTACAAGCCTCTTCTTTGATAAAATATAGTTTGTTTTTGGTTGGAAAATTGGCTGGGACCTTTTAGATTTATGAATCCTGGCATTTCTGAATTTGTGCTTTTGAGTATTCCATTATATCATCAGCAGAAGCACCTGCTGACTAGTCAGCAAGGTCTTGTGTAGTCTCTATAGGTAAAAATGCTTTAGTCTTTGCCATTTTGAAGACTATCCTCCAGTTCTTATTTTAAAATCTCTTCCTAATAAGGGGCTAGGACATACGAGACAATTAAAACCTCATGGCTGACCATTTGATCTTTGAGCCAATATGTCAAAGCAAGCATAAAGAAGCTCTGAGTAGGAGGCCTTCTTCCCAATTATAGCAATAGATCTAGAGGACTTTTTGCCAGAGAAGGCAATTAAAATACAGCAAGCATCTCCTGCATGAATTTCAAGTTGAATTTTCTTACCCATGATGCCCAGGGTCACCAGAGGTTTGTTACAGGACACAGAAATGTCTGTGGACAGGGGCACTGTGGTTTGCCCCAGGCTGCTTCAACACTTTTTGAGAGATTGCAAGGTGTGGGTTTTGAGTGCTCTAGCTCCTCTCAGGGGATCAGGACAGGCAATCCTCCAGTGCCATGTAAAAGTCATGTCAGCCACTTGACACCCAAACACAATCCAGGTGGTGGCTTAATAGAGTCATGTGCCCAGTGTGTGGCTTCCTTGCATTTAAAGCAGGAACCCTACCCTTGATAAGTACTTAGATTTTCCTTCTGTGTCTTGGGTTTGTTTAAAGCTGCCAATTTCAACAGCCACACTTTTGGCCTGCCTTTGCTCTTGGTTCCTCTCCTGTTCACCCTCTTCCATTCCCACATGGGGGGGTTGGGTTTGAGTTTGTTTTTTTGTTTGTTTTTTTTTGTTTTGTTTTTGTTTTATGAGACAAGTTGTCACTATGCAGTTCAAGCTGGCCTTCAACTCACTATGTAGCCTGGGCTGGCCTCCAACCCTCAGTGATCCTCCTACCTCAGCCTACTGAGTGCTGGGATTGCAGGCGTGCGCCACCATACCTGACTCCCACACTGTTAACACACAAAAGGCTGTGCTCAGCAATTGGGCCAAAGGTTCTGAGCACCCGTCTGAAGTTTCTGTAATGTGTCCTGAATACCTTAGGCTAACCGACTAATGAAATGCTGTTCCAGTAGTGCTCGAGCCTCCTTCAAAGTTGGATCTAAGTTTCTGTGTTTATGAAAAGCTTCTTCCTATATGCTATGGCAAACTGCTACATCTTCCTCCTTGTCCTGTGTAATTTCTCCCACCTTGTCATCATTCACAGGTTTCATAATAAATCTTTTATTATTCCCATTGGTGTGGTCATCAGTTTAGACCTCTTGTCTAGTTCATCTGCAGTATTGTAGTTCCAGTTTGTGACTGCAAGTGTTAGGTTAGGGTTTTATTAGTACATATATGTACAATTTTCAGTATTAAATTCATTTTGGGGAATTGGGGAATTTACATAACCCCTCTTAATTCTTTTTCTCCATGAAAAATGAATTCTCTGCATTGTATGCATATGTGTGAGAATGCTTTTCTACCCCCATCATCTCGTATGTTCAGGACACTTTCAGCAGTTACAATTTGCACACTTTCTCTAATTCTCTGATTTCCCTCCAGTAATGGTACTACATTAGATCTTCCCTGAGAGTTTATATTTGTAAAGGATGCTTCCAATATAAATGTTCTGATTTTCGGAGGTGCATATTTTTCACTGACGGCATTCAACAATCAGTGTGTATGTAAGGTTTCCACCCAACATGAATACTCTGATGTGGAATAAGGACTGAACTTCCATGAAAGACTTTCTGTATTCTTAATTTATAGGATTTCTCTCCAGTATAAGCTGCCTAATATGTTGGTTCAGGGGTGAAAGTTTGGTAAAGGCAATACAATGATAGGATTTTCTTTTAACATGAACGCCGTGATGTTGTCTAAGACTTGAATTATTAGTTAAGGCTCTAATATTTCCTCGGTGTTAAGTAATGTTTGAGCAACTGTTGAAGAATTTCCCTCATTCTTTGTATTTGTAGGGTTTGTCTTTAGTACGAATTCTCTGGTGTTGACTGAGTTGAGCAGCATCTAAAGTCTTTGTCACATTCTCTATATTTTTAGGTTTTTTCTGCAGTATGTATTTTCTGCTGCTGAGTCAGATGTGAGATTTAGATAGTTTTATCACACTTTATACGTTTGTATGGTCTTTCTTCAGTATGCATTCTCTAGTATTAAGGGAGTATAAAGGCTTTTTCACATTCTTGACATTTGTAAGGTTTCTCTCTAGTATGGGTTCTTGAGGTCTGATTAAGATAGGAGATATGATGAAAGGCTTTGTCGCATTCTTTACATTTGTAAGACTTTTCTCCACTATGAATTCCCTAGTGTTTAGTAAGATTTGAGCTTCAGTGAAAGGCTTTGGACATTACTTGCATTTGTGGAGTTTCTCGCCAGTATGAGTTCTGTGATATCGAGTTAGGTTTGAGCTTGGATTAAAGGCTTTGTCACAATCATTACACTGGTAGAGTTTCTTGCCATTAAGAATATTCTGATGTCGGACACATGTTGCATAATATTTAAAGGGATTGCCACATTCTTTACATTTGTAGGGGTTCTCTCCAGTATGAATTCTCTGAGGCTTGTAATATTTGAGCATTGCTTAAAGGCTTTGCCACAGTGTGGATGTATAGCTCTGGACTATTGACTCATCACATTCCAAGACTCTTGGCTTGGCTGTAGAAAGATGAACACGTATGGCTTACAGACCATTACTTACAGGGATATCAGGTTTCTATAGTTTTCTAATACCACATTTCCATACAAATTCAGCTGATGAGGGTGCAAGAATTTCCACTCCTCTACAGTTAAATCAATCCCCACATCCATGAATGACAACAGTTCCACAGATTCATTTCTTTGCTCTTGGAGACACATAGAGAACTCATTCTTGGCTCCTACCATTTCCAGCACACACCAGAGCATCCCCCTTACCCCAGAGGTCACAGGCAACCGCAGATTCCATAGGGCCACATGGGCACACCTAATTCTTCTTTTTCCTTCCCCCCACCTCCCTTTTTCCGGCATCATATTCACTTATTTTTTTAATTTTTCTTCATAAAGGTGATTATCATGCATACAGATTATAAAGAGGACTAATAGGAGAAAGACATAAAATACATAAGGCAATTATACTAAATCAAGGTATACTTGATTTGCATTGTCTCTACTGGATTGGTTTTCTTTACATTGTAAGCATCAAATTGTTTCCTGCTTTTAAAGATACAGGCTCTAGCTGAGGTCAGAGGGGTCAGCAGGACATTTCCCTTGGAGCCCCATGGGGCTTATAAAGAGCAGAGGGAGATGGCTACATGTGGGGTCCTCCTGAGAGCATCCCCACCAAAGGATGAAGAATTCTTCAATACTGGGGTGTCCCCTAGAGGCTCAAGCCAAATCCCAGCTGTCTCTGGTGTAGTGGGTGCCAACAGAACATTTTATTTCTGTTATATCCACAGCCTATGGCCCTTTAACACTCACTAATATATAGCAATCCATCTAGGAATACCTGGAATCAATCCTAGGAATCAATCTAATGAAGGAAGTAAAAGACCTTTACACTGAAGAACTCTGAAAAAGGAGATCACAGAGGATATCAGAATATAAAAAGATATTCTTTGGCTATGGGTAGGAAGAACCAACATAGTGAAAATGCCCATATTCCCAAAATTGTTATACAGCTTTAATCCTAATCAAAATATGAGTAGCATACCTCACAGAATTAGAGAAAATATTGCTAAAATTCATTTGGAACCAGAAGACACCTAGAGTACCAAAAACAATTCTGGGCAACAAAAGCAAGGCAGGTGGCATCACTATCCCTGACTTGAAATTATACTGCAAAACTACTGTGATAAATACATGATACTAGCTAAAAACAGACCTGAGAATCAAAGCAACAGATTAGAAGATGCAGAAACCACTCCAAACACACTCAGCCACCTTATCTTTGACCAAGGGGCTAAACACCTTCACTGGAAGAAAGATAGCCTCTTTAATAAATGATGCTGGATAAACTGGCTTCCACATGCTGAAGATTAAAACTGGACCCAAAATTCTCACCATACACTAAAATAAAATCAAAATGGATCAAAGATCTATATGTTAAAACAGAAACACTAAATCTGTTGTGCACAGTGGTGCATGCCTGTAATCCCAGCACTCGGGAGGCTGAGGCAGGAGGATCACTGCCAGTTAGAGGGCAGTCTGGGCTACAAAGTGAGTTCAAGGCCAGCCTGAACTGCATTGTGAAATCTTGTCTCAAAAAAATCACTAAATCTGCTGGAAGAAAGAATAGCTCTTGAAGACATAGGTATAGTCAAAGACTTTATGAACAAAATGCTGATCACGTGGGAAATATCACAAAGAATCAACAACTGCTATCTTATTAAAAAGGTTCGCATGAAAAGAAATCAACAACAGAGTGAGGAGATAAACCACAGTGTGGGGAAAATTTTTGCCAGCTCTTCCTCAGAAAAAAAGACTAATGTCGAGAATATATAAAGAACACAAAAACCTCAGACTTCCAAATTTAAAGACCCAATCTAAAATGGGCATCTGAAATGAATACACACTTCTGAGATGAAGAAGTACAAATGGTAAATAAACATATGAAAAAATGTTGAACACCACTGGTCATTCAAGAGACACAGATTAGAACAACACTAAAATTCCATCCCACTCCAGAAAGAATGGCTATTATCCAGAAGTCAACCAGTAACAAATGTTGACAGGGCTGTGGGGAAAAAGGAACCCTTCTCCATTGTTGCTAAGAGGGTAGACTGGTGCAACCACTGTGTAAATCAGTGTAGAGATTCCTCAAAACACAAAAACTAGAGGTTCCATTTGATCCAGCTATTCCCCTTCTTTGTATCTTCCCAAAAGAATGAAAAGCATCAAACCACAGTGATTTATGTACATCCATGTTTATAGAAGCACAGTTTGAAACAGCTAAATCTGGGAAACAGCCTAAATGCGCACTGACCAGTGAATGCATAAACAAGATGTGAGTTTTTTATACAATAGAATACTACTCAGCCATAAAGAATGATAAATTTGAGACATTTCTAGGTAAATGGATTGACCTTGAGACCATACCCTTAAATGAAATAAATTGGACACACATGTGTAAATATCACAATCTTTCTCTGGTATGAGAAATTGAAAGTGTAAATAAGGACCAAAATGTATAATAGCTTTTGTGGAACAGGAAGAAAATGTTCAAATGGGAAAGGGAGAAGGGGCAGAGGGAGGGGGAAAGGAAGGAATGGAAAAGAAAAACACCAGAAAAGAAGAAAAACTGGAAACAAAGCTTTTGTAAATAAGGAAGGGGAAAGGGGTTGCAGGGAAGGGAGGGGAATGGGAAAAAAGGAAGAATCAAGATATATCATGTACAGGTACAAATTCCCTATGACAAATGTGATCATTATGTATATCTAAAATGTACCAATAAACTTAATTAACTGGAAAAAAATAAAAAATAAAAGTGAAAATATGTAAAGAAAAAGTTTCTGTTCTGCAGCTTAGATCTGGGTAATGAGAGACTCCTATATAATGTCTGCTTTTTATATTTGTCATACTTAATGCAATACTGAAGTGCTCTCATACATTCCGTTGGCCTCTCATTCCCCTCGCCCATGTGTTGGTAATGTAGAGAAGCTTTGTTTAGGGTTGTTAAGAATCTGTTTTGCTTTCAATGGTATAGTTTGTGTCTGGAACGTCTTCATAAGGACGGCATATCAAAGGCTTAGTTCCTTGCCCAGGCTGTGATTGGGAGGAGGTAGAACTCTTAGAAGGTAAACCACGGAGCAAGGAAATTATATGACTGGGGCTACCCTTGAAGGGGATGTGGGGCCCTAGACCCTACTTTTCTCCTCTTTTTGATTCTGACCCACAAGGTGAGGGGCTTCACCTGCTATCCACTCCCACCATGTGACACTGCCTCACCACAGGCCCCAAAGCTATGGGGCTGACTGACCATGGACAGAAACCTCCAAAATTATGAGCCCAAATGATCTTTCCTCCTTTTTTTTTTTTTTTTTTCTCTTTTTGATGCAGGATTTCACTATGCCATTCAGGCCGGCCTCGAACTCACAGGGATCCTCCTGCCGCAGCTTCCTGAGTGCTGGGATTACGGGCATGAGCCAACGTGCCTGGCAACTAAACTTTCCTCCTTTTAAGTTTTTTATGGCAGGTATTTTGTCACAAAAATACAAAGCTGGCTATCACAGAGGCATTTTATACGACACTTTGTCCCATCTCATTCAGTGCTTTTGCACCCTTCTGTCTTGCTTACCGGATAGCAGTGAAGGGCTGAATCTTACTTTCAGTTTTGCTTCCTGTCCTACTTGGCCATCTCGGCACCTGACTGCATGACACTTGGAAATGGGCTTGTAACACCTGTTCACTTGCATCTACTCATTCTTATGTTTCAAATATAACATTAAAATTTTTTTATGTGGGTACCAGGAGTCAACCTCAGGACCTCACGCTTGCCAGCAAGCGCTTGTGCCACTGAGCGATATCACCACCCTAAAATATTTTTTTGAAATGATTTCTTTATCCCTCAAAGCCTTGGGGATGTAAGCCTCATGCTGTGGTGAGGAAGACTGGGTAGGTCAAGGAGAACCTCTGATACTAAAGACAAAGTAGGGACAGGATTGGCGGTCGGCACTAGTTTTCTGGCTCTTGGTAGAAGGTGCTATTCAATGTGTCCCATAGGAAACTGGCCAGAATGGAAAGATGGATGACTCCTCAGGGGCAGTTATCAAGCGGAGGCATGGTGGCACGCACCAGTAATCCCAGCTACTTGGGAGGCTAGTATGGGAGGGTCCTGAGTTCAAGGCCAGCCTGGGCAACATAGTAAGATCCTGTCTTAAAACAAAAGACCAACAACACACAAAATAACCACCACAAGTCATCATAGTTTAGACATCTCAACAGAAGCAATAAGAAAAGTTCCAAAGACACTGGGTGTGGTGACGCATGCCTCTAATCCCAGCACTCTGGGAAGCTGAGACAGGAGGATCACAAGTTTGAGGCCAACCTGGGCAACTTAATGAGCTAATGATACTCTGCCTCAAGATGAAAAATGAAAGGGCTGAGGATGTAGTTCAGAATGAAGTATAGCAAACTGTGCCAATGTGACACTTATAGGAGAAAGCTTAAAAGGCAATTATGCTAATTTCTGTACAATATTCTCTTCACCTCCACATTTTGCCCTTGAAGATAAGGGCGTTGACTTTCCTTGAGAGTGCTTTCATGTGGGAATTTTACCTTCTGCTTTTAAGAAACATGACAGGGGCCAGTGATATATCTCAGCGGCATAAGCGCCTGCCTGGCAAGTGAGAGGTCCTGAGTTCGACTCCTGGTACCTGCATATTAAAAAAAAGAAAGAAACATGATAAAGTTGAAGGGATCTTTATTGCATCTGCTACTTTTCATCTTAAATAAATAATATGCCAAAATAATACATTTTGGATTTTAGTTCCTTCCATGTGGAACTTCACTAGCAGTTTCACATATTAGATGCTGAGCTGGGAGCTGCGGAGAGAAGAATTTGAGGAGGAGCTGGAGAGTTTGGAAAAAGGGAGTTCAGCCAGGAAAGGGGAAAGAAGAGCAGGAGTTGTAGGAAGGGCAGGGGAGAAAAGTGGAGAGTCTCAGCCAGCTTTGAGACCATAACTCACAGTGAGACAAGTTTTTGAGTTCTAATTGCATTGTGCAGTCTCCAGGTACTATTTAAGGTTGTTTAACCTTATGGCTGTGGCCTTGGAATTAAGTTCTGAGAATAAACAAGCTTGAGGAGTTTGCATGGCGGTATGGTCATTGGATGTCTAACTTATGCTTAGGGTAATGTGCCCACTTGTCAAGTGTGCAAGAGGATGGACCACAATATTTGGACTGATAGCCAGCTAGAGCCCCACAGGCAGGTTGTGCTGACTCCCTTACCATTTGGGAGTCCCATTCTATTCTTTATCAATCTCATGAGAGCAAAAGAAAATTCTATGAGCTCTGTTTATCCTTGCTATTTAAAGAAGTTCAAAGAAAGGGGAAAAATTAAAAGAGCCACATCATTTACACTTATGTGTAAACAATCAGGCCATAGTACTTACCAGAATGGGGAAGATGAACTTTCTACAAGAAAGGACTTGCTGAAAGATAAATCTTGTGTCATCCTAGAAGGATGTGATGGCTCTTATTAAGGCAGTCAAATTAAAACCCAAACTGAATAATGTCATGGGGCTTCTACCAAAAAGGAACTCAACCTAGCAGAACTCAACAGGGCAGAAGTTGGTCTTGGAAAGGGAGAGCACAGAGGCTTTAAGTGGGCTTTACACACTCCCTGGCAAGACCTTCCAAAGCGGTCAGCTTCATATCTCATTTCTGACATTACTCTGTGTCAAATTCAATCACAGAGACCCTGAAGGAAATTAAGTATAGTTGAAAATGGGCAAGAGATTATGATCTTGGGTATGTGTCCTGTAACAGATAGGCCTATGCCACCAGGTTAGGGCATGGGAAATTTGTGTTTGGTACTAAGGATCAAACCCAGTTGCTCTTCACCTCACCCCTTTTTCATTTTTATTTGGAGGAACAGGTGTTGCTAATTAGCCAGGCTAAATGGGTGAGGTGGTTCACACCTGTAATTCCACCACTTGGGAGGCTGAGGCATGAGGACCACTCAGAGTTTAAGGCCAGCCTGAACTACATACTGAGCCCACATCAGAAAAACAAAATCAAACAAAGAAATTGCCCTGGCCGCCTTTGTACCTGCAGTCTTCCTAACTCAGCCTCCCAAATAGCTGGGATCACAGGTGTGCAGGACCATGCTCAGCTAAGACCAAGGAAAGTATTTTTTTAATTTACACAGTAATTATAGTATTTAAATACTTAAAGTAAGTAGTCAACCATAGAAAATAGCTTTATCAGAAGTCTTTATTAAATTTATCTCACCATTTAAGTAAGTGCTGTCTCTAGGTTTTAGTCAGATATTAAACACTTCATGGCACACATAGCTCCCACAGTACTATGCAATACGCTATAGCACACACACTCATAAACCAATTTACACTTTGGCAGGAAATGCAGCAGTAGTAAAAATTACCTCTTTATTTAAACTGAAAAGATCGAGAACATGGGCAGCATTGCAGACAGGCATTGAAGAGGAGAGATAGTTCATGGTGGGCAGAAAGTAGAAAAGCAAGCAAGCAAGGGCTGACTACAGCTCTTTTTATTGCTTCTATCTTATCCAGGCTACTTAGGGCGAGTAGCACTCACACCCTTAATCTTAGCACCCTTGTTCTTAGCATTGCACCATGAATCAGTCTCAGTCTTACACACTCTAGATCTGGCCACTTCTGAAAAAGCCCCACCTATGATCACAAGAGGCTTTGGGGGGACATCAAGACACAAGCCATAACATTCCGCCCCTGGCCCCCAGTGAGTCTATCTAAAAGGCACTTAGTCTATCTCTAAGAGGTGACACCAAAGTCTTAACACTTTCAGTTTTGCTGAAAACTTTAATCAGGTCTCTTCTGAGATTTAAGGCAAACTCATCTGTAAGCCCCTGTATATCAGGGGGCTGGCCAAGATCCCCACCTGCCTGTATGAAGCGTATGGCAAAAGATGAAATAAAAGACAGACAATTTAGTAATGCATAAAGGGGGTCTAGGGAGTCACTGCATCAGGATGGGCAAAGACAAAGACTCTCCAGCTTGCCACTATTTATTGAGCATATCAGAGAGGGTAGTGAAATTTTCCTGGAACAGGGTGGTGATTGCAGTGGGCTAGGAAAAAGAATAAAGCATTCTCTCAAGGGTCAATAAGGAAACGGTTTTTTCCCCAAGTGAAAATTTATTACTGTTAATGCATTTCTTCAAAGAGCCTCGTCATCCTCGGCAGGTCTTATCTTCCCCTGTGAGTGCCACGGCATTGCTAGACAAGAGATGGAGGAAGGGAAAGGGGAGGGCAGGGAGGGGAGGTGTAAAGACCTAACATATGTTATGTACATGTACCCGCCTCCCATGATGAGTGTAATCATTACAAACTACAAACATATATTACTAAAAATAAAAATAAAAAATAAATATGATCTTCTCTTTGTCCCTAGGTCTTAACAGGTGGGATGAATTCAACTGGATTTTTCCTTATTGGCATCAGCCCTCCCCCACCCACTCCACCTGCCCTACACCAGAGATGGGATGTGCAGGGCCCAGGCAGAGCCTGCAATCTTCAACCCCCCTTGACCCCAAGCAGCAGATTCTCTGGCTTAACACCCATATGACCACCTTCTGGGCCTGGCAGTAGCTCAGGGATCTGCCAACTCCTCCATAATTGTGCTATAAAGTGTGACTTCAGCAGCTCCTGAGAGAATTGACCCTTGGAATATGTACTCCACAGTTACATAAACCTGTGAGTGGCATGCCTCAGCTGTGTTTAAAAGTGCAGGATAATGCAGTGCTTCAGATGCACCAGGATCTTGATCTCCCTGTGCAGCCCATTCTCTGCTCCATCCTCTCTTTGGGACTTGAAGAGGACCCACAAGCAGAGCCATGCCCACCTGCATCCTGGTTCAGGACAGCTCAAGCAAGGAGAGGCCACAGGGAGCATCCCACCCAAGGGAACCACAGCCATCACTCTGGGTGGAGCCACCATGCTGGGAGAGGATGTAGCAGAAATATTCTTACTAGTTTTTCTAGTCATCTCTTCTAGTTCATTTTCTCTTATGTTCCTCAAGTAGAGCTGTTGGGAATATCTCAAGGTCTGGCATGTTTAAAATTTTTCTCCTGCTGGGAAGAGTGGTGCACACCTGTAATCCCAGCTACTTGGTAGGCTGAGGCAAGAGGATCATAAGTCTATACTAGTTAGAGAGACCTTGTCTTGAAATAAAAGTGTAAAAGCAGGGCTGAGCATGTAACTCAGTGGGACTGCACTTGCCTAGCATGTGCAAGGCCTTGGATTCAACCCCAAGTACCACCAAAAAAAATAATAAATGCTCTCCTAATTGGCTAGAAATTTCTATACTTGTGTAAGTGATATTTTATTGTTTTCTTGTATCAAATATTTATGTCAGGAACCATATATATATATATATATATATATATATATATATATATATATATATGAATGTATGAATATGAATTATTTATAATGTAGTAACCCAACCCCCATTACATATGGGCACACACACACAACCATGCCAGCAGCATCATTCAAATCTTTGGCCCCACCTTGCTAATCACGGAGGACCTTGCTGCCAAACATGTGACTTCTCAGTCACATCTTGCACCTCAGGGAAAAAGAAGTGTGAATCTAACATTTTTGACACTGAAGCAATAAGACTATCAAACATGCCAGTTCTATAACAATGGACAGAGCTGGGGGTAATCTTTGTCCTTCTTCTTACCAGTGTTTTGATACTGATTCAAATCAGTCTCTACCAATAGTGCTTCAAACAGTAGCACAAGTTGCTTAAAATTGTTAGAGCTAATGAACAGAATCATAGCTTTACACATTAAAAGAATATTGGAATATTAGCCAGCCATGGTAGTCCATGACTGTAATCCCAGCACTTGGGAGGCTGAGGCAGGAGGATCACCATGAGTTTGCAGCCAGCCTGAGCTACATAATGAGTTCAAGGCCAGGCTGAACTATGTAGTGAGACCCTGTCTCAAAAAAATTAAAAAAAAAAGATTATTGGAATACTAGAAGGGGACAGAGGAGTTATCAAGCAAAAAAGATGAAGACTAGGGCTTTCCATAAAGATCCCAAAATATTTCATTTCTGCAGGCAAAGAGATCTTTGAGGGAGAAAAACAAAGCAAATACCTAAATGGACTGCTAGACGGAAATGATCCCCCAGGCCCATCTCTTCAACGGTGCAGAATCAAGTTGCATCCTGCACACACTTTCCTGTTGTTGGACATGGACATAAGATCATTTCCACATGGTAGAACCCCTGGTCACTCTGGTTCTAGTGTCTCCTGCACACTAGATGGCACCCGTGTCCTGGTTCTGATATATTATTATAAATTTCCCTCTCCTGAAATTTTCCATGCTATGGGAAATTTAAATCACATATGAATTCTCCTATCTTCCTCCTTGCAAATGTTACCTATGGACACTCTGTATTTTAATTACTTCTTTCCTTTCTTGTCAGTCATAATTCCATTTAAAAATGAGAGCACACGGGCCAGTGATATAGCTCAGCGTCATAAGCGCCTGCCTGGCAAGCACAAGGTCCTGAGTTCAACTCCCGGTACCTGCATAAACAAAAAATGAGAGCACACCTGATAGAGTTCATGAGGGCACAGCAGTCTCCTTCTCCAAGTCAGGAGTCTCCTTAATAGCCCCCACCGAACCTCCAGTTCAGAGGACCCTGTTTCAATGACCTCCAACAACAAGAATTCTTGCTGCTGGTCTCTCCTTCTGGTCTTGGCATGGTGGATTGGATTATTCATTGTGCTGAGCCCATTCAAGTTGTCTTAGGTTGCATTATTCCAGAAGCCCACCCTGAGCCATAGATCCCTACTGTTAAAGAGTAAACAACACACAATAAAATTGTAAGGCTTGAATTGGACATGACTCGCCCAACACCCAGCCTGTTCGCCAGCAAAGTCATCGTTCTCAGCGGAACTCAGCTCAGCACCGAGGCTGCCCTCAGCAAACAGAGGATGTCACAAAAGATAAGGCAAGTAATCGTGCAGGTCTCCGGACATCTGGAGACAGCCAGAACTTTACACTGGATGCCCCAAGGACTCTGCCCACTGAGGTGCAAGACAGCCAGAGAACTTTGAGCACTGATGTTTATTAACATCTTCCCGCCTAATGTCAGTTGCCTTCTTTCAATCCCTATAAAAAAGACCCACTTCTCTTTGTTCCCTACAAACAGCCTTATCACCCTCTGTCTGTCTGCACCCAGGTATTAAACTGTATGCCTTGTACCTTTCACAAAAGCCTGTCAAGCGGTCTCTGCCTCGTTCGTTCATTCCTTATATCTGGCACTGAAATTTGGGAGACAGAGAGAGGAAAAGTTCGCTCTCTGTGGGGATTTCAAGTCCTCTCCCAAGCTGCCTTCCCCTTGGCTGAAACCATTCAGTGACATCGGTCCCTTAGACTTCGGCTTCCACAACTCCTGCCACTTCTGCCATGCCGGCTCTCACTGGGTGTTTCAGATCTGGTAAGGCCCCCGTCTCTCTCCTCCTCTTTCTTCCCTCTTGCTCAACTTTTATTTTCCCCCATAAAGTCAGAAAGAGGCTTGCCCTGCTTTTTGTGATTTTTAAACTCCAGCACTGGTCTCAAAAAGCACTCCTGGGAAGGCTACTTCCCTTTAGCATCTGACCAATCGCAAAGACATTTGCCTCGCTCAGTCGCTCACGTTTCACGGCTTTGGGTCCTGGCTGGAGATGTCCACCGAGAGACTCAGCTGTTCTCCCACACCTCTCTCTGTACTCCAGTGGGGAGCCGCCCATCCTCTATCCCGCACTTGTCCCCTCTGGCTTGCCTCCTGTGGAATCTCTAACCACTCCGTCTCTCTCCTGACCTGAAACCCAAACAGCTTATTTTTTTCTATAACATAGCACAGCCACACTACAAGCTGGACCATAAATCTCAGTGGCCTGTCCATGATACATTTGATATTTCCACTTTGCAAGATCTGGATAATTACTGCCATACGCTAAAGAAGTAGTCTGAAGTGGTCTATGTCCAGGGCTTCCTTACTTTCCAAAGTATTCCTACTCTGTGTTCCTCATGCGATCCCTCCCAAATTCCTCTCCTTTCCCTTCCATCCATGTCCCCTCCACTTCCCTCCTGTGCCAATTCCTCCTTGACCAAGGACTTTGCTGATCTTGCATTTCCTTGTCATTCCCCCCCCCCAGCTGAACAACTTCCCACACCCCCTGCTCCTCTGGCTGCACTCCCAGCCATAGCTGAGCCACTCCCTTCAGAAGAGCCTCCAGTGGATCCAAAATCTGTCCCATCAATCTATCCAGTGCTTCCCTCTGAATCAAAACCCCCTCCTTACATTCTGACTCCACCCATACTCGATCTGGACTGCAGTTTGCTGCCCCTTCCTCAACACCTGCTCCTCAATTTGCACTTTGGGAGGTGGCAGGAGCTGAGGGAATTGTTCAGGTTCACGTTCCCTTCTCCCTGTCCAATTTGTCTCAGACTAGTCAGCATCTGGGTTCTTTTTTACTAACCCCACCAAATATATCCAGGAATTTCAGTACCTTTCGCAGTTTTATGATCTCACCTGGGATGACCTAAATACCCTTCTTTCTTCTACCCTCTTGCATTTGGGCTTTAACTCAGCTCACCATGGATCACTGCAGGAGCCTTGAACCTAACCTTCAGGAGGAGCTGTGGCTGTCCCCTGAGCCAACCCAAACTGGGACTTTAATCGGCTAGATGAGCACAGACAATCCCCTGCTTGAAGGAGTAATAACTATATGGTCATTTGTTTGGTTGAAGCGCTCCACAAAGCAGCACATAGGGCAGTCAATTATGACAGGTTTAAGGAAACCACCCAGACAAAAGATGAAAATCCAGCTCTGTTTATGTCCCACCTGGCTGCTGCCCTCGGGTATTATATGGCCCTGGACCCAGAAGGCCCAGAAGGCCAACTGATTTTAAAGGTGCATTTTATTACTCAATCTGCTCCAGATATTCAGAAAAAGTTCCAGAAACTGGAGGCAGGCCCTCAAACCCCACAGCAGGAGTTAATTAATTTGGCATTCAAAGTTTTTAATAATAGGGATGAAGTTGTCTGCAAACAGCACCTTTCTGAGTTCCAGCTGTTTGCCTCTGCCGTAAGAAACCCACAGCTGCAAGCTGGACCGAAGTCCCAGCCAACCAAGGGTGCCACCAGGGCTCCCCAACACAGGAGTACATCTCAGGGGCCATGCTTCAAATGACGGCAGCCTGGTCCTTGGGCTAAGGAATGCCCACAGTCCGGGATTCCTTCAAAGCCATGCCCCACCTGCGGGGGCCCTCACTGGAAGTCGGACTGCGCCGTTCTGGCGTCTGCCTCTGGAGTCAGCTCTCAGGGTCCTTCCGCTTGCTCTCTCCCAGATTTCCTTGGATTAGCAACAGATGAATGACACTGCCAAGAAGCTCTGGAGAGCCTCTGGACCATCTCAGATGCCGAGCTTCGGGTAACTCTTGCTGTGGAGGGTAAGTCCTTATATTTTGTGATAGACAGTGGGGCAACTCATTCCACCTTGCCTTTTTTTCAAGGACCAGTTTCATTGGCCTCAACTTCTATTGTGGGTATTGATGACAAAGTCTCCAGGCCTTTTAAATCTCCTCTAGTTTGGTGCCAGTTAGGTCAATGATTTTTCTCCCACTCCTTTCTAATCATTCCTACTTGCTCCACCCCCCCTCAGGTGAGATATTTTTGCCAAATTATCTGCTACTCTCACCATTCCCCAGCATTCATCCCACTTTTCCTGCTGCTCTCTTCTCTCCATCTCCGGCCTCATCCAAAGCCCCCATTGCCTCCCCAGATCTAAACCCTAGGGTCTGGGATACCTCCTCCCCTTCCCTGGCTCTCAATGAAGTACCTCTCACCATCACACTAAAGCCCAATCACCCCTGTCCCTCCCAGTGCCAATACCCTGTCCTTGACCAGGCTCTGAGGGGACTAAAGCCAATTATCTCTTGCCTGCGCCAACACGGTTTTCTGGTCCCTATCAACTCTCCATATAACACTCCCATTCTCCCTGTTCGAAAAACAGATGGCACATACAGATTGATCCAAAATTTCCACACTATCAACCAGATAGTCCTTCCTATCCATCCTGTAGTGCCCAACCCATATCCCCTTTTATCTTTTATCCCCCCCATCCACTAACCACCACTCAGTCCTAGATTTGAAGGATGCTTTCTTCACCATTCCCTTACATCCCTCCTCACAGCCTCTCTTCACCTTTACCTGGACAGACTTCGACACTCACCAGTCCCAGCAGCTGACCTGGGCTGTCCTCCCACAAGTTTTCAGAGACTGCCCTCACTATTTTGGCTAGACTCTTACCCATGATTTGCTCTCCTTCCACCTGTCTGATTCCCACCTCATACAATATGTAGATGACCTCCTTCTCTGCAGCCCCTCTTACGAATCCTCCAGACAGGATACTGTCCTTCTGTTACAACACTTAGACACAAAGGGCTACCATGTGTCTCCATCCAAAGCTCAAATCTCCTCTCCATCTGCCACCAATCTGGGCATTATTCTGCACTAACACACTTGAGCCCTTCCTCCCAACCATGCCCAATTAATTTCTCAGATTCCCATCCCCACCACAAAGTGGCAACTTCTCTCCTTTCTTGGGGTGATGGGATACTTCCATCTCTGGGTTCCTGGCTTTGCCCTCCTTGCTAAACCCTTATATGAAACTCACAAAATGGGACCCAGCTGAAACTTTAGGTCATAAGAATTTTCTCCATTCTTCCTTCCAGACCCTATAGGAAGCTCTAAAAACAGCTCCAGTCCTGGTTTCACCAGATTGTACTCAACCTTTCTGTCTATATACTGTAGAGCATGGCAGTTGTGTGGTCACCATTCTGGCCCAGGGGTCAAGCCCACACCCAGTTGCTTTCCTATCCAAACAACTCGATCCCACTGACCAGCCTGCCCGTGATGGGTAAGGCAGACCTCAGGCACTCTCGGTTTTTACTATGCCTCTTTTTGTGGGTCCTACTCTCCATGCTGTTGGTGCTACAACTCGGCTGCTTCTTGCCTCCTGATGGAATCACTTCCGATATACACAGTTGCATTAGCCAGTATAATCCACCTATTCCCTACAGGTGCTCTCCCACCAATCTCCCCACCAATGACAGCAGCCGGCGGAAGAGCAGATTTGGGGTGTGACTTCTGAGGCCTGGAACCTGGGAGGGTTGGGCCCTGGAGACATCGCATGGGATGAGTGTGGGCACAGCTTAGCCCTGCAGAAGGAGCTGGTGGGTCCCTACAGAGGTCTTCTGGTGGGGACTTTGGTATCACTGTTCAGCTGAGGGGAGGGCTTCAGCTGCCCATGACCTGAAGCTCTGCTGTCAGTCCCATCTTCTCCAGGTGTAGGCAGAGTGCAGCTGGGGTCAAGAGATCCAGTGGACTCCTCTGCCTCCCTGGGAACCTCAGCCAACCTCGCCCTAGACCACCTCCCTCTGCCTTCCTGATGCCCACTTCCTTGTTGTCTTCCTTACCAGAAATCCTCAGAAATAACAGCCCTGCTTGTCGAGCTCCTTCTCTTGCCTGAGCCCAACATGGATGGCTAGTACTACCCTCTGGGTAGTTGCCACTGGACACAACCAGAGAACTGGCCCATTTTACAGATAAGGAGGTCCTGGATAGGGTTACCAAATAAGAATACAGGATGCCCAGTTAAATTTGATTTTTAAATAAATGAGGGATAATTGCAGTATTTGAGACATACTAAAAAAAATTGTTGTTTATCTGAGATTCAAATGTAACTAGATACTCTGTATTGTATTTTGCTAAATCTGGCAACTCTAGTTTCCAGGGAAGTTGTCTTTCCCAGAGCTACAAGGCTAGGGAGTAGCTTAGCCATGATCAAAGCTAAGGGCTCCTTCTCTCTCTTTGAGAGGCTCCAGGACCCTTGTACTGTCTGGGGTGGGGGTGGCAGGCCTGGTCTGCTTCAGAGAAAGCTCTTAAACCCAGAACCAGAGCCCCCACCTTACATCCAAGTCCAGCAGCTGCTTCTCTCACTGCTCCCACCACCAGGCAGATGGCTGGGCTGGAAATTCTGAACACATCTGGGCAGTGGTGACGACACAGCCTGCTCATGGCCAAGGGCCACAGGTCCCCTGCTGTCTCCAGGTGCTCCTTAAGAGCACACAGCACATGGAGCTCCACCTTAGTGTCTGCCCTGTCTCCTCACTTGTGGCTGCTAGGATTTGCTGGTAGGTGTTGCCAGTTCTGGGAGTCCCAGTGTCCCCAAGATCCTCTTGTAGCCACTGTCCATGTTCCTTGACAGTATGCTATATATGGAAATGGCCCCAGGGTGTGGGGTCCTGGCTGGGCCACCCCAGCAGGCTGGGATCTGCTCATAGGTCCTGCCTTCTTGGTCTGGTGCACCCCTGGCCTCCTGCAGGTGACCTGTAGGGAGCTCAGAGGTATCTGCCGAGCAGACCTGGGAGCAGAACTAAGCCTCATGGCTTGGCTTTAGAAACTCTTGCCTCTCTCTGGGTAGCAGCCCAAGATCCCAGGGCCTCAGAATTGGGGGCAGGAGGGACTCCCAGAAAATAGAAGACATTTAAAGTCATGAACTGAGCTCACTCCAACAGGACAGGAGGCTCTGGGTTACCGGGCCTGTTCTGGTCTCCATCTGAGAGTCTCCTCAAGGCCTCCCTGCCTGGGGACCAGCCTAGCTGCCAGCTGAAACTGGTCCACACCTGCTGGATACCTCTGTGGCTAGGCCTTCCTGCAGCTGGTGCATCTTCCCCAGGTCTGCAAAGATACCATCATGGGGCCTGCAGAGACTAGCCCAGGAGGGAAGCACTACTCTCACAGAGGGGCACTCTGATGGAAGAGAGGAACAGACACCATCTTAAAAGACCCCTCACTGCAAAGGTGTCCTCAGTTCAACTGGTCTCAAATAAGCTGAGGCTCCCTGCCTTGGCCTCCATTACCTGACTGTTACCTGGCCAGTGGGATGCAACGGTGTGTGACATTCAGGGTCCTTGCTAGCCCTCATGCTCTAGGAGTCTGAGCATGGGATTTACCTTGGCATTCAAAGTCTTGAGCCAACACCTCGACCCCCACCCAACCTCGCTGTGCCCTGCTCTTCCCACTTCCTGTGGTCCACTGTTCCTTTCAGCCTGCTGAACCTACCCACTCACATCTCAGTCCTCCTTCCCACCACCAAGTCCATTGCTTGTAGATTATTTTTTTTAAATAGTTTATTAGTACATGTTTTCAGTAGTTAATGATTACATTCAATGTGGGGAGTTGATACATATACATAACACATCCTCTTCATTCTTTTTACTTTTCTTTCCCCTCCTCTCCCACCTCTTGCTCCATCTCTTGGTCCTTTTCCCATTTGTCAAAGATCACTTGTAGATTCTTTAAAAAAATATTTACTGAGCACCAACTGTGTGCCAGACAGTTCAGGTGCTGAGAACTCTGGTGAGCAGGATGAGCTCTCAGGAGTTTACATTCTAACCTGGAGATGGGCAATATTTGGCTCCATAATATAGTGTAGTAGGAGCTGACATAACATACGACATGCTAATTTATCACAAGATAATGTAGTGTCAGGTCCTGATCAGTGCTTGAAGAACAGATAATGGGATAGAGGGAATGATGGGTAGGAAATGGGTTGTTTTCTGTATTTTAGCAGCCCTCTCTGAGGAGTGAGCATTTAAAGAAAGAGCAGGATATAAGCCTGCAGATATCTGCAGGAAGAGCATTCAAGGCAGAGTGCACAGCAAGTGCAAAGGCTAGGAGGTTGGAACGAGGTTGGAACAAGTTTGGCAAATTCAAAGGAGACCTAGAATGCCAATGAGGCCTTTGGTAAGGAGGGGGCACAGGGAGCAGGGCACTGGGGAGGCTTCTGTGAGGCCTGGTGAAGATTTTAGATTTTATTCTAAACCTGAGAAGCCCTTGGCATGCTGTGGTCTGATGGACACTAAGGAAGATCTCTCCAAGCCCCTCCCATGATGTGTGGTGGGGTGACTCACAGGCACCCCACTCTACAGTTTACTAAAGGATTTTGAGATCTTTCATATCCATTTTCTCATTCAGGCCTCCAAGAACACCAGGAATGGTAAACTGGGGCTCAGAGAGATTGCTTGACTTGCCCAGAGTAAACACATGTAGCTGGCCAGGCGCAGCCCATGACGTGAGTGGACCATCAGGTGATTCCAACCTGGGCCTGCATCTCCTGGACTGGGTGCTCACCCTCAGCAGCTGAAGGGACCAGCCAGCACAGCGTCTCAAGGCCTGGCTGAGGTGTAGTAGTCCTCAACCTGGATGGCCCAGAATCCTCCTTACCTCTGTGCTTTCCTCCTCAGAGAGGTTCCAGGGACTTGAATCCAGGCTTTTCTTTTTTTTTTTTTTTTTTTTTTGTGGGTACTGGGGGGTCGACCGCAGGACCTCACGCGCCAACAGGCACCCGTGCCGCTGAGCGATATCACCGGCCCCTTTTTCGTATGTGGGATCCGGGAGTCGAACTCGGGCCCTCACGCTTGCAAGGCAGGCGCTTACGCCACTGAGCCATCTCACTGGCCCCAGGCTTTTCTTTATGTGGAGGAAGATGTGGGGCTTTACAGTGTCCAAGGGCTGGCAACTATGTCAGGCACCATTGTGTGGGGTGCTATGGTTAGTGGATTTTCCAGTCCCAGTTTGGTCTGGTGGAGGCCTGGGGTGATGGCATCAACATATCATGATCCTCTGGTTGGATCATATAGCAGGCATGAAGCCATATGCTTCCTATGGCCTTCAGCTGCCTGCCTACCAGAGATCGCTTTCAATGATTTAGGTAAAATGCTGCCAATCTCCCCTTTTCAAATAGGGACTGTGTCTCCATCTGAAACCCTAAGTGGCAGTATACAGGAAGGCAAAAAAGGCCTATGGCTGAGTGATGGATGCCCTGGATCTGGGCACCTTGCCCCTGCCCCTTCACCCTGGGGACCAGAGATACTTACCTGGGGCAGATAGCAGCTAGGCTTTCCACAAAGGCCTCCAGCTGCACCTCCTGCTAATGACACACAAGCTCAGCCATGGCTGAGTGTGTCCCCTCAGATGAGGTAGCACCAGTTTCTGAGCTGATTGATGACAAACTGTTGGCAGCAACCACAGCCCCTACAACACAAACACGTGTGGCCCAGGGCTGTTGGCCACAGGCAGCCCAGCCATGGCCTGGGGTCGCAGCTCTGTGCCAAGTGCAGGAGAGGGCATCAGCTCTCCATATGGTATAAAGTCATCCACCTGGGACTCCTAAATTTATTGATTTACATATGTTGAACCATCCTTGCACTCCTGGGGAGAAGCCTATTTGGTTGTGAAGTATAATCTTTCTGATGATTCATTGTGTTCTGTTTGTCAGCATTTTGTTGAGGATTTTTTGCATGTATATTCATTGAAGAGATTGATCTATAGTTCTCTTTTTTGGTTGGATCCTTATCTGGTTTCCGAACCAGAGTAATGCTAGCTTCCAGGAATGACTTTGGGAGTGTTTCTTCCTTTTCAGTTTCATTAAAGAGCTTGAAGAGTATTGGTGTTGGGATTTCCCTGAAGTTTTTGTAGAATTCAGCAGTTAATCCATCAGGACTTGGGCTTTTCTTAGTTGACAGGCTTTTATTACTTCTTGAATGTCATTGCCTGTTTTGGATTATTCAAGATTTTAAAATATTTTTGGTTCAATTTTGGTAATTCCTATGTATCTAGGAATCTATCCATTTTATCTGAATTCTCCAATTTATTGGTGTACAAGTTTGCAAAGTAGTTGCTAATAATTTCCTGGATTTTGGCGGTGTCCGTTGTGATTTCACCTTTTTCATTTCTAATTGCATTGATTTGGGTGTTTTCTCTCCTTTGGTTAGATTGGCTAAAGGTTTTTCTATTTTGTTTATTCTTTCCAAAAATCAACGATTTGATTCATTGATTGTGTCAATTTCATTGATTTCTGCTCTGCACTTCATGATTTTCTTCCTTGTACTAGCTTTGGGTTTAGATTGTTCCTGTTTTTCCAGGACGCACTATATGTTTTTGGCCCCTTTGTCAAAGATAGGATTTCTGGGCTGGTGAGATAGTTCAGTGGCATAAGTGCCTGCCTGGCAAGTGCAAGGTCCTGAGTTCAACTCCCGGAACCCACATACAAAAACAGGGCCGGTGATATTGCTCAGTGGCACGGGCACCTGCTGGTGCGTGAGGTCCTGAGTTCGACTCCCGGTACCCACCCAAAAAAAAAAAATCAGACTCCTGAATGTGCCTGAGGTTGTTTCTGCATCCTCTTCTCTCCTCCACTGATCCACATCTGTTTTTCTGCCAGTACTGTGCTGTTTTTGTCACTGTACCTTTGCAATACAACTTGAAATCTGCAATTGTGATGCCTTCAGCTTTGTTCTTGTTATCTAGGATTGCTTTTGCCATTCTGGATCTCTTCTGGTTTCATATGAATTTTAGGATTGTTTTTTCTAGTTCTGTGAGGGAGGCTGTTGGCATTTTGATTGTGATTGCATTAAATCTATGTATCAGTTTTGGAAGTACGTTATGGTCAATATTAGTTCTGCTTATCCAGGAATAGAGATATCTTTTCATTTTCTGATGTCCTCTTTGATCTCCTTTTTGACAGTACTGTAGTTTTTGTTGTAGATGTCACCAGTTTTGATAATTACCAATATTCCATTGCTCTTATTTTTATTCTATCATTCCTATTGCCTCTACCCTTTATAATAAGCTGGTAAACATAAGTAAAATGTTTATATGTGTTTTATGAGCCATTCTAGCAAATTTTTGAAACTAAGGAAGGGATTATAGAAACTTTCAACTTATATTTGGTTGGTCAGATATATAGGTGGTGACCTCTTAGCTGGCACCCAAAGTAGAGTCTTGTGGGATTGAATCCTTAACTTGTTGGGTCTGAGCTATCTCCAGGTAGTTCGTGTCAGAATTGAACTGAATTGAATTGTAGGACACCTAGTTGGTGTTTCTGCAGAACTAGAATTTGGTTGTTGGTGTGTAAAAATCCTATACACTGATGTCAGAAGTGTTGTGAATAAAGAGTTCGGGAAGTCCTTTGGGAAATTTCCCTATATTAGGGCCGGAGTCCCCTAAAACTGCCATGTAACTATTCATCCTTTTCATGGGAAGCTTATGAGATTAACAGGCTGTGACAATGTCCTTTTATTTTTCCATAATATTTTAACTTTTATCTGTTAAAAGGTCCCCAAGATCAAGGAAAGCCACTTAAAGAAAGCAATTTATATTAAATTTTTATTTGATCTAACACTTGATCTTTTAAGTTCAGTGACTTCACCTAGGAAGACATGTGAGCAATTCAGATGTTTTTATTATGGAAAATTTCAAGCATATACAACTGAGAGAGAATGGTATAAAAGGCCTCCATGTGCCTATCACCAACTTCAGTAGTTACCAACGTTCTTTTGCTCTTATTTATATTCTATCATCCCTACTGTCACTTCTTTTTCTTTTGCTGAAATATTTTAAGCAGTCTTAGATATCATCATTTCACTTGTAAATTCTTCATTAAAAATTTCTGACATATATAGACAAGTTTTATATCTATAACATAGCCACAATTTCATTATTATATTAATAATCCTCTAACATCCAATGACAACTGCATGTTCAGTGATCACTAAATATCTTTTTACAGCTAATTTATCTAAATCGGGATCTAAATATATACATATTTATATATAAATATAATTTGGTTGGTAATCTCTCCTCTCTCTCAAGTTAAATACAGATTTTTCTATTGGAGTAATTTATATTTTTTCCCAGTTGCTAAAAAAAAAGGTACCACATTTCTAAACAGAAGAAAAAAGCCTTAGCCAAAGAGCCACCTATTAGGTATTCAGACAGGCCTGAGAAAACTAATGAATGGAGTAAATTAACTTGAACAATTTTAGAACAGAATTGTAGCTTTTGGTCAGCAACATATGAACCTCAAAGGCAAAAATACGCCAAGATTGAGGCAGGCTTTTTTTTTCTTTCTTTCTCTTTATTAAAAAAAATATATCTAGCACAAAGTATTCTCTTTTTCCCCTCTCTGAAGGCTCATTTAGTATTCATCTTGCTGTTATTTACAGTGCATTGCCAAGCTAGGCTATAAGCTTTCTAAGTTTAAAAAGACAATGCCATAGAATAAAGGGCACGCCGGAGCATCCCTGCATATGTGTGCCTGCACTTCTTACAGGGGTGAAGGGGAGGCCCACTTCCATTCAAGAGAACCCCCATTTAGTGCCCCTTCCGAGTTTGGGGTGGGTAGGAGGGGTCACGGCATAAGTCCTAGAGTCCAAATTCACAAGAACCAGAAACCATTCCTCTCCTAATATGGTTCACAGCTCCCAGTCAGCCCTGCGATCATGAGGACAAACCCCATTCGGTGTTGTGCTGTTACAGGGCATCTTGGATATTGTGTTTTCACATCCCATCTGCTACAAACTGCCCCTCTGTGTGCGTGCATGAGATATTCTACGTTTTATCATAAAGTAGACTTTGCATTAGATGATCTTGCCCAACCTGCTTATGTTTTTGATTCAAATTAAAGGTTACATAGTTTTTAACTTCTTTGATTTTATGCATACATGATTTTTTTCACTTATGCTGAAAATCTTGATTCTCAATGACACTTAATTTATCCTACAATGTAAATATAATAGTTTTGAAATATCAGGACTAATATTACTAACGGTAAGTCTATGGAATACTGTTTAGGATTTTTTTGTTCTTCAGATATGTGTGTGTGTGTGTGTATATATATATATATATATATATATATATATATATATATATATGTATCACTATACATCATACACAGTTATTGTACAACGTCCTTCAAAGTCACTTGAAAGAATTTGTCTGCGTGGTTATGATACAACTTGGTAGACAAATAGATTTGTTTTTATTCATTTTAGAGTGATAGTTTTTTCTTTTATAATTAATTTCATTTTAATCATGTATATATTTTATAGTTTGTCACAACTATGAAACAGGTACATTCAGAGTTACAGCTTCCAACTCTATTCTTTTTGGATAGGTACCATGTCTATTAGTTTTTGTTTTAAGCACTTTTAAATTATAAAAATGGAGTCAGGTAAATACTCTCTTTCTGGTCCTACACAAAAGCATAATACTATACATACTCTTTTGTGTGTTTTTCTTAACTTTTATCTAGAGAGCATTTGTTAGAAATATATGCATGAATTTTTTTACAGTGCTAGGGATTTTTCAGTGCATCTGTGTACCATGGTTAATTCACCCACTCTCTATAAATAGACATGTGGACTGCTTATAATCTTTTTATTGCAAAACATTCTGTAATAAATAGCCTTGAGCATTCACTGGTTCATATTTAGCCATTCTGCTAGAGATACACATACCTAGAGGAGGGGTTGCTTTGGCAAAGGGCAAGAGTACATATAATATTGCTGGACATTGTCAGATCTTCCTGCATAGTTGCGCCATTTTCATTCCCATCAATAATACACATTTCTGGACCAGTGATATAGCTCAGCAGCATAAGTGCCTGCTGGCAAGCACGAGGTCCTGAGTTTGACTCCCAGTACCCACATATAATAGTAATAATAATAATAATAATAATAATAATAATAATAATAATACACATTTCTTCACCATCTCATCAGTTCTGAGTGTTGTTAAGTTTGGGGTTTTTGCAAGTCTGATAAATAAGCACTGGTGTCTCAGTTTAGTTTCCATATGCATTTTTCTTATTATAAGGAAGGTGAGCATCTTTTCATATATTTAAGAACCATTTTTGTGTGTATATTTTTCTATGATTTCTCCATTTTCACAGAGGGTTGAGTTTTCTCCTTAACTTTTAGACAAATTTTATATCTTAGGGATATTAGCTTTTTGTGACATGTTACCAGTGTTTTGGCTCAGTTTTTATTTAACTTTGACTTTGCTTATGGTATTTTGGGCATGCCACTTTAAAAATCTTAAAAAGTGGGTAAACAAATTTACCCACTTTTCCTTTATGGAATCTGAATGAGAACTATAGTTAGGAAAGTCCTCCTAATTTCCTAGGTTGTAAGTAAATTCACATATTTTTCTTTGTGAATTTGTTATTACAGATAATTTGAAACTTATCCAAGTATAAGGTATGAGAAATGGCTCCAACTTTATATTTATCCACATGACTGTCAGTTGTCCCAATACCATTTATTTATCAAACACTAAATTTCCACGTCTTTGGATCCACGTATGGATTTTCTGTCTTTTCCATTAGTCTATCTTCTATTTTTTCACCAGCACCATAATGTTTAATTAGAGGGGCTTTATAAATTTTTTAGTGTGGAGCAAGGTAGTCCCCCATTTTTCTTCTTTTTTTAGGAATGCCTGGATAGTCTCATATTTATTTATTTTCCAAGTCAACTTTATAATCAACTCGTATGGATTCAGAAAAAGAAAACTAAAGGTTTTAAAAATTGAGATCACCATAAGTTTATAAATTTTAACTTAGAATTGATATCTTTTTGATCTTCAATCTTCATATCAAAAATGTGATTATGTTTTTCCATTAATTCTACTTTTTGTCCTGTAAGAGTGTTTTATTGTTTTCCTTATATAGTTGTTCAGTTTGTGATTGTATATGGGTTTCTTTTTGCTATTGTAAATGGAGCCTGGGATCTCTTCTATTATTTCTTCCAAGTGGTTAATTTTTGTGTTAAATTTTGTGTAAGTTTTTTGTGAGTTGCTGTTGCGCTACATTGCCCAGGCTGGTTTCAAACTTATGGACTCAAGAGGTACTCCTGGGGCCGGGGTTATAGCTTAGCAGCACAGCGCCTGCCTGGCAAGTACGAGATCATAAGTTTGATTCCCAGTGCCAAAAAAAAAAAAGAGGTACTCCTGCCTCAGCCTTTCAAGTAGCTGGGACTACAGGTATGAATAGAATCTTATTTCCCACACCTGCTTGAATGTTAATTTTGTGTCTTTCCACTTTACAAAATATTTTACTATTCATAAGAGATTTTCCATAAATGATAATGCTCCCTAGAAATATATCATTCGTACATGAATGTGATTTCTATTTTTCCAAGTCCTGTATCTCTAATTGCTCTCTCATATTAAACCCGTGGGCATCCTTGTTGGTTTCTGATTTTGGCAGTATACCAATCATCTGATACCCACTTCAGGCCCTGCAGTTCCATTCAGTTCTGGCACTAACTAGCAGCCAAGTTAAGAGATACACTGGTGCTGGGGTGGGACCCTTGAGCCTGGTGGCTGGTGGTGGTTGTTTTTGCTGCTGTTGGATTTCTGTTTACAAACTTGCATTTCTACAGAAGTCATTTAGACTTTACATCTATCCTGGGAGCCATTTTGGTAAATTTATATATTCCCTAGAAAATTACCTGTTTTGTCTAGATGTTCAAATTTATTTACCTAGAATTGTCCAAATTAGTAGGCTCCATTTTGATGGCCCATGTTTTCTTTGTCCTTTGGTCTATATATTTGAGCTTTCTGTCTCTTTTTAAAATTACCCAATAGTTTATGCGTATTTAGTGTCTTCAAATAAGCTTTTTTTCTGATATTATTTTTACTGTTTTTGTTTTATAATTCACCTATTTTACCTCTCATTGTATTAATTCTTCCATATGTATTCTCTTGGTTTTCTTTGATCTTTTTGTAACTTTGTGATGCCAATGTTTCATTTATTTACTTTTATTTATCAATATAGATTGTTAAACTATGAATTTCCCACAGTAATTGCTTTTTTACTGTTTTTTGTTTGTTTGGTTTGGTTTATTTTTTTGAGACAGGGTTTTGCTGTGTAGAGCAAGCTATCCTTGAACTCAAAATGATCCTCCCACCTCATCCTCCCCAATGCTGGGATTACAGGTGTGTGCCACCACACTTACCCTGATAATTGCTTTTGCTATATGTAGACTGTTTATCAGGTGTGGTATTTTCATTGTTAGTAGGAGTATTTTCAAGAATTATAAATTTTTATTTTATCTTAATTACAGGAATTATTTAAAAGTGTGTGCATTGAGGGCTGGTGAGATGGCTCAGCGGCATAAGCGCCTGCTTGGCAAGCACGAGGTCCTGAGTTTGACTCCTGGAACTCACATACGAAAAAGGGGCCAGTGATACCGCTCAGCGGCACGGGTGCCTGCTGGTGCGCGAGGTCCTGAGGTCGACCCCTGGTACTCACAAAAAAAAAAAAGTGTGTGCGTTGAAAATTATTTCCAAGTGAAAGAAACTTTATTATTATCAATTTTTAGCTCTATTGCACTGTGGTCAGAGATATTCATGTTATTTTGCCTTTATTTTATTTTATTTTATTTTATTTTATTTTATTTTATTTTATTTTATTTTATTTTTTGGTACTGGAGACTGAACCCAGGGCCTTCACACTGAGCTATATCCTTGGACCTTTTTGTGTTTTACTTTCAGATATGGTCTAGCTAAGTGTCCCAGGCAGGACTCAATCTTGCAATCCTCCTGCCTAAGTCTCTCAAAATGCTAAGATTATCGGGGTGCACCACTGTATCTGCGTTGACATATCTATTTTCAAGAACATGGGCATTTCTAATGGTGTGTTCTTCAATACTGGGACTCAGAGTTTGGTATAAATTTGTTAGAGTTACAGTACAATTATGTCTATCCAAAGTGGCCATCCCTCCCTCTTCATTTTCCCGTGTTTGATAGATACACTTTTTTCTCTTTTTATTGTTTTAATGATAGCTACATTTTAACTTTGCTTTTTCTTCTTGGTAGCAAGCCTTTTTTACTGAATGATGTGGTGCACTGATTTATATTTAGGAGCCAGATTATCTTGTTTCATCTGTTAACCTCAGTTCGTGAACAGGCAGTGATCTGTAACCACATTTTCAACAGCACTGGATTCAATTTTCAAAATTCCTATTCATTTTGTTGCCTATTTGATTTGCCTTCAAGTGAGATTTTGTTAAAATTTTATCTTGTTAATAATGTGTTTTTACTTTGTTCACATCTCCTGTCATTTTTATTTTATGAACATTTACTGCTGTATTATTGAGATTATATACAGTTTACATACACGTAGATGTATATTTACTGTCTATATATTCATGTGTGTATACATACATACTTATAATCTCCATTGTTAATTTACTCATTACCATTAAAAAGTCCTCGTATCTCTTTTCAATACTTCTTGATCACAACTGTATGTTGATAGATATCAATATCATAACCCCTACCTTCTTTTTATTTTACATTTTTTCTTGTATATCCTTTTTTTATTTTTGAGACAAGGTCTTGCTATGTTTCTAAGGTGGTCTCGAACTCCTGCTGCTCCTGCCTCCACCTCCTCAGTTCTGGGATGATGTGCATAGGCCACCACGCCCAGCTGTGTTTCTAAACTTTCTTAATCTCTTTGTTCTAAGTGTATCACATATGTAGCATATGGTTAGCTTTTGCTTTGACAATTTGAAAATATTTTTATGTAATGTGAGTCCCATTTATATTATTGACAAACACCAATATGTATGCTTGCTTGTTTTTCAATTATAAAGTATTTCAATATATGGTCATCCATTCTCTCTGTCTCTCTCTCTCTCTCTCTCTCTCTCTCTCTGTCTCTGTCCCTCTCGCTCTTATTTTGTTGTTGTTTTGTGGTACTAGGGATTGAACCCAAAGCTTTCACACTGAGCTACATCCCCAGCCCCTTTTTTATTGTTTTTTTGAGACAGGATCTCATTAAGTTGCTAAGTTGCCCAAGCTGAGCTCAAACTTGTGATCCTCCTGCCTCAGCCTTCCAGAGTGCTGGGGTTGTAGGTATGCAACACCACACTCAGTACTCTTTAGCTCTCTTAAAAAAACTTTTGTGTGGAATTTAGGGAGTTTGATATTTTTTAATTGTTACCTTTTTAATAATACATTTGCAAAATACCATTTTTCCTCTTTTTAAATACAATAGTGTATAGGTTCTCTACTTTAAGCAATATTAAAATTAGCTACTTACAACTCCTTCCCCCTCCCTCTCCTGGACATCTATTTAAAGTAATAAATTATTATTCCCTCTTAACTATAAGGCAATTACAGTGCTTATCTTATTTTCCATATATTCCCTTTCTTTCACCCATTTTTCTCATAACAAATGAATAAATGAGGTTTTGTTTCTCTTTAAAACTTATTTTTAACGGATACATGAAAACATAAAAGTTGCATATATTCATGGGGACCCATGTGATGTTTTGATATATGTATACACTGCATAATGTTGAAATCAGGTTAAGTATATCTATCTTCTCAAATACTTTTCTTTGTGATGAAACATTTAAAATCCTTTCTTCTATCTTTTTGGAATATGGTACATAATTGCTATCTACAGTCACCCCATTGTGCAATCCCACACCAGAGCTGCTTATTCCTATCTAAATGTAACTAAAAACCCATTGATGAACCTCCCTATCTCAGCCCACCCCATCCCAACGTAGATAGTTTCAGTTATGGACACGGTCAGTGCATCTAACAATTAATACCATCATCACCCTGAGCCTCAATTTTTATTTTCAGTCCTACAATTAGATGTATTCAGTGTTTACCGCCAATCCTCACGCTGACACTTCTCAGGGTACTTGCAGTGGTCTGAGATTTATTCTCCAGATTATCCAGGAATAACCTCATGGGAACTACATTTCTTGAGTTCTGACCACTTCATGGTCAGTTTTTGCTGGATTTAAAATGTTGGACTCATCGTTTGTTATTGGTTTTTGGAAAGAGGCTCTTGCAATGTTGCCCAGACTGGCCTTGAACTCTCCATGTAGACCAGGCTGGCTTCAAACTTACAATCCTCCTGCCTTAGCCTCCCAGGTGCTGCCACTCTTAACTCGAGTTCTTTTGAATATTTTGAGTATGTTATCTTATAGTCTTCTGGCATTGAGTGTTTTAGTTGAAAACTTCAATGTAAATTTGATTTTCTTTTCCTATAAGTGGTCTGTTCGTCTTGCATGGGTATTCAAATTCTTTTAAGTTGAATAGTTTTATTTGACTATGTCTCAACATTGATCATTCTGGGCTATCAGGTATATGATGTGCCCTTTCAAAATACCTTTTTATATTGCAGCAAAGTTTTCTTGGATTACACTTCTTAGCATTTGCTTTTTGTCATTGCTTTTACTTTTGTTCAATCCAGTTTGATTTTTGTCTATAGCTCACTTTCTCTCAAATCTCTTATCTCTTTCTTCATTTTTATCTGATTCCTTTCCTTTTTCTCCCTCCTGTCTCTAATTTATGTATTTTTCAGTGCTATCCACTCTTTTGTTCCTTCCAGTTTAGTCATTTCTAAAATATTGTTCTTTTATATCTTCTTGTTGCCTACCTATTCTGTTTCTGAGCTTTAAATTTTTTTAAATTTATATCAACAACAATGAAAAATGGGATAGGGGAATTGGAGGAGGAGGGAGGAAGGAAGAGATAAGGGAAAGGGAATTTTTTTAAACTTTTTTTTATACATATAATGGAGTACTACTCAGTCATAAAGAAGGATAAGCCTAGACTTTCTAGGTAAATGGATGGACCTTGAGGCTATACTCTTAAGTGAAATAAATCAGACACACATGTGTAAACATCACATTGTTTCTCTGCTGTAAGAAAACGAATGTGTAAATAAGGACCAAGATGTATAATAGATATCGTGAAATAGGAAGAAAATGTTCAAATGGGAAGGGAACTAGGGAGGGAGGAAGAGGAAAGGAAGGAAGGGAAAAGATGAAAATGAGAAAAGAAGGAAAAGATGGAAACAAAGCTTTTGTAAATAAGGAGGGGAAGAGGGGTTGAAGGGAGGGGAGGAGAATGGGGAAAAAAAAGAATCAAGGTATATCATGTACAGGTACAAATTCCATATGATGAATGTGATCATTAGGTATATCTAAAAGGTACCAATAAAATTAATTTAAAAAAGAAACAAGCTGTGGTATGTACATGTAACCACTCCCCAAGATGATTGTAAAGTGCATGAACTGCACACACGTACTACTAAATTTTTTTGTGTTACTCCTTCATACTTGCTATTATTTCCTAAATTTCTTTTGTTCATTTAATAATATCAAGTTATAATTGTTTAGTTTGTGGCCATCTTTGTATGGTTACTTCATTTTCCAGAGGTATGGTGTTATTTTTATCTCCTTTTCAAATAAATTTTTTTTACAATTTCCATGGCGTTTAACCGCAGTCCTTTTCGGTTCCTCGTGCCTGACTGCTCTTGGGTTCCCTGTGCCTTCCAGAGAAGGTTCTACATCGATGCAGGGTTGGGCCAGGAGAGCACCCCCAGCCCTGTGGCTCTGCAGCTCCCTTTCCTGCTGTTGACTGGAAATATCAGTCAAATGTCAAATTTGATCAGCAGTGTCCTCACTGCTAGTCTTAGATATCAGCTCCCCTCTTGTTTTGTCTCCAACAAACAGCTAAAACCTTTCTTCTTTACCTCCAGAACATTTGCCCTGATCTCTCTGTACTCCGTTCACATTAGCTTCTCCTCAGCTAGTGAGGGGTTCAGTCCTCTCCCTGGATATTTTCTGGAGCCGTGAGGACCCAGACTGTCTCACTTCCCACAGACCTTCCTGCAGTCTCCTTGCGGTTCCTTGGAAATTGGAACCTGTGCAGCCCACTCCCAGGATTGGCTGTTGTTCTCAGTTTTACCAGTGAAGTTCTCCACTATGAGAGGTCTCCTTCTTTCCACCTGATGGTTTCTAGATTATTTCTCCTCTGCTTCTCTGTGTCTTCTCCTCTACTATAGATCATTATCACAAAGGTCTCACTGCTGTTAGCCCAGCCAGTTCATAGTCTAATGTCTGTGGGAGCTATTTTGTCCCCTGGTTTGCTCACACTTCGTGAAAATGTCACCTGTACAGTTTTCTTCATTTTCTATTCTTGCTATTTTCTTGGTGAGTGTTATGCTGTGCCACAGGGATCTCTTCAGCATCTGAAACTGTCTTCATTAAAGAGTCACCTCATTTCACATCAGTCCCCTTCCCAGCACACGTTTGACAGTGGTTGACGTGGGAATATTAAGGACCTGATTTCCTCACTCAAGCTGGGCACGACTCTGAAGGAGATCCACCCATGGGATCGACCGAGGCCTTGTTAGGATTTAATCACAGTCAGACCTCTCTCTTTGCCCAGTCCTGCATAAGTATTTCCCTCCATGAGTATTGATACTAAGAATACTTCCTCCAGGCTGACATATGTTTTGGACTCTGCTTCCCAAGGAACTCAACTCATGACACTCTCTGTTGTCACAGGGATATGGAGAGATCTAAACAACCCCCAACTTGTCTCCAATTTACTCTAGCCATTTCCTCCAGAGTAATGTGTAGGTGCGCTTTCCTAGAGATCAAAGGCAAGCATGTAACTTCCTTCGGCCTCCTGCCTAAAAGCCCTCCTACAACTCAACTTTGCCTAGAACCCATCTTGCTGGTTGGTGCGTTTTCTCTTTAAAACATAGACATAAGTTCAGCCCACAGCATCCAAAACAAGGTAGGAGTGATAGAATTCCAAAAGTGCATACAATTTCTGAGTGTAAGAAAGAAATAGAGATGTGAGAATTATGTCCCTGCTGGTTTGGCAGCTATTCAGGTCCACAGATACTTGGCTGACCAAAGCCCAAAGCAGCTCTGGGTTTTAGGACCGTGTGGACAACTAAAAATTCTTTCCCTCAGTCCAAGACAGGGGCATGTGGGTGGTGTCTGGATAGTGCTTGGTAACAGCTTCGACAGGGGAGGGAAAAAAAAGACCCTTTTAAGCAGTCTCTGTCTCTGGGTAAAATTTCAATTTCCACCCTATTTTATAGTATAGAATCAAAGTAATCTTGTTTATGGAGGGGAAGCATCCCTAATTTTGGCAGGTTCGAGAATAGAATCTGCTAAATGTTTTTACTCCCATTGTCAAACCCTCTATTTCATTTCACAGAAAATAGTTTTGAAGGATGATAATGGTTCCCGTGATTTATTTTTACCTTAAGGCAATGCCTTTAATATTTAGCTATTTAATATGATTTTTGCTCTTAATTTCTGAAATCAAAACAAAATACACACACATCCTTCTGTATCATAGTTAGGAAATGTCTTTTGTCTCCTGTTGTATTTAGTGTTTTTTATTTGTTTGTTTGTTTTTACCAAAAATGGTTCTTTGTGTTTTCTCTGCTGCTATGTAATATAATTGTGTAGTTTTCAATTTTATTTTATCAATGTGATTAATTAGAGCAGTGAATTTCCTAACTCTGAAGTATTCATAAGGGCCTCAGATAAAGTCTCTTTTTGGGTTTATTCTTAGATGCTTAATAGTTTCTGTTGCTATTGTGAATAGTACCTTATTTTCCATTACATTTTTCTCATTGGTTATTGCTGGTCCATTGGAAAGCTATTGATTTTTGTATGTTGATCTTGTATGTGGTCACCATGCTGAATTCTCTTATTAGTGCTAATAGTTTGTCAATTGATTTTCTTAGGTTTTTCTATGGAAGTGATGGTGTCATCTGCAAATAATCACAATTTGCCTCTTCTTAGGGAATGTTCACACTTATTGCTTCCCTTCTGTGATTGAATTAGAGGGAACATCTAGGACCATTTTGAGTAGTAGTGATAATAAAGGTCATTCTCATCTTGTTCCTAACTTGAATTGGCATGCTTCCGTTGTTTCACCCATCTGGTAGGGCATTTGCTATGGGGTTTTTCTCATTGTTTTACTAAAAATAAACCATGTATCAAATTAAGGATGTTCTTTTCCTAGTTTATCAGGTGATTTTTTTCTTTTATATCATAAATGTTCAATTTATTAAGATAATTATGTTTTGTGTTGGTTGAATTATTTAATATAATAAATTAAGTTGTATATATCTTTATGCTGAGCCATCCTAGCAATGAGAAAAAATTCCAAGTTTGATGAATTATTCTTTTAATACACTGCCAGATTTAATTTAATAACATTTTATTTAGGATTTTACTTCATGGTTCATAAAAGGGATCATGGGTTTTTCCCCCTCCTGCTGTTGCTGTCTGGCTTGGTTTCAGGATGTAATAGCAAAAGGCTTTCAGTCTTTTCTGAATATTTTAATAGTTTATTTATGATGAGAATTCTGTATTCCTCAGAGGCTTCCTCTCCTGTTTAGTGCCTGGTACTGAGATTGTGGTATTTTCATAAGTTGAACAGAGAGAATTTTCAACTTCTTATATGCTCTAAAGTTAACTTGAACATATGAGAAATAACCTATTCACTGAAGGCAATATAGAACTCATTTATAGTTTTCAGCCTGATACTTTTCAAAATTGAAGCTCATTAGTAACATTTTGGGTTTTTTATGGTTATTGCTCTATTTGGTTCTCTACCTCTTCTTCAAACAATTTTGGCTGCACTTCTTAGAAAACAGAACTAAGAACTACGATTGTAAGTGATACATAAATTGGTAGCAGATCAGGGATAAATTTGCCATTTATGTTTGGGCATGAAAATCCAGCCCTTGGTCTGCACCTAATAGATTATCACCTGCAAACAATCACCTCCTGAATGAAAGATGCACTGGAGTCAAAACCCTGAGGAACCAAGGAGCCTCCGCCACCGAAGAGTGTGAAAGGGAGAAGGAAAACCACGCAGTGAAGAGAGTCTCACCTAACTGTTCTGCACAGAGCTAAGAAAGGAATGACAAGATCAATGCCCCAACATTTTGGATCAAGATAAGTCTCAAACCATTGACATTCTATGTCTATAATAAAAATAAATTATACAATCATTGGGCTGATTATAGCTGGAAAGCAAGTTCCAAGTTTGATACGGAGAATTATTATAGTACAGTATCATTTAAACTCACATATGTTCATTTCTCTTATGCGAACGTTTGGGCATTGACCAGAAAAGGAAGCATGTAGACAACTCAGACTGTCTAAAACCCTACCCCTTGAGGGCCAGTGAGATAGCTCAGCGGCATAAGCGCCTGCCTGGCAAGTGTGAAGTCCTGAGTTCGACTCCTGGAACCCGCATATGGAAAAAGGGCCGGTGATATCGCTCAGCGACACGGGCGCCTGCTGGCGTGCGAGGTCCTGAGTTCGACCCCCAGTACCCACAAAAACAAAACAAATAAAACCCTACCCCTTGACCCTTCCTTGCCAGAAGAAATGGCTCCACTTCTGCTGAGGCTAGTGCATGATGTCTTGCAATCATTGTCAGCAGAAGGAAATGGTGGGGTGGTTCTGTGAAAGCCTTCTATTGACACCACCCAGCAAATCGAGAATGCATTTGTGTCAAAGCATCTTAGATTCAATGAAATAAAGTACATCGCATAAAAATACATCTCAGTGATGTTTCTGGAGATCCAGTGTGTCAGGTGTGTCATGATGTCCTCTCCTAAGTACAAGTTGCTTCACCTTACATCCTTCTAGCATATTAAAGAGGGACTGTATCATTTGTCATTGACTCTGAGATGTATATTTTTCACATTAAAAACTATTACCATGATTATTTGCAGTACTGAAGATTAAACCCAGAGCTTTTGCACTGACCTACATCCCCAGTCTTTTTGGATTTTTATTTTGAGACAGGGTCTAACTAAGTTGCTAAATTGCCCAAGCTGGGCTTGAACTTGCCATCCTCCTACCACAGCCTCCCAGAGTGTTGAGATAACAGGTGTGCACCACCACACCCAGCTTAAAAAATTATTATTGAGGTGAAATCTACATAACATAAAATTAACCATCCTAAAGCAAACAATTCAGTGGCATTTAGTATATCTACAATATCGCTGCTCCCTCATCATTTCAGCTTCTCTGAAATGGCAATGTATTTTATAATCAATGGTATATCGTGGCTTAATTGACAATGTACAAAAAAATTCTTCACAATGGAATATAAATGAGGTGCACCTGTCAGTGTATGGCATTTTAGATAAGTTGAAATATGGTGCTTGGTGGTATATGGTGGCCTTGAAATTTTGAGGCAACAGAAATCACATTTGGGTGTTCTGTATCCACCCATTTTTTCAGTAACTTGAAAGGTTGTCAGCTTTGAGGGGAAGCCAGAACAAGTCGAAAAATCCTCCAATTGGTCTAGGCTGCCCTAATGTAAGTAGATATTCCAACTAGTCTCCATGATCCACCAAACCAGTCATGTTTATATCACCATGCTGATGGAATATACAGCGAACCCAGAGGAATACTGCGGAAGCTCCAGGGTTTGTGAAGAAAGCCATGCCCCCTTTTTGGCAAATAGCTAAACCTCCTTTCAAAAACCTCTATACTTTCCATCTTGCAAATGAAGAAACAGGTTCACAGAAGTGATTCAGGTTTAGAGGATGAAACCCAGTGCCATCCTTTAAGGAGCTCATAGTCTTGATGAGGAGAGGAAGGACAGCAAGGATTGCCCTTAGTGTAAAACTCAACTTATTCTTATGGTCCACAATGCCCACATCTGATTGTAAATCATTCTTTTTTCCCCCATCTCACCTGACACTCATCACACTGGCCTTCACATTTGTCGGAGTTCTGTCACTGTGACAAAAATATCTAAGATAAACAACTTAATGGAGGAAAGGTTTACTTGGGGTTGTAGTTTCAGAGGTTTCAATCCATGGTTGGTTGTTACTTTTGGGTCTGTGGAGAAGGAGAACATCATGGTGGGGAATGGGTGACAGAGGAGGCCTTTCACCTCAGGGCAGCCAGGAAGCAAAGAGAGGAGGGACCAGCATTCCAGTGTTCCCTTCAAAGGCACACTCCCAGTGACTTAATTTCCTTCCAGCAGTTCCTGCCTCCTAAAAGTTCCACCACCTTCCAACAGCAGGATTGTACAGTCTGATGACCACACCTTTAGCATATAGGCATTTCGGGGATAGTTAAGATCCAAACCATGACACTTTTTTTTGTCCATGTCCCTTCAACAAAGAGTCCTCACCCCATTTCAAGGAACTTGCATTTTCTCTTCATGTCTGAAACATTCCTCCCTGCACCTCTCCCCTTCCATATCCTGTTGCTACTTGCATTGTTTCAGTCCCAGTTCAAATTTCAATTCCCCAGGGAAACTTCCCGACCTCACTCTAGTCTTCTAGTTCATTTTCCGCATAGCTCTTGTCACCATCAAAAGGCACATTATGAAGTTGATTCTTGACATGCCTCGTATTTTTCTTCTTCCACTAACTACAAGCTCCACCAGAAGATATCTTTCATTCACCTATTACATCCCCAGTCTACAACTGTGCCTGGCACATAAATTCATTTGCCTATTGTGATTCCTGTGTTCACAGAAATTAGTCTATCAAGGGACATATTTATTAAACAAATAATTAGACAATTAATTAACTGTTAGTAGGGTCACGTGTTTGAGGTAGAGCCACAGGGCTTTCTCTCATTGCTCTGTCTATTTCTGGTTCCAAAGACCATTCCTTTACCCTGAGAGCAACTATTGCTGTAAGACATAGGTTTCCCCCACAAACTGTTTGGAACCACACAGGAATCAGGCCTCATGTACAGAGCAAGGTTTGTACTTCCAGGCCTACTTTTCCAAAGTTTTGGGGTCTAGCCAGGCTTGTGGTATCAAGGCAAGAACAGGCTACAATATTTATACACAGCTAGCTGTCTGCTCTTCTAGTGCCCCATGAGGATCTTTGGCAGGTTTTGGTTTGGGGTCTGGCATCCTTAATACATTACAAACCTTACTCCATGTAGCACACTCACTGTGCATGTATCCTCCACGTTCACAGACTGCTTTGCAGAAGTTAAACTGGGGCTTCTTCCCCTTTCACTTCTGATCTTCCTCAGAGCTTCTACCTGTCTTTCTCTCTAGGGAAACCAGCAAATTTCTTCCCTTGAGGGATATTTCTGGCTCATCCTTGCTTGGGGCTGTGGTTTGGGCCTTTTTGTTAATCACACTAGTGCAGGAGCTAGCTGAACTAGAGAAATTCTTGGAAGCTGGACTCCAGGAAAGCCCCAGAGATCCAACCCACTGACACCTCCATCAGAAGAGGCACAAGGGAGGGTCTGGACCCCATCCTGACTCCCCTCCACCGCCCAAGATTGGCCTGTTTCATTTCACTGCCAAGCGTCGCAGTGCCTCATACATAGTAGCATTTAATGAACACAGTAACACTTAATGAATTAATGATTTTAACTATCATTGATTTATTTTAAAAATTAAATGTCCCCAGGCACTGTGCAAATGGTTCACATGGATTATCGGTATTTCATTTAAGCAGGTACTATTACAGTTAACATTCCGCACATGAAGAAACAGGCTCAGAAAAATTAAGTCACTTCTCAACGTTACAAAGCTCTGGGCTTTTCATTGCCCAAGATGCAATGGAGCAATACAGAAGGTACCCGCAAGAAAGCAGGCAGCGCATTACCACACACGAGCGGCCAAGCCGGAGCATAGAACTGAGATCCGCCCAGGACGGCCACTAACGAGCTTTCGCACTGCGTTTTCCCGCCGGCTCTGTTTTCTCCACGCACAAACCGGAAGTGTTTCTGTGGGCCGCGTTTCTAAGGCGCACAATCGGAAGTTTCTGCCTGTGGCTTCAAGGTGTTTAGCGAGCGGCGGGAGAGACCGCAGCTTAGGGACACCCGTGTGGAGGCCCAGGGGTAAGGGAAGGAATCTAATGGGGTCATTAGGGATACCCAAGCGGCAGGATACCGGTACAACCCCGACCAGACCTGGACCACCTTCCCGTCGGCCCGCCTCTTCACCCCAACCCCACTTGGGTCTGGAGTGTCCCGCCCCCTGACCTGAGCCTGGTCCCTCCTCAGGCACCGACCCTTGACCTCGGGTGCCCCCCCCAACACTCAGGCGCGATGGCTACGGGCGCAGATGTACGGGACATTCTAGAACTCGGGGGTCCAGAGGGGGATGCAGCCTCTGGGACCATCAGCAAAAAGGACATTATCAACCCGGACAAGGTAGTGGGGGCACCTGAGAGCCCTGGGTAGGGGGACTGACGGGGTGGGGCAGGGTGACAACGGAAGAGATGGGGGAAGTGATGGGGTGCTACATCTCCAGTGAGATGCACCATTAAAAGGTGTGACAGAACGGGACAGAGAATATATATCATTCTTAATGAGATGATGGAGGAGGTGGAACACCGTGGGAGATGGTGGGTACCAAGATTGGGAAACTTACAAGAGATGAGGGGAGGAGAATGTAGCATTCCTAAGTTATTGGGTAGGGGAATCCAAGACATTGTGACAGTCTAGAGGTGGGGAAAGGATTTTCTGCTTTGACAGGGCAGAGCTCTACTCAGATTGGTAGGAGTGGGGAGGAGAATTGGGAATTCTGAAAGTTTCCGTTCTTCATAGTGTGTTGTTATGATGTGTCATTATGTGTGTCATTGTGCCTTAGGTGATGGTTTGTTCAGGGGTTGTGCTGGGCTACAAAACTTTCAGGAAAGGAGGTCTAGGCTGTGGTTCTTTTCCTGTGGTTTCACTAGAAAAAGTCCAAGAAGTCATCTGAGACGCTGACCTTCAAGAGGCCTGAGGGCATGCACCGGGAGGTCTATGCACTGCTCTACTCTGACAAGAAGCAAGTATTGGAACCCCCACACCCTTGTGCTCCAGCCCCTGGTCACCCTGCCATGTCTCTAACTCCTGGTTTTCCTCCCAGTTCTTCCCCCACCTCCCCTTTCCAGCCAGGGCTCTTGCTTAGCAGGATGCAGGAGGAGCCCAGATGTCTTGCTCTAGAACATGACTTACTTGCTCAAGGATAGATCAGTTCTTTGGGCCCAGAGGCTCTCTACACACCTTGTGATTCTAACCTTCTATCTCCCTAAACCCCACTGGCAGAGATGCACCTCCACTGCTACCCAGTGACACTGGTCAGGGCTACCGCACAGTGAAGGCCAAGTTAGGCTCCAAGAAGGTTCGCCCTTGGAAATGGATGCCATTCACCAACCCAGCACGCAAGGATGGAGCCATGTTCTTTCACTGGCGTCGGGCAGCAGAAGAGGGCAAGGACTACCCCTTCGCCAGATTCAATAAGGTGAGCTACCACCATTCAGAGAGGCCAGTGCTGGCCACCTGCTCTGAGCCACTTGCAGGAGCCTTCCAGTGTTGGCTCCAGAGGCCTGCTGAAGCCCAGCCGTGGTTACCCACTCAGTCCTTGGGTCATATAAACGTAGAGTGGGACTCTTGGGGTCTATCTGCCTGTATCCTCCCTTGTACCTATTCTGGTTTTCAGTGGTTTCTCTTGGCTTTTCAAATATTGCTGTTCCACAGAGCTGTGTTGTAGGTGCTTTACTCTTAGTCTGTACTTTTTCCCTACTGTGTCTTGTTGACCATGTGATTTCAGTTACCCTTTATAAGCCAGTGACCTGAACTTAATATTTCTAGATATTCAAAGCAACTGTTTCCACATATTCAGTCATTTACTAACATCTCCTTCTGAGTGCTCCATAGATACCTCACATCAAGTAGGTACACTTGAGCAGAACTTACCATCTTCCCTTTATCGCCTGCCCCCAGACCTGTTCTTCAGCTCAGCAAATGATGCCATTATCCTTGCAGGTTGCCCACACTAGAAACTGGGCCATTATCCTCGACTTAGCCTGCTTCCTTAGATCTCAACAATAGGACAAAGATAAGGAGAGACGAATATCAAAAATGTAAGGAAATAAATTGGATTGTGTCAGTTAGGAGCTGTCAATAAAATTAAACCAGAATATGAATTGATATGAAAAAAGATAGGGAAATTGTAGGTGTAGGGGTGGTCTACTTTAGATAGGGTGGTCAGGGAAGGCCTCTGAGAAAGTGGCATTTGAGCTAGACCTCAAATACATTCAATCATCAAGCGATACTTCTCAGTGATGTATACATCTTGATAGAGCTCAGTAATATATCTAATTATCAAGCCCTGCTGATTCTGTTTCCATAGGAAATCACATCTCTGCCTTTATTCATCTTCTAGGTGAGCACCCTGATCCAAGCTGAATTATCTCAGGTCCAGATTACAAGGCTTAGCCAGAGCAAGGCCTTACCCAGATTCACCCAGCCAGTGAGAGGCAGAGCTAGACTGAGCTAGGCTTTCTTAACCCATAATTTAAGCCATTGTACTAGGTGGCCTCACAGTTGCTACAGCTTGGAACAGTTTAGACTTAGAGCCTAAAGGCGCTAGGGCTGAGACCTAGGAGTGCAAGTTCCAACTTCCCTCCTTAAACCCGGGGTATTCAAACATACTTATACACCTTCCCCTGGAATGCACACAGGTTTTACAGACTGAGCATGGCCAGCTGTGAATCCATTACTCGAAATATCTCAAACCAGCTTTTCCTACTTCTAACCATTGTCCTTAGGCCCCTCGGGTCCAGAGGAGAGAGAGGCTGGGAATACAAGATAGAAAAGGGACAGTCAGAAGGTGAGGCACCAGAGGCAGTGGGAGAGGTCGGATGAGACAAACTGAGGTGCAGACAAAAGAATATTCATTTTGTATTTAGTAAGTATCACTCCATGCCAAGTCAAGGCCTAGGCATTGAGGACACATAAATGAACCAGACACAATATCTGTCCCCAGAAACTCCATATGGCTTGGGGAGGGGGTGGAAGAGGAGGAAGCAATTAGTCTGGTGGGATATGGGTGCTATTGGGAGAGCCTGAAGGTCATAGAAGCTTCCTGGAGTAGTCAGAGCCCAAGCGGTCCTGAAGGATGTCTCCAGGCACTGTCAAAAGGCAGTGCAGTGACTTTCTCAGTCAGAACAGCACAAGCAAAGGCATAGGGAGAAATGTTAAATGGTGTGGGGTGCTGGGGGCATTTCTCTGCTTGAAGCCTAGAGCCCATGGTAGGGCATGGTGAGAGATGGGGCCTGAGCAGTCAGCAGGGGCCTCTGCTCAGGCAAGGCCTTGGCAGCAGGGCTCAAGAATTCAGGCTATGCCCTGATTGTCCATGGTAGTCACTATTTTGGTTTTTTTTCTTTTTCTTGGAGAGATGGCAGGACAGTCTCCTTTATAATGTCCTGATTATTTTTTCCTGGTAATTGCTGGCATTCTGAAATAAATAGGTGGGCTTTAAACTGCTTCCAGTAGCCACTGACAGATTTTCACTGGAGTAGTGTCAGGATTAGATCTGAGTTGCAGAAAGATTTGGTGACTAGAGTGAAGAATGAAGTTGGAGTGAAAGGAAGGAGATTTGCTCCTTTCCCAGGCTCCCCTCTCAGCCAAGAGCTCCTCGGCTACTCTTGCTTAGGCCAGAATCACAGGAGCCGTCTGTGGCGCAGCTCCCACTGCATATCAGTTCACCCACTGCTTCTGTTGCCTAAAGCCTCTCAGTCTGCTCCGTCCTCTGCCTGCCACTGGTGCAGCTTTCATTCAGGCTTTTCCATATCTCATCTGTGTCACTGCCAAAGATCCGCCAGCAGATAGCCTGGACTCTTGCTTCACCCCTCCATCCTCACTGCTGCCAGAGTGGCTGGTCTTTGATACATGATAGGTGACCTTTCACTCAAACTAACCTCATGGGCTCCCATCCCCACAGGATGAATTCCAGACTTCTTAGCAGGGTGCACAGGCCTGGCAGCTGCTGACCTGACAGACTTTCTCAAGCCTCTCCCCGATTTAGCCTTTGTTTCCCACCATGTCTCTTATTGCTAGGCCAACACCCATGAAGTGGTTTTCCTGGCTGTGTTCATGCTGCCCCTCTACCTAGGATTGCTTTCCCCCTCATCCCTCACTACTACTTAAGACTAAACTTGGCCTCATTTCTTCTTTGACTCTTTCAACTTGTGTCCCCAGACTGGACCCGGTGTCATTTGGTATACCATAGGCGTACCTTTGTCATCAAACTTGCCATACTATGCTAAAATGATTATTTTTTTTTTTAGCTGGACTGTGAGCTGGGAGGCAAAGCTCCTTCTCTGTCCCCAGCGTAGGTAGAGCAGCTCATGATAAATACTTGTTGAATGAATGAAAGAATGACCTCCTTACATGGCTGTGAGAGCCTTGAGAGCAGGTTTGGCCATACAGTTCCTGAGGTATGGTGCTTTTTACAGTTGAATGGAATTAAGTGCATAGTAGGGATTTGTAACCAAATCTGGCAATTAAGAGAGCCTCCAGAGGAGTTGTACCTGAAGGAGATCAAAAGGATGAGAATGTTACCTAGATAGAGGTACTTGGAAGTGAGAAGAGACTTCAGGCAAAAACGGGTGATGAGGAAAGTCTGGTGTGTTCTCAAAATTGTCAGTCACTTAGCTGGCACTTAGTGTCTCTGAGGGACAGTGGCTGTGGAAGGAAGCCAGGTCATTCACTCATGCTCATTGGTCAATTCAGTGACTCTTCACTGAGAGCTGTAATGTACAGAGCCTTAAAAGGCAGGAAATGAACTGGATAACCCTTGTTTTTGAGGAGTTTATGAATTAGTCTAGATGACACTTTATCTTGGAGATGGGAGACTTTGAGGGGGTTATGGATGACATGGTAAGACACACGTTGTAGAACACTGTGTCTCAGACTTTCTGTGGTGCAGGATGTTTTTCTTTTATATTCCCAACCCATCAGACTGATAAAGGTAATAAAATTATTTAAAAAAAAAGATAGTAAAGCCTGTGCTTCTTCAAATTACATTCAGCAGCACAGTTACTATATAAAAGTTTTTCATTGCCTCCTCTCAATTCCTGTTCTTACCATGGACTACTGATGTCAGCCTACAAACAGCATTGGTCTGTACTATGCTCTTTAACTAGCACTGTTCAGAGGGGTCAAATCTTGGTGGCCAGTGGAGAACTGGAGGAGGACTGAGTGGAAGGAGCAAGACTGATGAGGAGGCTATTTGTCTGATCTAGGCAAGTGATGGTGCTGGTCTGGCCTAGAATGTGGCAGTGCAGAGAGAGAGATTTTGGGAATAAAGCCAGAGACTAGGTGAAAGGCAGGAATTAAAGATGTCTCCCAGGTTTCTGACTTGAGCAACTGAATTAGGTAACAATAATGTGGACTGAGGTCTGGACTGGAGGAAATGGAAGTTTGAGGGAAGATGATGAGTTAGTACTGAGCATGTTCAGCTTGAGGTATGCTAGGATCTCCAGCAGGAGGTGTCCAAGAGGCAGCTGCAAAGAGCTAGTTGTGGTCTTCAAAGAGAAAATTCACCAGTTCAGTCTAGCATTGACTCCTTTCTTGGGTCTCTACCTGACAGAATCAGCTTGTAGTGGTGTTGTCTCTGGGGAGGTTTAGGGGATGGGGCTTGGGTTAGGGCAGGAAGGGGTTTTGGCAGAGGGTATGTTGAACTAGCATTCAACGCAGTTTTTTGTAAAGATGTGTGACCTAAGAGAGCTCTGAGGGAGCAGCAAGTCCCACTGTCGCCACTGGGTGGCAGTAGTACTTCAGTTTAGAGTTACTGGGAGTAGAGCTCCTTGGCCTTCTTCCTGTGACTGGTGTACTTAGCCATCTGCCTGACTCCAGAGTTGACCTTTGGACTCCACAGAAGTGCTTACAAGTGGGCCCCTCACCTTTACCATGGGGGCAATAGCTGTGGCCTGTTACCAGCCTGTGGAGCTGAAGACAAGGTGAAGCTGCCTGGGAGTGAATCAGACAGGCAATAGTCCTAGCAATAGGTTCTTTCCTTACTCCAGGCTGCCTTCTGCAGGGACACAGGCTAAGGATTTGCTTTTGGCCAGCCCAAGGATTGGCTATAAATAGGCGGGAGGGCCTGTGGTCACAGGGCTGGAGCCCCCAGAGGTGACATGACATGGGCTTGCCCTTACTGTGTCCTCTGTGCCAGTAGACCGTGCAGGTGCCTGTGTATTCAGAACAGGAGTACCAGCTCTACCTCCACGATGACGCTTGGACTAAGGCAGAAACTGACCACCTCTTTGACCTCAGCCGCCGCTTCGACCTGCGTTTTGTAGTTATCCATGACCGGTATGACCACCAGCAGTTTAAGGTAAGCTATGTGCACCTACATGTGTGCCCAGCCCCTAGGCCTGGTAGGTCCTACCTTTGTTGCATCCTGCCCATGTGCCCGAGTGTTCATCTCCAGCCTGTTCGATCCTCAGAAGCGTTCTGTAGAGGACCTGAAGGAGCGCTACTATCACATCTGTGCCAAGCTTGCCAATGTGCGGGCTGTGCCAGGTACAGACCTCAAGATGCCAGTATTTGATGCCGGGCATGAGCGGCGGCGGAAGGAACAGCTCGAGCGTCTTTACAACCGGACCCCAGAGCAGGTCAGCCCTGAGCTCCTCCTACCTTTCATCCAACCCCCAAAGCCTTGCTTTCTTCCTCCGTCCTCCACACCCTCAACTCCCTCGCCCCAGCCTGTTGCTGCCTCTCCCTGCTCTCTTGTACCTCTCTCTGCCCCTTCTGCCTCACACCTCCTTACAGACAGCCCAGCACACTGTGCACCCTCACTGCACATTGCCCTCCCATGAGCTCAGCATCTCTCACCTTCCCAGGTGGCAGAGGAGGAGTACCTGCTGCAGGAGCTGCGCAAGATCGAGGCTCGGAAGAAGGAGCGGGAGAAACGCAGCCAGGACCTGCAGAAGCTGATTACTGCAGCGGACACCACTGCAGAGCAGCGGCGCACAGAGCGCAAGGCCCCCAAGAAGAAGCTACCCCAGAAAAAGGAGGCCGAGAAGCCGGTGCAGAGATGGAGCCAGCCCAGCTCGGGTGGAGGGTGGGACAGGGCACCATCCTGAATGGGAGCTCGGAGAGTGCCCAAAGCTGGCAACGTGCTGGGGCTGACCTTGGCCCCACTCCCTGTGACACCTTGGTCTCCTTAACCCCTCCCCCAGGCTGTTCCCGAGACTGCAGGCATCAAGTTTCCAGACTTCAAGTCTGCAGGAGTCACGCTGCGGAGCCAGCGGGTATGTGAGTTACCTCATTTCATCTGTTTGAGCCCTGGGCTTCAGGTGGCCTGATCACTGCAGCTGTTGGAGCTGGAGCAACAGGAGAGGTGGTTGTAGATCGAGGTGGCCATAGATCAAGGTGACCTTGCCAGGATCACAGGGGGACATGGCCAGGCTACAGTCACAGCTTTCACTATGTTCTACTTCCGGGCTATTTCCTTTTCTGGCCCTCAGCTACCTCCAGCCCCATCCTCAACCTCAACCTCCCACTGCCTTTAGCCCCCTTCATCCTCAGTCTCTCAGAGGGTGTTAGCTGTCTGGGTCATTGCAGATGAAGCTGCCCAGCTCTGTGGGTCAGAAGAAGATCAAGGCCCTGGAACAGATGCTGCTGGAGCTTGGCGTGGGTGAGTGTGGGTTGGGCCTCAGGGCACACCCACACAGGCTGGGTGGAGGCTGGCTGGGCTGGGCACTTCAAGTTGCAGGCCTCGCCCACAGCCCCACTCTGCCCTGCCTGCAGAGCTGAGCCCGACGCCCACCGAGGAACTGGTGCACATGTTCAATGAGCTGCGCAGTGACCTCGTGTTGCTCTATGAGCTCAAGCAGGCCTGTGCCAACTGCGAGTACGAGCTCCAGATGCTGCGGCACCGGCATGAAGCACTGGCCCGGGCAGGCGTCCTTGGGGGCCCTGCCACACCAGCAACGGGCCCAGTCCCGGCCTCTACTGAGCCAGCAGTGTCTGAACCTGGGCTTGGCCCTGACTCCACCAAGGACACCCTCATCGACGTTGTGGGTGCACCCCTCACGCCCAATTCGGTAAGAGCTCCGACATGCTGGGGAGTGTGCCCAGCCCTGTGAGTGGGCACATGCGCATGCCAGCTCTGCTCTCTCTGGTTCCTGCCTCTGAGGGGCTGAAGCTGAGGGCAGGAGTGGGCTGACCAGTGGGTGTCACCTTCCTGAGAGTATGGACACACGCTAAGCCTGAGTTAGGCCTTGGGGCCACTGACCTTGGCACCTTCTGTGTCTCCTCAGCGGAAGCGACGGGAATCGGCCTCCAGCTCATCTTCTGTGAAGAAAGCCAAGAAGCCTTGAGAGGCCAGCTGGGGTGCAGGTGGTGCTGTGGTGTAAATAGAGCTGCTGACTTGGACTGGGCTGCTCCCACTTCCTTTCTCACACCCTGTGACCTCTGTGGGGAGGGCAGCCAGGTGGGGCCTCAGCTGCTGTCTGCGGGGGTCGTCAGGGCTGGCCTGCGGTTCAGGCTCTGGGTAACATCCCCCCAACCCTGCTAGCACTGCCCAAACCCCTGCCCCATTCACTGTGGTTTTATGTTCCTGATGGCCTTGCACACAACAGTGCCTTCTGAGATAGCCACCTCTCCAGACCTGTGCATCTTCAGCAAGGGAGTGCCAGTCACACACACTGGTGCCCTTGTGTGCAAGAGGCAGCCTGAGTACACTCCATCTTTACAGCCTGATGGTACTAGCACAGCAACAGCCTTTGCACACACCCAGGGCCTCATTTCCCCAACTTTATTCAGTGGCACGTTCACAGCAGGGTTGGGGGTAGACATAAGGTGGGGCCTGATCTGTCTTGGAGCCCTGGGGGCACCACACACCATGCACTATGGATGGGAAGGGGCACAGGGGGGCTTGGTGGCCCCAGCAGAAGCCTGTGTACCAGGGAGGAGGCAGTGAGTGCCTGGGTCCCCCTAGCCCAGGCCCACATGGAAGGGGCTAATACTGGGCTGAGATTGAGGGGTGGGGGACACAAAGTGTCTGCTCCAGAGGGGCCAGGTGGCCCAGCCCTTGCCCCAGACACAAATCCATAGGGCAGCTGGGGGACACTGGGCGCAGGGCTGTGCCACTCTCCCTTCTCCCCTCTGGTGAGGGAGAGGAGGATTCTGGGCTGGGCCAAGCAGCTACCCTGTCCTGCCCCATCCCATCCTCGGCCAATCAGAATGGCTTTGATGTCTGCTTGAAGATGAAGCCTCGATATGCGAGTGTCTTCATGATGTTGGCAATGTTCTTGCAGTCATCTAAAGAGAGGAAGAGAAGACATTTAGAGGAGCCCCAGCCCCAACCCCCTCCTTGCCCATAGGTGCTCTTACAAGGGTGGAAGTGGGAAGGAGGGTCATATTTAAGAGCCACAGGCACTAGAGAGGGAGTCCCGGCCTCTGTGGCTGCATCTCCAGCTTCAGGTTGGGCTGGGTGATGCTGGGCCGGCAAATGCTTTTCAGTCCCATAATTCATGCTGGAAATTGGCCGGCATGTCCTGTCCCAGCCCCAGCGGTGATATATGGACGCCGTCGCAGTAAGAAAAAGGCAGAGTAAATGTGTAATTTCTCCCTTGACGGCCCCCGGCCGTTGGGCGATCCTTCTTGTTGCCGCCGCGTGGGGACGGCCCATCCGCCACACTCCGTCTTCCCGCCACCCGCCTTGATGTCTCCATTTCATTACTGTGCGGCCATTCATCACACCCACGGCCAGGGTGACTTTGCTGGCACGTGCGTGTGTGTGGGAGATGTGGCCTAGGCCATAATCACTGGTGACAAGGCACAAGGCTCAGCACTGCTAGGCCAGGGCTCTGGGAGACACACCTGCCCTGGGTACTGTTCCTGTGTGGCTCCAGCCCTGGCCATCAGCCCTCTACCAGACACACCTGGGTATGTCAGCCCTCTCCCTGCCTCTGTCCCAGTAGGCTCAGAACTGAGTGCTGGTCACTTTTTGGACCCTGCCTCTGCCCACAACCCAGGTGAAATATGTGTCTGTGTTACAGAGCTTGTCACAAGCATTTTCTCTAGAATGGGTCCCCCAGAAAAACTTCATGCTCTAAATTGTCCTAACACCCTGGAGGCTGCAGGTACTCTGGGATCTCAGTTTTGTGGACATGGGCCAGGACTTACTCCACCACCACCAGCATGAGGGGCAGCTTCCCCAAGCGTGTCACTAGAGTCAACCTAGTACAGAAACTGCCCAACTACCTCAGTTTCTTAGTTGAGTTGCCCAGAGAGACCCATCAACTTGCCATCCTCTCACCTGCCTCTCCCACTCCTTCCCTACGTCCCTTCAATGCTCCTATGCCATGACCAGGACCTCAGCTGCCACCAGTCCTCATGGGATCGATGCTGTGATTGCAGAAATATTGTACTTCAATGTCATAATCAAGTGGGGGGTGGTAAGGTCAAGGTGGGGTCAGGAGGCCTCTACATCTGTCATGGACTGAACCATCACAGGCCCACCCTTCCCAGCACTTCAGCTTAGGAAAGGGGAACCCCTCCAGCCCAGAGCTAGGATAGGACTATGGGTTGGGGAGAAGACTGATCAACGAAGGGTCTGTGTCACTAGCCGGACAGCTCAGCAGATCCTACCTAGAGCAGCCAAGGAAGACAAGGTCCTGTCACAGCTCAACATGTATGTACCCATGGTAGCTATAGGTATGGAGATGACACCTTGCTACCCCAGGGACTTGGGAAGCTGTGAGGCTCGATCTGAGGCAGAATGGTGGAAAGACAGATGGGTGGGTACTAGTGGCCATGGCAACTCCAGACATGACCCATCCCTGTGGTTTATGGGCCGGACACGCGCCCCGCTCAGCTGAGGCCCTGTCATTTGTCTCCCTTAGTGTGTATGCCTGTGCTGTGGGGGTAGAAGGTGGAAGAAGGAGGGGCTGTGACAGGAGGAGCTCAGCAGTGGATGGGAAGAGACCTGGAAGGAGGAGGGGCTGTGATGGGGCCCTGAGGGCTGTGATGACACCATTGAAGGGGCTACGAGAGGGTGATTTTCTCCCTAAATAAGCCTAGCTCTGTCAAGAGCACCTCCAATCCTTCCTGTCTCCTGCACTCTGGGGACCATGGCCGCTGTGCATATTAAGAATAAGTCCCCTCGTTATCTGCAATTACCCAGCGGCCACACACCTCATTTCTTCCAGCAGAAAAGAAAATTAGTTTTCTATTGACTTCATGTGGCTCCTCCCTCATTGCTGGACAAATGACTCCATCTGCCTCTCCTGACCCAAGTGAGTGTCCCAGTCCAGACCCCCAGGCCACCCACCCACCCAGCAGGCAAGCACTGACCCATATCTGCAGGTCCCCAGCCCCAGGCCCAGTCTGTGACTCCCAGCACTATACACTGGGTGACTTCACCCAAACCCTAAGGTTCCACTGCCCTTGAAGTCACCCTTTCCAGCCTGGACCCTTCTCCTGAGCACCACATTATAAATTCAAATGCCTCTCAAACATCTCTAGGTAAAGACTAAAAATGTTTCCGGTAATGAACAATTGTTCTCCCCAAGCTCCCTCTTACCCTTGTTCTCTGCACCAGTGAATGGCAGGGGAGAAACCTGAGTCAGGCTTGATACCTTACCCTCTTCACCACCCCCAATCTAATCAAGTATGAATTTCTGCAGATTTGATCTCATTCTCTCATCATCTACTGCCCTTCATTCCAGCAACAGCCTCTCACGAGTCCAGACCCCTTCACCTCCTATTGGCTTGCAAAAGCCTGTTGGCTGTCTGCTCCCTGTACCCGTCCTCTTGCAGACAGTGACCCTCCTTACACAAATCTGACCAGGGGCCTTCCCTCTTCCATCTCTTCAGTGACTCCCTGTCCTCTAATGTTCAAAGTCCACACTCTTCGTTGTGACTTAAAGCCTCTGCTAATATTCACCCCTACTATCCCTGGTCTCATCTCTGCCACTCTAACCCTGATCTCTGTAGTCCAGTCTCAAGGAGTAAAGTCTTAATACTTTTTGAAAAGGACAGAGTGGGCTTTGGAGTCACACAGACCTGGTCTTAAACTTCACCCACTGGCTGCCTGACATTCAACAAATGCTTTATTTCTCTAAGCTTCAGGTTTCTCCACTAGGGGTGACAGCAGCCTTGGCATTGTTGAGAGCACTGAACAGGGTGCTGCACCGCACAGCTTTGCACAAGCTACTCTTTATGTTGGGAACTCTTCTCTGCCTGAAGAGGAGGCCAGGATACTAGTTCTCTGGATGACCTGACGGTGAGAAAAGTGTATACTGTACAATCTATGGTACGGATGACAGATGGTCCAGCACACTTGAGATCAATCGCCATTCACTCCACAGTCTCTGACTGACTGTTGATCCTGTTTACTGGAGATTCTGGAGTCTTAATTTGTTGCAATTGGTCCACCACAATAAAGAGAGACCAGAGGGAGGAAGAAATTTGCTCCAGCTCACCTCTCAACTCAGTGGAATAGCAGTTATGGGCTGTCAGCCCAGGCTCTTTTTTCCCCCCTTGGAGCCTTGATAAGAGTCAATGCAAACTACTGATCAGTTAAAAAATAAAAATCAATGGCACAATTAAAAGATAAGGATACTTGACAGAAGCAGCACCAGAGACAGATCTGCGGCTTTTAATAGGCCAAAAGTTGAGAGGGATAGCAGTAAGATGAGCCTAGTGATAAGACAGCTTCTTAGAAAGTCCTCTCCTTGAAGCTCTGGGCCTCCTGGGTTAGTAGCCTTGCCTTCCAGAACCTCTCTGAGCTACTGGGGCTTCTGTACTGGGGGTGGGAGGGGAGGGTTGTAGGGGCACAGCCGTGCGTCTGCAATGAATGCCTCCCAGAATAGGTCTTCCTCATCTTCAATTCTGGAAGGCTAATATCTGTATGTTCCTACAGGGTCATCAATGTGAGACGAGAAGATCCCCCCCCTTTTTTTTTGAGCATTAATATTCTTAATGTTGGAAATATTTTTATATTGCCAAGTCCATAAAGGGAGAGGTGCAGCTGCATAAAGCCTTTAGAGAGGACACCAGTGGGGCTAGCATGTAACAAGGAAAGATGGGTTTGCTGGCTGGGCCCAAGGGTAGTCAAGTATCTGCTTTGCAAGGGAGCAGTGGAAGGGTGGCTCAGATCCCTTAGGACACCCAGTCACAACTCACACAGAGGCTGGCATGTTCCAGTTAGCTGCACTTATCCGGGAAGTGAAGGGTAGAGGATAGGAAGCAGGGCCTGGCCAGGAAGACCCCCAAGAGGGACAGGATCCAAGAAACACTTGGAGAGCCATTCACTCACGCACTCAATTCATTCAGTAAGCATGCACTAACTCTCCATTTGCTGGGGCAGTGGGCCATGTTGGGTCTAAGGATGTGTAAGACCCTGTAGCTCCCCGTCCTCAAGGAGCTCAGAAACTGCCCTGTTAGAGGTGCAGTGCTATCAGAAAAGGAGGTACAGAAAAGACACCTGGTTCTGTCTGAGGCTTAGGAATGGACTCCTGGACGAACAAAGCTAAGCAGAGGTCTTGGGATGGGGGAAGCTAGCCTGACAAGTTCAGTTAAAGTTCTCAGAATAATGAACAGTACAGACATATTTCTGGAGATGAAACGCAGGGGGCAGCCCCAAAATTAAGTTTAGCATGTAGGTGATGAGTGATAAAGAATAAGCATCAAGGAAGTGACAAGATATGAAACTGGTGATGCCAGCACTGAGAGGAAACCCTGAGGAACCTAATGCTAAACTGAAGAACTGGGCATGGTGGTGCACGCCTGTAATCCCAGCACTCAGAAGGCTGCTGTGGAAGGATCACTGCGAGTTCAAGGCCAGCCTGGACTACAAAGTGAGTTCAAGGCCAGCCTGAACTACATAGCGAAACCCTGTCTAAAAATGCAAAAAAAAAAAAAAAAAAAAAACGCTGAAGAGCTCAAGGTTTTATCCTGGTAATGTCGTGGAGACACTAACATGTTTAAGGAAGGGAATAACTAGGCCAGATCAGTGGTCTGAATTATTATCCTAGGAGGGGAAGACAGGATTGGAGGGGTTAACCCTAAAGACAGAGACATCACTTCGCATATTGGACCAAACTAGAAAGGTTGGCCCAGAACTAGCAACAGTGGGAGAGATGGTGGAGATACAGCCATAGGGTGGAGAAGTGGTGAAGTGGTAGAGGGAAGAGAGTGTTTAGGAGAGACAGTGAGCAAGCCCTAATGAGGGCACTGGGAAGGCTGTGAGTGGAGTGAGTACGATGAATCCCAGAGAAGGTGCAGTCTTGGGACAGTGATGAACTCAGCTTTGGATGAATTGAGATTCCTATGGGACATTTAAGTTTATCAGGTGTTTCCTTATGACTTTGAGGTTTAGTATCTTGCTTGAGAAGGACTTCCCTTTCCCAGTGTTTGAAAAAAAAAAAAAAATCCTGTATTTTCCCCTAAAACTTTCAGCTAAATTTTATATGTAACTTCTTAGTCTGTCTGGAATTTGTGTTTGTATGGTAAGAAACAGGAGTTCCAGTGTTTCCCCAATGGATAGGCAGTTGTCCTGTCTGCACTGACTGAACTGTCCACACTCTCCACGCCCTTCTGAAATGACATCTCTATCATATATGACTCTCACGTATGGGTCTACTGGGACCAGGAAAGAGAATGAACATGAAATGATACAAGAGGTAAATCAAACAGGAGGAACAGCAAGGTGGCAAGCTGCTGACCTCTTAGGCAAGAGATGGTGTGGCCTAAAGGAACAAGCAGACATCCTGAGGTCCCACCTAACAATCTCTGCCTGGTAACACACCACATTAGTGATCTCCAGGAATGGGTTAGGGATGGGGCCAGAGCTCTTGGAACAGAGACCAGCAAAGATGGGGTGCAGAGCTGGGGAGGAGAGAGATGAGTGTAAGGAGCAGGAACATGGTAAGGATGAAGGAGCAAAAACTCTGGAGTGTGTCAGTGTTCTACAGCCTCGTTTTGTAATGTCTGCCTGCTTATCTGGAAATTCTGGTGGCAGTGATGCGCTAAGAGCCAACTGCTATGGGTCAGCCCATACTTACACTAAAAACTTATTTGTTGCTTATCTGAAATTTAAATTTAAATGGTGTCCTATATTTTTATTTGTTACATCTGGCAACTCTGCAGTAGGGGCAGGATCCCAAGCTATAGCTGGATGCAGTTCAGGGTGCAGCATCACACAGTAACTTTTAAAGATCTGGGGCCAAGGCAGGGAATTTAGGACTGAAACAGCAAAGCACCCTGTCTCCCCTAAGATTCTGAGTGTGAATGCAAATTCTATCTCGTAATTACTGCATGAACTTGAGCCAGTTCTTGAACTTTATTTAACTTTTCTGTGTTTTGATTTCTTCTCTAAAATGGGAATAATAATGACAATTATAGCAACTACTTCCCTCAAAGGACTGCTAAAAAGATGAAATGAGTTTTTATTTGTGAAGTGCTTAAAAACAGTGTCTGGGTTATCATTAATGTTGTTATTCCAATAACATCCAATAATAATATTGTTATTCTAACAATAATATCCTTATACCCCTCATCACCCTGTCCCTTGTCCCAGATTTGGCCCAGAGTCCCCTGGTCCCCCGTTCACAGCCACCTTGGCCCAGCGGACACATTTGCCAGACACAAACTCTCTCTCCTCAGGCAAGGCTCCTGTGGCTTCCTGCCTCTCCCCCAGATAGGGTCCTGAGAGCCTCGACTCCAAAGTGACCCTTTCTTTCCGCCCCTCCCCGGAGCCCCCTCCCCACTGAGGTGCCACAGGGCTGATGGTGAAGGATGATGGTGGCTCCACAATAAGGGGTAAAGGCAATTTCATCTTGATTAGCAGGCGATTTCTCTCTCTGTAATAAGCGTGCTCCAAATAATTAGCGTGTTTTACGTAATAATGAAATTACAGAAATGCAGTCCACTTATTCAAACAACTCACCATTACCATATTTTTAAATATTAGACTTAATTAGAGTTTATCACTTCAGAGAAGTATGCGGACCGAAGATGTTTTTAAAAAAATCCTCATAAAGTGTTTATTAAGCGCTGGTAAAGCTGGGATAATGATGTGTTTGGAAATTAAGGCAATCAAACACTTACCGCCGCTCCTGGAGGCCGGGCATGGAAATGAGGCCATTACACGCCCATTACCCGCCAGCTCACAGCCACTTGGGGGGCGGGGGGGAGGACGCGCCTGGCCGAGAGGGCATGGTGCCCGGGAAATGCCTGTGCCAACACCCCAGAGCTGCCTGACCAGTAAGCATCCAACTCCTGAAGTCACTTACACCACATTTGGCTACCAGAAGCCCAACTCAGACTTGGCCAGGCAAATGACTAGACTGGTCCTAAATGGCAAAGACACCCAAGACCATCCCTTATCCAGACTCCCAGGCCTGGCAGGCTACGTCAGCTCCATTCAAACACCAAAACAGACAGGGACAAAAGCCAAGTCAGGCAGGCAGGCAGGTCAATGAGAGGAAGCCAAGGGGCAATCCCCCTCACTATTTCAGGCCACTTCAGAGGAAGCGGAAGACCCAGTGCAGGTGACCACTGTGAAGTTCATACAAGAAGGGGTTGCTAGAGTGGCAGTATGAAGCTGAGGAGCTGAGCTGGGAGTCAAAGAGGCCGAAGGGGCAGGGGCCAGACTCAGGAACACACCTAGGGCTAGAACCTGATCAAGGAAAGCAGGCAAGAAGGGTGGCAAGGAGAGAGGCTGGTGGCTCCAGGCCCCATTTATGCTGGTGAATAACTAATTCCAGAATTTATAGTGGTGGGTTTTTGTTCTGTGGCCATTTATATCTGTGAGGGGAGGAAATGAAGAGGCAGTGCGGACGCCACATCTTTCTGTGTTATTGCTTGTCTGCCATTTGCAAATCATTATTAATTGTGGGCCCTGGTGGCAGGCCGGGTGGGGGCCAGGCTGGGTACATCCACATAGCTCTTCATCAAGGACCCCAGCCGCTGCCCCAGAGAGCCAATTACCCCGCCCTGATTGGGATCAGATAAAGAGGGAATTTTTACAAATTAGGGAATAAATAGAATTTCCACACAGGGCGCGGGCAGGACCTGAGAGGCTATAATGAAAAACCATCCGTCACCATCAATGCAGGCTGGGCATGCAGCCCCGGCACTCCCTCCCTTGTGGGCCCGCCCCAATGCTCAGGGGCCTGGGTGACAGGGTCTGAGGACACCCAGCCCTTCCGAGGCCTACAAGTGAGAGGACTCTCCAGGGGTGCATGCATCCTTTGTGCTGGCGAGGCCTAGGCCCCAGCTCAGGCTCTGGCCTGAGTGCTGCCTCTCTTTCTCTGCCTGCCTCCCCTTGGGGTCCTGGGCAGGAGAAGACCGAGACAGTCCTGCGAAAGACCAGCACTGGGGACTACAGGGTGAGAACCCATCCCTACTCCTATAGCCATGGCAGCCCCAGGGCAGAGCCCTGGCCCCCTGGACCACTTGCTCAGGGCTCCCATTAGCACTCCTCCCCTTGGATCATTAAATATGTATATCTTATTACACGCCTTGTTAGAGTATCGAGCTCTATTGACTGATGATAAATCCTGGGCCTCGTCCTGGCCATAAATTTATCTGGAGATGATGAAGACTCAATAATCTAGTCAGGCAGATAATATCATCGGGCCTTAAAAAAGATCATTACATTATATGTCAGAATTAAAAGTGAAATACACCGTAGTAACAGGGCGGCTGCTCTGGCCATTACGATGGATGCCTGCCTCCCCCAACCCATTTCCAGCCCATGCCCAATCCAGGTGGCGGGACAGGAAGCCTCACCTGCCTCCTGGCTCTGGGACGCCACAGCTCAAGTGGCAGAGGAGCCAGATACCCTATGGCCAAGTGAAAGAGACCTGGCTGGGAGGTCTGAGGGAAGGAGGCAGCTACGGAAAACAGCTGGGCAGATCTGCCATACCTGGTAGCCACATCTGCCCAACTAAGCTTCCAAATGACCCTGGCCCTAAGGGTCTCTCCTGGGGCAGTTTTCTGGGCCCTTTAATGGTTCTAAGAGGAAGGTGTCAGGGCCTTACTCCCTTCCAAAATGGCCTAAACACCCAGGACAGATTCCCAAACAGGGGCACTGAGATACAGTGACTGGTTTCTCCCCTGTGCTGCCTTAGATACCTCGAGTCCCAGGGCCTGTGACCTGGGCCAGCTCGTGTATCAGCAGCCTAGCAGGAGGCTTTCTTGTGAGCCTGTACTGCCAGTTCAGCCCAGGACACCTCTTTCCCCAACCTCCATACTCCAACCTTTTCATTTTTTGACCTCAGCACTAAGACTCCTCTGTTGTCTTTTTTTCTACCCATCTCCATAGTAACACCCTCGACATTTTAAATATCCCCGGTCTTCCTTTAATACGGTACATTCAAATATCTCTAGACTCTATGTACATATGTATGTATGTATGTATGTATCTATCTACCTCTCTAATCTTTGTCAGACTGGGGAATGAACCCAGGGTCTTCACAGTGAGCTACATCCCCAGCCCTTTCTTTTTGAGACATAACATTGGCCAGGCTGGGCTCAAACCTGTGATCCTCCTGCCTGTGCCTCCCAAAGTGCTAGGATTTATAGGTATGTGCCATGATGCCTGGCTGACTCTGACAATTTTATACTTTTTCTTTCACTCACTGGACCTTTGACACCATTACCTCTAACCCTCTCTCCACATGGGTCATGGCTCTGGTCTTCAGTTTTTTCCTTGTCCACTTTTTACTGCAGACCTTTATGCCACACTGGGCAGAGCCCACTACCCCCTCCCATGCCCAGGTTAATACTCCCCACTCAAAGCCATTTCTGGTGTTCCTGTCCCCTTTGCCACAAGGCAGTAAATTCACTGAAAAGCCATCATGGAAATGTTCTTCACTCTTACGAAGAGAAGCAAGATAGGGAAATTGGCCTTCACGTTCTACTGGATGTTTCTCCACATGTGTGCATAGTATATGGGACTCCGGAAGCCACTTGCAGCATGGAGGGGAGTTAGCCTGTGATGACCATGCTGAAGATGAAAGAACAGAAAAGTAGAAAAAACCAGGGTCCCTGAGGATATGGCTGGGATCAAGCAGCCCTAGAATCACCTTACCTCCAAATTTCTTCTGGGAGATAATAAATCCCATTGTTATTAAAGATACTTTAAACTGGATAATCTATGGGCTGTCTTTTTCTCAGAGCTGAAAGGACACCAGCTAATACAGAATGTGAAGGTAGGAAGACGACTGGCATAGGAATGTAATATACAGTGTAGAACTGACTGAATGGAGGAGGCAGGGCAAAGGGCAAAGAGGACCTGCTACTTCAGGCTGGGAAGTTGGTAACCCTTATTATTCGCTATTGAAACAACTGATCAAACTGTTTCTCACTGTATCTCAGGATACAGCCGTATTACTAAAAAGGCCAAGAACAGTCAAGTTTAGACTGAGACCCACGAGAAAACAAGAGAAGCACAAAAATAAAAGTTTACTGAGAAAGGTGTCTGTGGCTGCCACCACTGGGTGACTAAAAGCCCCATGGCTCCACAGTCATCAGACTCAGGTTTCTTTCTTGTTTCTGTTCCGTCTCTCATTCTCAGCTTGTAGCTTCTAATACTCAAGTTACTTCATGGTCCAAAATGGCAGCTGGAGGTCCAACTATCATACCCACATTCTAGGAAAAAGGAAGGGAAAAGACAGGAAAGGCAATAATACTGTACTTCCTAGATGAGCTGCTTCCATTTAAGCATCATTCCTGGAGTTTCCTTCTACACACTACACTGCCTCTTATCTCACCGACAGAGCCTATAGACATGGCAGTATCTAGATGAACGAGAAACTAAAACAGCAGTATTTTAGCTGGGTACACACTGATGCCCCTAGTCACAGAGGGGCTCTTTTCAGTGAGGAAGAAGGGAAAACAAGCCCTGAGTATGTATCAACTAGTTCCCATTCTCGAAACAAAGGCCACACCTGCCTTTAGAGCCTGGATTTCATGGTCTACAGTCTCATACATTTTCTCACCAATATCAACTCCCTTCTTCCCTTTTCCTTTGGTCACCCTCACCTTACCTTCTCTGGGCTGTGTGTGACCAGAGAAAATCGCAGCATACAGACCAGTGTCACTTACAAGGTCAGTGCTGTCAGCCTTTGCCAGGCATCACAACTGCCCAGACGCCCTTGCTGCCAAGCAGCGCACGCACCAAGTTTCTCCTGTCTGCAAAGCTCCAACTCCCACCCTGTCGGCATCCCAGTCCCCTTGCCACACAGAGACCACTGTCCTGCATCAGCAATGGCCTCTCCTGACACCCTGTCATAACAGGCAGCCGACGCTGCTGTCACTTCAGAAGACAGTCATCCACCTCGCTGGCTAAAAGCCCATGCCAGCAGCCAGGCTTCTCAGGGCCTGACGCTACTGAGCACCCTAGCTCTCTGACACAGCCTCAGAGTGCACTTCTGCACTGCTTCCTGAACCTGCACTCTGTGTAGACCCCAAGTCGCTCCCCACTGGGGCAAAAGGCTCCCTGTCTCTCCTTCCCCTTTGGCTAGCACCCTCTTTCCCAGCAAACCTCAGGCTACCTTGCAGTCTGCCTTGCCAAAGGCCCCTCCTCTTGGGATTCTACAGCCCGTGGGAGTGCGACTACCATGCCGACTGCTGGCCCCTGGTAGCTCTCATCCCTTGGCTTCAGAGATGTCACTCTCTTTCCATCCTATCCCCTGGTTCCTGTGAACATGTCTCTTCCGACAATCTTGGAGCAATCACCGGCCCTCTCTCCATCTCTACCCTCTCCATGGGCAACTTTATCCACCTCTGGGCTTTAGTTATATTTCCCATAATCTCTAAACCTGGATTCCCGCCACCACCACCACAGTCTGGGCCACCATTTCTCATCAAGGTGACACCTGTGCTCCTGCCACTCCCTCCACAATGCTTGCAAACCATGCGTCTGGTCCTTCCAGTCCCTGACTTAAAACCCTTCAGTGATCCTAGTACAGAAAAAGGACATTAATGGAAACCATGGTGAAATGAAACTAAGGCCTTAGTGTGGTTTACAGTGCTGATGGTAGCTTCCAGGTGCTGACGATTATACTGTGGATCATGCAAGATGTTAACATCAGGGAAAAAAGGATGTGATACACAGAAACTTCCCTGCAAATATAAAACTAGTCAAAGTAAAAAGTTTAAGAACGAAAACTGTCACCACCTCCAATGGCTCCTCACTGCTCCCAGGACAGCACCCACTGGGTCACAAGGTCTGGGGGATCTGGCCTTCTTCACTGCTCTGGCCTCATCTTTCCCACTCTCCTGCCTTGCAGATGAGTCCAGGCCCCCCTGCCTCCTGACCCTCTCACAGGCCCCCTTCAGCCTGGAAAACTCCCTGCTCCTCCCCTGGCACTCACTCCTTCCTTGGGCCCGGGCTGGCTCCTGTTCCCTTGGGGTGCCTCCCTTGCCCCACACCTTGTGTGTGGCCTTCTTCACATGCCCACGGTGTCCAGTGTGCCCCTACTGTGAATGCCCCTCTGGCACCCAGGCTGCCTTAAGGGGTTACCTACACACAGACCCTCAAGAGATGTGGATGAGTGGAAGAAATGAAAGCCTGGAGGGAAAGAGAGGGGAGGGTAGATGGGCAAGATCACAGGCGAATCTACTCCTGCCCTGACATTTGCTACCCAAGGCCTCCACATGCCCAACTCTGAAAATCAATCCCTATCCCTGGTCGCCAGCTTCCAAAGGGCCAGAGGCTTTGGCTCTTCCCCACCTCCATTCCCTCGTAGCATCTTGGTTTTCTCAAGACTTCTCATTTCTGGAGACAGCCTGGGACCTGAGCAATCACTGGTCTAGCCAGCCTGTTCTGCCAAGGGCAGGGGTACTAGGGCTGGTGATGGGGCTCCCCAGTCCCAGCCACTGATGCTCCAAAAAGGGCTGAACTATGCCTAGGAACTCTAGGAACGGGGACCGCCCTCCCTAAGCCCAGTCCCACCTGGTAAATATTTCATCCTCAAGCTGCTCAGCTAATCCCTATTAATTTCAATACCGCCGCCTTGCCTGGCTCAGCTCCCAATGCATTATTTATCCCCTTTGTTTGTTTGTCGCTAACAGGTGGGCCCCAGCGGAGGCGCTGACTGGGGACAAGCCTACTCCATCATGGTGTGGCTGTGAATTAATCATGAGGACTAATGGGAAGCGCCTCAGCTCCAGGTACTTCCCTAGCCACCTCCATTGGCCCTGACACCCAGGGGTGGACCAGGGCCATCTCAACTCAATTTAACTCAGTTCAGACCAGCACGTTTTATTTATTATCTGCCTACACTTGTCAGACACTGTGCTATGTTTTGGAAATACAAGCTGAACAAAACAGGCATAAGTTCTCGCCCTCAGGGAACTTACAATCTAGTGGGGAGAGAGGTATTAAACAGCGAACAAGCAAGTAATTTCTTAATTACAACTACAACCAAATGCTGTAAAGGGGCAGTGTAGGGTGCTGTAAGAAGGCACACGGGAGCGAAGGAGACTTAGCCAAGTCTAGGAATCAAGGCTTCCCTGAGGAAGCAAGTGCTGAGCTGAGCTCTGGGATGAGCAGGTGCTGAGCAGGCATTAAGCAGGGCAAAAGGTGGGAACACAGAGCTCAGAGTGGGGAAAAAGCTACAGGGAAGGGCCTTGAGGTGGGAGAAGGTGGTGCAAATTCCAGGAGGTGAGGAAAGAGCCTGGATTGCAGGGAACAGCAGGAGAGTAGCTTGAAAAGGAGAAGGAGAGGTCTGAACCCAGGCAGACAGAAGCTTCCCCCAAAGCTCACCTCAAGGCCCTTCTGCCTAAATAAAATAACTGCCTTTATCCTGATGTGCCATCACAGGGTCATCCTGAACACAGTTATAAATACTCATACCACTTCTGCTGGCTTGAACAACTTCTGACTTCTTGACCTAGTGCTTACGGTCTTCAGGGAGGCAGTCCCTGGTGCTAGGCCTACCATCTCCAATGATGGTTCTTACTTGCTCCTCCTTGAGCACCCTTAAGAGGGTCAAGGCTGTTAACCGTCAACTGTCCACATCAGGGAGCTCAGGTGAACACATACGCTGGGGCTTGTGGAGCGGCCTGTGTGGGCTTCTCAGCACCCTGAAGGCTTAGCTGTCACCATGGGAGAACAGGGCTGGAAACACTGACTTGCCTCAGCCAAATGCTCCCCTTGCTTCCCAAGAAGGAACTTCCCTAGCCTCTGAGGCCCAGCAAATACTTTCTGAATGAAAGACTGAACAAAGTGAAGGCCCTACCATTTCCCACAGAGACCTTGCCCCCAGACACTTCTCTCAGAAATTCTGTTAAGAGATATAGCTCACAGGGCCGGTGAGATGGCTCAGCGGTGTAAGCGCCTGCCTTGCAAGCGCGAGGACCCGAGTTCGACTCCCGGAACCCACATACGAAAAAGGGGCCGGTGATATCGCTCAGCGGCACGGGTGCCTGTTGGCGCACGAGGTCCTGAGGTCGACCCCCCGGTACCCACAAAAAAAAAAAAAAAAAAAAAGAGATATAGCTCACAGGTACTCAGGATTTCAAGCCCTCGCTTTCAGGAAGCCTGAGAATTAGGAGCCATCACCAACCCCACTTTAAAGAGGCAGTAACCGAGGCCCAGAAGGAGAGTGACTTACCCAGGACCACTCAACCTGCTCCAGCATATCCCGGGACACGTTCTCTCATGACTCCAGTGACGCTGGCCACTGGGAACAGTGCTCAAAGGCTCCTGGTTTATGAAGCAAGTACAGCACTGCCGGAGCAAAGGCCTCGCTGTGCACATTCTCAGGGTTTGTAATTCTATTCAAAGTGGCCACTTTGAAAATCCATATGTCTCCAGGCTCCCCGTACATCATGGTGTCAAGTCCTAGAGCGGAGGCATCCATCAGCAGCTCCCACAGGCCATGGTCTGTGTGCCCAGACGCCCAACCCCAGCTGGGTGCCTGTCCTAGCTCCTGCGGCCCTGTCAGCACTACCCAGCCTAAGCCAGTCGGCCAGCTATCCAGCCTTACCCCACACCTTCAGACCCTGCCAGCTGCCCCACCCCACCCCTGCCTCAAATGCTGCCTTTGCCCTTCCAGGCCTCTGCTCTTCTCTTTTGGAGCTGGGCAGCCAGCATGGAGGCAGCCTCGATAACTTGCTAACGTGCTGCCCATGCTGTTCTTAAAAATTTATGACTGTGCAACATGAAAAATCCGGCTGAGGAGCCATCATCAGCAGTACTGCCTCCCTCCCCCACCAGAGCCGCCCTCGTAAATTGAGATTTATGGCTGCGGCAGGCAGGGTAGGGGCTTGTGCAGGCAGTGAGGATGTTGTATGGGAGACAGGAGACAGGAGACAGCAGTGTGGCCAGGGGCTCCCCCCTGCGGCAGCTCCTGTTCAGCGCAGGCTGCGGTGATCACACCTCGGGAGAGCAAGGTCTGGCCTGGGGTATCTGTGCTGCATGGACATTGGATTCCTCATGGCAGTGGACTAGAGAGGGAGCGCCCAAGCCAATCATTGGCTTCTTTAGGTGTGCAGGACCAGATCTGGGGTCCCAAAGCTCAAGCAAAGGTCTCTTCGTAGGATGTCTTTGAGGAGACATGAGGCATCCTGGGGGAAGCATCATCCTTGCTGGGGTCACACTGAGTCAGCTTCTCCAACCAGAAGCACCTGGGCAGGGACTGCATAACCTATCCCGAGAAGTGAGGGGAGGCACGGAGAAGGACACATTAGAACTTCAGTAAGAAAGGCCTGGGAGAGGATGTTGAAGGTGGGAGTACAAAAATGGACCAGTCACAGCCTCCCTCCACAGGGACCAAGCTGGGCTGGGAAGGAAGCAATCCCACAGCCAGCTCCCCTGCAGGGCCTCCGTCACCTCCTCTCCACCTCCCCCACTGCTCACTTAGCCCTGTCAGCCAGGCCATTATGAAATTGGGGTTTCATTTACAGACTAATTAAACATTACAGCTTGTTCACAATTACAACGCGGGGATGAGGGAGTAACTAATTACGGAAGAAATGAGCTAACATTTATCTCTGCTCCCACCCTCCTCTCCCCACTGCCCCCCCCCAATCTGGCTTCCTCTCACTCTGGTCAGTACCAGTTCTCTTTGCCTGTTTCCCAGGATAGGGGGCTGGAAGGGCTTGGTTACCCCGTCAAGATCAGACTGCTGTTCCCACAGCTATTCTCCGGGCCCCATGGGGATGGTCAGGGATTTTGTGCAAGACCCTGTGGATATGACTAAAATATGGGACCCTGGCATGGTACATGTGACTATGACATGGCGGGTGGGGAGCGGCTCTGCTTTGGGGTGTGTGACAGACAGTGCCATGGCGCTGCGAGGATCTAGGATCTTTATCTTATGGACAAGGCTTTGATGTGACTGCAGCAGATGACTGTTTGTGATGGGGTATGAGTGTGAACAAACCACGCCTTTACCTCCACCCCCAGGACAGGACAGAAAAGAACTAAGTGGCTGTAAGAGGTGATGGTCAAAGCAGGTCTGGGATGTGGCCCTAGCAGCACAGAGTCCAAATTCCTGCTGGGTGGCACCATTCACTCTCCTGCCTCAGAGGCAAAAGAGAGGCAGGGTTACTCTGCCCTGGGGCTCAGCTGGCTTGGCCTTGGCCTCTGGCCAGATGCCCCCTCTGGAGCCCAAGGAGCCCCCTGAGGGCTTGGAGTACCCCCTGTGGGCAGGAGTCCTGGGGTCTGGCTGGCCTGCCACAGGGTTTAATAATAGTAACAGTGAGTGTAAGCGTTTCCATCCTTCCTGCCTTTGGGCAGAAGAAGAAAGGAAAGAGGAGGGAGAGGAGGGAGAGGAGGGAGCCGGCTGAAGGGAGGCTTTGAGGCCTCAGAACTCACATCAATCGGCCGGATCTGGGCCTAATTGTCTGACCCCTGCCCCTGCCTTCAATCAGCTCTGCAGCTCCTGCCCGCCCCTTGCCTAACTAGCAGCCATGTTCTCTTCATTAGGACAAGCTCCCCTTGCACACATGTCCCCGGACATGTCCCCCAGCACTCCCAGCTCCCAACACTGCCTTGTGGGAGGGTACAGCAGGGACCCAGTTTCGGAGGGGCTCCTGGGATTACTATACCCTCAGCCACCACAGCTGGCTGGCCTGAGCTGTATGAACCCCTCTCCTTGAGCTGCAGGACTTGCTGCCATGTGCTGTGACATATTCCTGGGCTGGCTCAGTAGCAGGATGCATTCCGTCCTCTGTGTGTCCTTTCTGCTACAGCTGCTGTTTCAGACACAGAGCCCCTGCAGGCAGGACTTGTTTGGCTTTTGTCCCTGCTGGCCTGGTTCAGCCTGGCACAGGCTGCTTTAGCCTGACAGGAGGTCTGGGTCAGGGTCTGTGTCCACAGGTTGGGAACTAAAGGAACTTGTCTGCCTACTACTCAGGATGGCTCATTTCTGAGGATCCAGGCGTGGTGACATGCTGAACGTCAGGGCAGGTGGCATGGCAGTGAAACAGGGGGGCCTATTGGTGAAGAACTCAAACCCTAGACTAGGGTAGACCTGTGTTTAAACCCAGCTCTCCCACTTCCTTACTATGCAGCCTGAAGTGAGTGACAACCTTCCTGAGCCTCAGTTTCCTCACAAACAAAAGAAATGACAGCTCGTAGCTCAGGGCTTAAGAATTCAGTGAGATACAATATATGTGACACCCTCTGTACTTCATCTGGCGCTCAGCAAATGGTGTAGAATGATACTGAGTGATTCAGACAGACCCCCCCCACACATAGGCCCATCTGGGCACTGGGCCCTGGTCAGTAGTGTCCAGAACCCTGCAGCAGAGCAGCTAACCCCAGGGCCAGAAGCACCTATGCTGGAGCGTAAGTGTGCGGGAAGCTTCAAGTTGAGGAGCAAGAGCTCAGGCTAAGAGTGCCCACTGGCATTAGGTCAGATGAGGAACGTCAGCAGGTCTGGCCCATGAGGCACGGACTGCCCGTAAGTCTTATGGCATGGAGGAGGCACTGCTGTGGTCACCTCCAGAGTGAAGGCTGTCTGGCTGCTCTAGGGATCCATCCTAAGGGTTCCAGGACTGTTCAGGACTGGGGGAGGGGCTGGCCTGGTCTGGGCCCTGACATTGTCTCTCACCTTAAACCAGTGGTAATGACTTGCAAATATTGATGAAAACACAAACTACAGAGATTGTGTTTTTCGGGAAGTGAAGGTGGGGAGAAGGGATAAAGAGGAAAATAAACTGAAATGAAGTCCAGTTATCTCCCATCTGTGGCTGCTCCTAATCCCCCAGCCCAAAGGAATCCAATGCAGCCCCTTATCTGCCCTGTCAATCACTCAATCACCACCCAGTGCTCGGTGGGCACCACACATCTGCAAACATGCTCACACGTGCACACACTCATTCCACTGACTGTTGCTCCAACACTCCCACCCACCCCTAGACCATTACTCCTCTGAGTAGGAGCAGCCAGCACGCAGGTCCTGCCAGATGGATGCAATTTGCATAATATCAGCAGAGAAGGCTGCAAGATCACCAGGGGTCAGGGAGCTGACATCCCCACACAGTCTATCTGCAAGTGCTAATTTGGCCGGCATTGATCTGTCTTTCTGATTTCTTTGTCATTTACGTCTGCGATGGTTTGACAGGAGATACAGAGAGAGACAAGAGGAGGCCAGGCCAGCCTGGAGCTAGGAAGGCAGTGAAACAAAGACTGTTCTTCCCAATGCATCATCCACGTGGAACACACACATAGACCAGAACCTTCCTCCATCGCCTCTGTCAACTTTCTTATGTATCTACCCAGTTTTCCATCTGTGGTTGCTATTGAAGACCAGGGTCTGGTGTCTGGCGAGAACCAATTCCTTGGACATCCCTAGGGCTCCAAGGAGGGAAGAAGCTAGTACCCCTCTCCTCGAGCACTCTTTGGGAGGCCAGTGGAGATCCTGTCAACACCTAGATAATTCTCTCTTCTCATGGCCATCGATCTCCTGACTCCTTTCTCAGGGCCACCCCAGAAAGAATGAGATGGAGGGGGTAGTATTAGGGAAGACGCCCTCATGGTGTTGTCTGTCCGTCCCCATTGGGTAACTGGGGTGACTGCTCCCCTCCCAGCCCAGAAGGTGGCCAAAGCTGGGTGGTGGTGAGACACCTCTCTGGGACAGATGGGGAGAGGGACAAGATCTTCTGGGGCCTCTTATCAGCATTTCACCACCTTCAGGTCATCTGAAGCCCAGACACTGACAGCTTGCTGATTCTGAAGCCCGCCAGCTGAGCCAGAAGGTCCTATATCATATCAGGTCTAAATGCTACTTGCTAGACCCTCAGCCACAGCCCCTATGTTCTTCCCTGCCGCAGGAGGGGCTCAGTATAGGGATGGGGACCCTACTACTACTATGCTAGGAAAGTCAGGGGGCAAGGAGAGGGGAGATGACTTCACTCTGGGAAGCAAGAGTCCTCTACAGACAGAGGGCACACTCACTGTCCCAGGAGGCACAGGGGCTTGAGCAGTCCCAGGGCTGTGAGCCCCCAGCCCCACTGCCTCTGTCTTGGCGCCACCTCCCTTCCCTGCCTGCAGTGGCAGGAGCAGGGTGATCAGAAGGAACTCCCTGCTGGGCAAGAGGGGGGCCAGTGTTTGGTGTGTGCTAATCCCAGGCCTGAGGTCTTCAGAGGGACCTGGGAAACTTCAAGGAGAGAAGGCAAAGCTGCACTGTAGATGAGCTCATTAGCCAGCACCCCCACACCCCCACGAGGAGGAGGGCGGGCAGCCCAGTGAGCGTGGCGGCAGAGGCAGCAGAGAAAAGGCTGTCACTGTCCTTTCTTCCTTTTGGTACAAGCGTCTCCCTGAGCCGACGATTCTCCCGCAGTGACACCTCTCACGGGCACTAATGAGGTCTGTGTCACAGAGCTAATGCCTTCTGACTGGACTCTGATAGACACCCCTCTTCAGGGGAGATCACAAGCCAGAACTGCCCCCACCCTGGGGCCAGGCCCCACCCTGCCACCCTCCAGCCCAGCTCTCTGGTCAGACTGTGCTGGGCAGCAAGCTCACAAGAGTCCAGTTGACTTGGGTCCTTGAGCCTCAGAGGGGCCCCTCAGTCCTGGAGCACAGGGACTAAGCTCTCAGGGCAGGACCACCCAGCCAGGCATCAGGGAAGGTCCGAGTTATTCTCCTACCCATCTGGAGCCAGCAGTCTGTGGGCCTCCCTGCCACAACAGCAGGTGAGGTTTTATTGGTGCTGCCTCTGCAGAATCCCAAAAAGAAGGGGAGGGACCCAGGCCCTGTCTTAGAGGGCTCAAAGGTGGAGGACCTAGCCATCCCCTCTGACAGATGACACTGGGCCAAACGTGCCTTCTTCATGCTCACACTGGGAGCCAAGCTAAGCCGCAGAGGTGGTGGCCCTGGAAGATGTGCAGGGTTTTCCTGGGCCAAGACGTGCAGAGCAAACTGCAGTCACAGAGTGAAGCCATCGGGGCCACAGGTCAACACAGACCAGGCCCTGGCTGCAGCAGGTCTGACGGACAGCAACGTCATCTTCCCTTTCCCCGTCAGCCCTCACTGCCGAAGCTTTGTTGATGCCTGCAGGTTTCGTGCGGCACTGAGAGAAATCGGCAAAGTGAGCTTGTCTTCTTCCACATCATCTTATTGGGAGCACAAAGCCCACACCAAAAAGGCACCCTATAGGTCAGCACAATAATAGGAATATAGGTTTCGCATTTGGATGGACCTGGGTTTGAATCCTGGCTGAGCTCAGCTGGCTGTCACAGAACTGAGCCTCAGTTTCCTCACCTATAAAATCAGAATGATGATGCTTGCCTGTGAAAACTAAATCAGAAACTTAACAGAAAGTGCCCCAATATAATGCGAGTGCTTTGCTGACCCTTTGCTGGAATGAAAGAAAGGGTCAGATCCCCTGTGCAGGATGCCCTGCCTCACAGCCTTCGGCCCAAACCCAGGATGCTGGTAGAACCACATCTGCCATGGAAGTCAGCAGGTGGACAACACATATGCAGTGCCTCTGAACCTCCTCCTATATACCCAGCTCCAGTACCACTCTGTTCCCTACACTCCCAAGGCCAGACCTAACTACCCAGGACGAGGTAAGACACCAGTTCACAAGCCTCCAGCAGCCCCTGCCCAGTGCTCCACTGCCTCTTGGCCTCCTCGGCCATCCCTCAACCCCACTTTCTCCCTCAGTACCCAGAGCCAAGCTCACGATTCTACCTCTGAGCTCTGTGGAGACAGGGCACTGTGGCTGTCATGTTTACCAATTCATTTCTAGCCCTAGTCATGGCTCCCGACATACAGTCGATGCAAGGCGAATGTTCAGTGAAGAAAGGGAAGTTTCACCTGGTCCTCTACCTCCACTCTCATGGCCACTGCCCTGGCTCTAACCTGCCCATTGCCCCTTGCTCACCTTCTTGCACTTCCCTCTGTCCTCCCTGCGTGCAGGCTCTTCACTAGGCGTTTCCACACAAACTATCAGACTGCTCTGACCCAAGCCCAACTCTGACTGAGTCACTCCCCTCCCCACACTCCCCCTCACACCTCTTGGGCTGCACCACTAGCCTAGCTGCCTCTCTCTCTTTCTGCAGTCTTCTCTCCCAGCCCTGCTCTCATTGTCCCACACGCTGTTAAGACTGCCTCCTTGCGTTCTCAGCACCTCCATACTACCAATGCCATACCCCCATGGAACTATGGGTGAGCTAAACACTCTGGAGATGGCTGAGCAGTGGAATCTGCAGAAACCTTGCCCAGCATCACCCAATGCCGCCTCACCCCCCACCAATATACATACCACTTCCCACTCCAGGATGGCAGCTCTTCACACAGTTAATTAGCACCATGTCACTGAAGACCAGCCTGAGTGGCCAGTGACAGGAGCTGACCCCTGACCCCAGGGCTGGGAAGCAGTCCACATCAAACTCTTACAGCACGACCCTTTTAGCATGCACAGTAACTCGGGGCACCGGCAGCTGAAGCTCATTAAAGCTGTCTCTTTGGCACTAGGGCCATTAACCTCACTGCTCAAAACCCACGCCTTCCCTCCCCGCCTCTCCCAGCCCAATTAATGCCCTACATATTCCCTCCCCCACTAGCACCCTCACCCATACCTCAGAACCAGCCAGGAGCTGGCAGGGCAGCTCTCTTCATTCAAAGACTGCAAAGACCAAGTGCCAAGAAACACCAGTGTCCAGGAAGCCCTGGTATTGGTAGGACCACAGGGAGGGAGCTGGCCAGGCACTGCACTAGCCCTTTACAGGGGATATGCACTGGACCCTCCCAACACCCCTCAAAGGCAGGAAGCAATGTCCCTTGCCTAAGGTCCCACAGTTCTGCATGGTAAGGCCAGAGCTACCTCTAGCTTCAAAGCCTATACTTCACTGTCACTTAGAGCCTTGGGCTTCCCCTGGAGGGCCCACCCAGATGGGGGAAATACTTCAGGGGTCCTAACTTAGGGTCACAAGGGTGAAGAGACAAGAGGGATGTCGCTGAGACTCTAGAGGCACCAAAGAATGGGTAGAGGAGCTGCTTTGCCTTACAAATACCCCTGGGGACAGACACACAGAAGCAGGACACCTAGCTCAAGGCTGTGCAGGATGCTCCCCCCACTGCCAAGCTCCAGTACAGGCAGCCCCTCCTCCCCTGAACCAAGGTAAGGCTTCTCACTGGTCCTCTCTCTCTGGTCTCTCCCTTTTCCATCACTTTTCCATTGATTCATTTACTCACCCAGCTTTTCATCCATCCATCTAAAAGTATTTACTGAACATCTACTAAGGCCTAGTTTTGTGCAGCACAAACGGTCTCAATGATCCTAAATCAGAGCTCTAATCATGTCATTTTTTCACTCACAAACCTTCTATATCTCCTCTAAACCTCAAAACAAAAACGCATACCCTTTAACCAGGCATTCAAGGTCCTGCTTATTTCTCTATTTCCTAGCTATTCTCTAGCCTACCTTTTTCTACTCCAATCTCAGTAAAATGCCTGTAGACGTCTGAACTTGTCTCTCAATATGCTGAGCTTTCTCATGCCCCTAGTCCTTTCATTTTTCTGGCTAGCAAACTCCTATTTATCCTTCAAGGATCCCAACACAAGAGTCTTTTTCTCTAGGAAACCTTCTGCTGACCTCCCAGGCATATCATCTAGCTGTGTTTGGTTTCTTCTCTAGGTCACATGGAAAAACTTCTATAGAAGGGAATAGCACTAACGGTGGGGTATCCTTAGTTCCCTGGGCCTGCTGACCACTTCCTTTTTCCACCAGGCCTTAGGAGAGCCTTGGCATGTCCCAAGAAGAATGATTCGGAGCATCCCAGGAGTGCATGAGATGTAAATGAAGAAGCAGAAGCTACCTTCGCAACTGAGAAGGGGAAAAACCTCCCTTGGGTCAATTCACATGTTTCTATCACAGCCCTTAGTATCCTGGCTGGCAAGTAAATGTCAGCCTCAGTCTCTTCTCAGGATGTGCGTTTCCTGAGGACAGGAACTCTTGTTCAGCATGCTCAGCAACTGCTAGGCACCAATGAATGTGGAATGGATGAAGAGGCTAGTCTGCAGCTGGTGCCTATATCTCCCATCCTTCTCATATCTCTCCAGCCTCTACCAATGACATCTTCACCAAAGTAATCAGGTTATGACGAGGTCCTAGTGCCACCCAGGAATGTCTTAGTTCCCTACTTAGAACAAAGCCTATGTCTGGTCAAGTCTACCACCTGAAACATCTGCATGCACATATAGGCAAATGCACACAAAATAAGATAACATGGAAATGAATAGGTACTCTTTCTAACAGATACACCCACAAGCTAATGATTGCTTCCATATACAGACATGTGCCCTTAGAAAAATACAGAGGTGTTGCTATGCATATACACCTCCAACAGATATGCACAATCATGGACACATCATACACTTAGAGACACAGAGACACACAGCTGAAGGTATCACTGACAGGCAGACACAATGATACAGACCCGTATTTACATTGCTGTATTGTAGCCTGCAGAGCCTCCAACTGCCTGGAATCAGTCATTCCAGTCTCCTCCCAAGCAGGAATCCCCTGAGGGTGTAGCCCCACCTGGCACCCCAAGTGGCCCCTCCCAACCCAGGCACCACTCAATGGAGGCCACTCCTGTGGGGGAGTCAATACCCTGTGGACGAAGCCATCAGTCAGAAGGACCCCGACTAATTAAAAGCTGGTGAGGTTTAAATAATTCATCTCCTTAACTCCCATTGATCGTCTAGTTTAGTGGTCACAGACTTGAAACAATATTAAACAGCCTCCTCCAGCTCCACAGGGGGTGGGTAAGCTGACATGTGCCCACCTCCCTGAGGACACTGCTCACAAGGGATGAGGCAGGGGTGGGGAGCCCAATCTGAGACCACCTGTGACTCACTCAAAGCCCAGAAGTCAGCCTCACATCAAATGGTATTTTGAGAGGTCCTTTCCAAAGGTTCCAGTCTGGAATTCCCTCGTTCCACCAGCCCCCCTTTCTCTCCTCCCTTTGGCTATGGAGGAAACCCTGTGTAACACTGAATGAACAACAGAAACCCTCCATGTGCCAGGGGACTGGGACATGTGGGCAGGGGACTGACCGAGCTGCCAGGGGGATACACGGAGGGACTGACCAATGCCGCTGTGGGGCCGGCCTATGTGCTGCAGGCTGAGGCCCTTGTTCATGTCTAGAAGTCCGTTCTTGGGCCAGCAGCCCATGGCGAAGCTGTAAGCCTGGAAGACAGGAGGCGAGAGTGGTTAACAGAGGCCCTGACCCAAACAGACCCCACTCGCCAGCCTCCCCAGCCCCCAACACTTCCCACCAAGGGCTCAGTCTTGTATTGTTACCCTGGGTTCCCTTTCTGCCAAGCGCTCCCATCCCCTTCCTTCTCTAGAGTCCCCTTCCACCCGGACTTTGCCCCATCAGAACCCACTGCCCTCACTGGGTACTCCCACCAGAGCTCCTCTCTAGAAAGCTCCATTTACTAAGAGCTTCCTGATCAGGAGCTTCCCCTCACCAGGGACCCGCTTTGCCACACACTAGTCCTCCTCAGACTGCCTCTGTCTAAAGCCCCCAGAACTTCACTGGGCTCCCTCTCCCCAGCAGCACCGATCACAGAGACTGGCCTCAGAAAGGACCTAGGAGACCAGTGTATCCAAACTTCATTCCACAGACAGGAAGACGGACATGAGAGCTGGTGAATGACATGCCCATGCTCAGTGCTTTGGAGCAAGGCTGTGGTGGAAGGCTCTGAGTGCCCGGTGGGGGCTCCACTGAGGAGGGGGTTCCTGCCTGGTTGACTCAGGCAGCTGTGAGGGGAGAACATGATGTGAGTGTGTATGGGGGGGAAGCAGATGCTCTGCTGAAGGTCAAGTGCTCACTTATGCATATTCAAAGCGGCCACCCATCGATCTGTACTTAATTGTTTTCCTGGGGTTGGGGAAGGAAGTGCTAGGGGCATCGATCTGCTCAGGTCCCCAGCACTCCATTGCCACCCTCCATTTCCTACCGCGCCACCTGGCCGCCAGCAACCTCCATCTGGGGGACACATGCCAGGATAGGGAGACCACCTTCCCTTATAGGCATGACTAGCCTGTCATAGACAAGGAAACTGAGGCCCCAAAAGAAGAGGCTGATGTGGGCTAGAAGGCTCTAAAATGGCTGGATGGGATTTAATTTCTGCTTTGTCTGCCAACCAAGTCCTTGGCTTCTGCTAGTGGGCATGGAAACTAGTTGACCCTTTAAACACTACCCACCCTCACTTCAGAAGTTCCCATCTGCCCTTTTCCAAGGGCACAAAGGTGAAGGCAGGAAGGAAGATAAAGCCTGGGTAAGTTCCCACAGGAACAGAACCAAAGGAAGTCCCAGCCACGCTCAGTCAGGCACTGCAGTACCCCCACTGCTGCTAAGCCCAGGAGGTCCTCACCCACTTTGTGCTGGACAAAGCCTAGTACAAAGTCAGAAACAAGACAAGAGGCTGGGGCCGGTGAGATGGCTCAGCGGCATAAGCACCTGCCTGGCAAGCACGAGGTCCTGAGTTCGACTCCCGGTACCCACATACCAAAAAAGGGGCCGGTGATATCACTCAGTGGCACGGGCGCCTGCTGGTACACGAGGTCCTGAGGTCAACCTCCGGTACCCACAAAAAAAAAAAAAAAAAAAAAAAGACAGGAGGCTGGACACAGTATCTGTGCCAGGGCCCAAGAGCTGGCCAGAAGGCCAGTTCCCTTCCTTCCCAGCTATAGGGACCAATCCCCAGCCCCAAGGGGACTCAGAGACTAGGAGCCCACATACTTAAACTTCAGCACCTTCCATTTTCCTTGACCACAGAGGTACCAGCCCCAGCCCAACTTCCCACCCTCTCTCAGGCCACAGCTGAACCCACAAATCAGAGGCTGAGTGTGGGATTCAAGGACAGGGGAAGGATGCTGGCCGAGAGCCAGGGCAGAGCCAGGACACAGGCAGCAAAGGGACACAGCCAGTGGGCGGGGCCCAGCTGGAGGAGCTGCTGAGCATGGCGGGCTGAGGCTGGGGTGCAGTGGGCCAGAGAGCAGTGGCGGCTGCCTTTCAAGTACTTTAAAATCACTTACAAAGGCCGGATTAAATGATCAGAAATTCCATTTAATAGGACAAATAAAGAAATAACAATCTACTCTATCAGCCTGGAAAAGGCGAGCTGGATGGGTTTTTTTCCCCTCTAGAAAGGAAAAAGGGAAGGAAGGGGGAAAAAAGAAGGATAATGTGTGTTTACTCAAGCAAAGAAAAAAATATTTAAGTGATGTCGGGGAGAAGATTGCAGTAACTAGTGAAGAATAACATCGTCTACTTTGCTGTCAAATCACACCCGAATTTCAGTAATAGATTCTCGGCTGACACTCAATTCAATTCGAAGGTGATCCTGCTTTATCCCAGCCCATCAAATATTAAACACTTGCATTAGCAGGTGCTGCCGCTTCCCAGCTTAAAGCGGCGGGCGGGCGGGCAGGCGGGCAGCAGGGCTGCTAAGGCCCCTCCACTCTGCTCATGGTGGAGGACAGGGCAGCTCAACGTTATCTGCACGTCATCCTGAGCCTTATCACAGTTAAGCGGGAAGACTACTTCAGATAACAGTAGATGCTTGCCCTGACGCGTCACTGTGATTAGATTATTATTATAATAATGACTCCTCAAGATCTTCCACAGCCTAGGACATGCAGAAGAGGGCAGGGCAGCAGAGCCCAGGAGGGCCAGGCTGGACCCGGCAAGCCAGAGCCTCTGGAGGCGAGCAGAGGAGCCAGTCAGGGTGGGAACCCAGTCCCGCCTGACAGATGTCTTTCAGAAAGGGTAGCGTGGCTTGTCAGAGCGGGGGTGAGATGAATTGGCGTCTCCACTGCGGCCACGGTGTCATATCGCACAGTTTCATATTCCCAGATAAAGCATGATAACCAATTGCTGCCATAACACAGCCTCATCCAGCACTTCCTCAGGGGGGCACGGGGCAGGGGTGGGAACGGCGTGTGCACATGGGTCTGCCAAGCTCCTAATAAGAGGGATTTAATTTTTACAAATGCTGCTTCCAGCGGGGCCTTTGCATACCAGCCAAAGTCTAAAATCATATTAAAACCAGTTAATTAAAACTGCTCTCCTTCAGCCTGGGCTTTCCTCCTGCTGTCCTTGCTGAGAACTTGGGTGTGTCTCCCCCCGGTACTGACACACACCCCTGCAACATTCAAACATGACCACCAGCTTCACAGAACCACTCTAGGCCTAGTACATCAATCTCCCTGACACCTCCCGACATCTCAGGTACCCCTTGGCATGGCCACCAGTTACAGAGAGTCACCCAGAGAATACAGAGGGTCCTACAGTAACTAGTGCTCCTGCCACCCTATGGTATGAGCACTTGTACCTGCTGCCCCTCTAAACCTGTATTTACACATCCATGACCCCCACTATTCACTTCTAAACGCTGCTTCTCCCCCAGATGTATGCAGCATGAAGAGGCCCAACCACATATGTGCTCACACACCCACATATGCCTCAGTCTTTCCCTCAGGTGACTTGGCCCATCCTGCCACTCCTTGCTCCCTCAAGAGATTACAAATCTTAGCAGAGCCCTCCTCAGGGCAAGGTGACATAGCCTATGTCTCAGGGATTCTGGCTGGGAAGTCAAGGCTAGCATGGAGGGACTCATCAGAACCGGAGAATCCGAGGCTGAGCCCTGTGACATTGCCCACAGGGGACTGAAGAGAAGCAGGCCCATGGCCAGTTGAAGGAGGCTAGGAAAGCTTCACAGAGCAAGTGGTACTGGAGGCCAGAGTATAGATGACAGGGCAAGGTAACATTCTAGGCAGAAGAAGGACAAAGGAGGACGACAGGGCTTGGATGTGGCTGGAGTAGCCAACTCAGAGAAGGACCCACATCTTGGCACACTACCTCCCAACTCTACCAGCAACAACACCAGCCTCAAGGGGACTGATGTACTGGGCCCTGGTGCTGAGCCTAGATGGTTCTGTGTGGCTGGTGTTCACGTCTGAAGGTTGCCAGGGTATGTGTCAATACCTGGGGGAACTCCTACCTGCTTCTCACCCCTCTTCCTCCCTCTCTCCTATCAGCACGTGGGGAATGAGAGGACAGGGCCCAGAGGCTTCCTGACCTTGATCAGCACGGGGGCAGGAATCTGCTTTAATAGCTCTCTCCAAGACCATGTGCCTGAGCCCCTTTCCTAATGCTGGTTCCCAATTTTCTGAGTGCCACATCTCCAGCTGCACCTCTGTCGGCCGTCAGGGCCCACCTGCCCAGCTGTGGAGTCACCTAACTCTGGGGTTTGTTGCCAGAGGGTGAGGTACAGGGAAGGATGACTGAGGAGCTTCTGAGTCCTGTCCATGGCAGGCACTGATGCTGAGTCACAAGGACAGGTGGTGTTGGGGTGAAAAGTGCTGCATCTACCAAACCAACCCACCCAGCCCTGTGCCAGGCAGGCACGCACGCTTCCCTTCCCCTGGGCTGCTGCAATTTCCATGCGCCGGGAAGCAGGTGCCGAGCTACTCCCGGCTGGCTTTCCCCTCTCATGGCTCTGCCCGCCTTGGCGGCTGCCCCATTAGCTTAGTGGCCAGCCATCTGCGACGGGCCTGCCGCACAGCTCTGCTGTAGGCGCGGCGGGTGGCCCCCTGTGTAACAGGGAGCTTTGCCATTAGCGCCTTTAATATTCTGACACCTCAGCACAGCCTGCTATTACATGCAAACGCTGATCGCCCTGTGAAATTACATTGCTGGGCCCGCGAAATGGAATCGTGTATAATCAGCCTCCTCCATGCACTGTCAGTCCCATCACAAACACGGCGCCCGGCGGCTTACGGGGGCTTAGCAGCTGCGACAAGTGTATTGGGTTTAATAGATGAAGTAGCCCTCATCGGCAGCAGCATCAGATCCTTCAAAGAGGAAAGACGAGGTATCAACAGCTGCTCTGGCGTCTCTGCCCACCCATATACTACCTATCAGGGACCTGAGAGTCGGGTGGATGCCGAGCAGGCAAAGCAGCAGTTAGGTAAAGAGCTAGAATCCAGCTCAGACTGCAGACAGAAGCACAGACCGCTCTGCATCTTCTCGAAACCCCAGAGCTCCCCAGTCAGCACCTGCGTATCAAGCCTAACAAGCCTCTGCATGAGGTGGGGAGAAGGAGGCCTTAGCCATAGCTCTGGAGGACATGTTGCCCTGTGGACCTAAGGCTGGTAGACCATTTCCCAAGACCAGGAACCAAATCTCACTGACTGCCAAGCTTTTCAACCAGTTGACCAACACTTCTATAGCCAGTGAACCAAGGCCACAGGTAAACACTGGGACAACGTATGCCATGTATACTTGGGGCACACCAAGCAGCCCATGCCTCAGAAAGGGAGCAAGTTCAGGGCTCAAGAGCCAGACAAAACCAGCATTTGATTCTCCGTTCTGCCAGCTGTTAGCACTATAACGTTGGATGAGTTATTGAATCTCTCAGAGCCTCAGTTTTCTGTACTGCAAAATGAGGTGACTGTAATTTTCCCCAGGTATACCTGCAGTCACCGAGGGACACTCACTCCCACTGCCACTCACACACTCTTTGTGCCATTATCCACAATGTACACTGCCTTGAGAACACTGCTCCTTTTCCCTTTCCTAGGCTCAGCCTAACACCAAGTGTGGCAGACTGTATTTTCCAGTTATGACTGCAATACTATCTCCCATCCAAGGCTTAGACTATGGTTGGTCACCGGTCTTCAAGAGGAATTTGTGTTCCTTCCCCTGCTCTGGAAACAGCATGGGCTTTTAGGACTATGTCATATGAGTAATGCAGAAGCAATATAACTTCCAAGGCTACTACAGAAATGTTCAGGGAGCTTCCACCTCAATCACTGCAATACTTGCCCTGGAGCCCAGAGCCCAGAGTCATACTGTCACAAGGTAGCCATGCTGGAAGGAAGTCCAAAGTAACTCAAGCAGAGCTCACATAGGGAACCACGAGACTAGGTGAGGGAGGGATGCACAGCCAGCCACTAGCTGCTCCAATCACACGGTGTGCCATGTCCTGTCACTGCCTGAGTATAATTACACAAGAAAGCCTGAGCTAGAATCATATAACCAAGCCCTTCTGAATTTCTGACCACAGAAACCATAAGAGATTATAAAATATTTGTGGTTTAAGTCACTAAGTTTGAGGAGTGACTAGGGATGCAGCAATACTAACTAGAAAACAAGTATCTACTCACTTTTGGACATACTCTGCAGATATCTTCAAATTCTTCTTTCCTGCTTTTTCTAGGGCTATTCCTGTCCCTTAGGGACTTCACTCCAATCATTATCACTCTGGGTAACTTCCGTATCCCAGGAAACTTGCTTCTCAATTTCTTGACTCCCAATGCTCCTTAACAACATTCTCTTCTACCTACTTCAGCCATCTTTCCCCATGCCCACACCCTGGTCTATGCTTTCCCTCTGAAATTCACAGTGATGGATTCCACTCTGAGCCCAGTCTCCTATCCTTTCAGCTTTTATATGCTCTCTACGTCTGCCTTTTTCCCCACCCCCCACCCTGATCAGTCCATCCCTTCTAGCCTCAATCCCCTTTTTCTGCTAAGACTGAACCCTTAAATCTACTGCTTCACCCACTCATTCTCCAGTCTTCAGCTTTCCAGCCCTCTTGTCCTGCACACCTTCTGTGAAGACTCCCAACCATAACTCTGTTTTGCCACATTTGCACTTAAGCTAAGCAATGCCAGTGATTCCTTACGTATAGCAAGTGGTCACTACAAATCCAAGATCACAGCCTTGGTAACCCTCAATGGTACACAATTCTATTCCCTTCCTATTTTTACAAAGATAATAAAAGTCACTAGACAGAACTCTTTCAGCTGTGTGCCCTGCATGTATAAATACATCTGAAACCTGCCCCACCTGCTACTTCACCTCTACTGTTCCAACCTCACTTCTTGTCAAAGGCCAATGTTGTAGTTTACATGTCACCCCCTTCCACTTCCTCAGGCTCTTGCTCCTTTCTAAATCCTTAACCTCACTTTCTCTGCTGACTCCTTCTCCTTAGCATTGAAGCATATGCTTGAATCTGTACCATCTTTACATAACTTCTCCGTCTCAATTTTCCTCAAAAAATGAGGTTAATAATAGTTCCAATCCCACAGAGTTGGTCTGAGGATTAAGAGAAATACTGTACGTAAAGTGCTTAAAATAATGCCCAGCTCTTTGAAAGCTATGTAAATATTAGATTATTATTTTTAAAGTCCTCCATTTACTCCACACTCCACATCCCCATCCCACTACTGCCCGTCCTCCTATTAACAACCAAACTTCTCAAAATTATTTCTACTTGGGCTGGTAATTGAGCTCAGTGGATTGGCTAGCATGTGTGAGGCCCTGGATTTGATTCCCAACACTGCTCCCCCCAAAAATGTTATATGGGTCAAAATTGCTCCATTCACCTTTCCCATCACTTCATAACAAACCACAGTTTCCATCCCTGCCATGCTACTCAGCTCTGCTAAGATCAACAAGCCTCACCATGCTACCCCGCCTATGGTCACCTTCCGGTTCTTACCTGTTTCCACCACTCTGCAGCCTACTCCATCTTTGAAACCATTCTCCCTTTGATTTTCCCAACATTCTGCTTTTTTTTTCAGTTTTCTTAGCTCTCTGCCATGTTCCTCACAAGCTCCTATATAGTCTCCTCTGCATTTGGTCATCCTACGTGTGACTCACTGGCTCTGTACTGTCTCTTCCTATTTTTTCCTACATGCTACCACTTTCTTTGGGTGATTTCCTCAATTCCTTTGTCTTCAACCTAACTTCTCTGTACTGTCTCTTCCTATTTTTTCCTACATGCTACCACTTTCTTTGGGTGATTTCCTCAATTCCTTTGTCTTCAACCTAACTTCCAAATCTATATTTTCTTACTGCTATTCAAGTGTCAGACATACATATTCTATTGCATACCTGGCATTTCCAGCTGGACTTCACAGAGGCACCTGATCCTCAATATATTTAAAATCCATCTCAATGTCTTCTCTTCAAATTGCTCCTTCTCCTGGGTTTCCAAATCCCAGTGCACACCACTACCATTTACCTGGTCTGCTAGGCCAACCTAGACTACTTCCTCTTCCTTATCACCACCCAAGTCCTGAGATTATTGCTTCATGCTTCTAAGCTTACCCAAACAATTCCTTTAGCCTGCCTAGAATGTCCTCTGCCTTCTCCTTATTGTCCTACTTTGAACACACACCTTTCTCAACACTCAATTCAAAAGTACCTTCCCTTGTAGTTTTTCCTGACTCATCCCACCTTTAAATCTACCCACAGTCTGAATAGCACCTGTAACATTAGATTTGACTACGAGCCTGTTACCCCATTTTGCTGGGAGATTCCTAAGGGCAGAGCTTCTATCTGCTGTTCTGGATGGCCTCTACTGAGGAAAATGGAAGGGAAAGGAGATGAGACATATCTTTGGGTATATTTCTGCCAAATATGAAGGCCTGGTTTCCAGAGCTGTGACTTCTGCCAGTCCTACCCAATGTCCATCAGGAACCACTGCTGTTCCTGCTCAGCAGAATAGCCATCCACCCCAGTCATTCTCAGAACTGAGGGCTCAGCTGCATGTGTAAGAAAGAACTGCTCCCTTTCTCCTTTTCTCAACTCTTCAACCTATAGGCAGCACCTTCTGCATCCTTCAGGCCCAGCAGAGGCTTGGCTGGCACCCCTACAGCAAAAGGACAGGCCCTTGCATTAGGCTACCTAAGCCCATCCTTCCAGCCCCAGCAGTTGATTCTGTTGTAAGCAGTGTTCTCTGGCTACCAACAGACTTCAGGGGCCCCAGAGCTACTGCTGTCCATCATCAGAACTTGAATAGGATAACTGTCTTCTCTGTGTACTTAACCTTACTGCTCGCTGCCTACACAGGATGGCAGTCGCTAGAGTGCTGGACGCCAGGTAAGCAGAGATGGGGGTTGTGCCACAGGCCCAGGTTCCACAGCATTTGGTACTGGGGGCCCCAGGATGGGAGGACAGCTGCCAGCTTGGCTGGAGCCCATTAGGGTCCTAAGTATTTTCAGGTGGAGTAATCTCCTTCCTGTTCCCAGATCTCTTCACTGCTGAGTCAGAGGGAACTTGGGGACACTGAGGTTTCTGGGAAAAGAACAAGATAAGACACTCCTGAGCCATGGTGCCTGAGACCCCTGCAGAGAAGGGTGGCCTGTATGGGGCTCCGTGTGCACTGTCAGAGTCTAAGGCAGCTGGTCAGTCTAGCCAGCTGCCCAGGGTGAAAGCTACATTGTGAGTTTTCTTTGTTTTCATTACAATTGCCTCTCCCATTGCTTCTTTTTAGCCAGCCCTTTTCTCCCTGGGGTGCTAGGGATTGAATGAAACACCACCCCCGGCTCCAATAAGTGTATTTCAATTACATCTGTCACTGCATAATGATATAATGATATATCATGTGATATTAAATCCATGGTAATCATATCAGGGATTTTTTTTAATCGTGCACTAATCGCATTATTACATCTCTATAATTAACAACAGGAGGTATGGAAATTCAGTTAAGGCAGTAGGCTCAATGTAGTCCCCCCACCTCCACCCTAGCTTCCCCCAGATTAGGACTGGATTAAGAGATGGGGACTGCAGGGCACTAACAAGCTGGTCCAAAGCTCTCACTTTCCAGGGCCTCAGCCATGAGCAGACGCTTCAACATCCAGGGCTGATGAAGATCATCTAGACTGAGACCAGGAAGCCTGTTGATCTTGTGGCTGCTCAGGAAAGACCACGAGGCAGAGGCCACACAGAGTGATCCAACCACAAGGCTCAGCTGGGCCTTCCAGACTTCCTGCAACCACAACACCAAAGCATCTCCACAGGGAAGGGTGTTCCCTTTCCTTCAAACCAGCAAGGCCCTCAAAGGTGCTTGTAAAGCTTAGGGCAAGTTCCCGCCTCCTGCACCAGAATTCCACCTGCTACTGCTACACAGACTCTCTTTCTCTGGCCTAACCCTCTGACAGCTCTCAGCATCTCCAGGCCCAGCAGCTGTGATGGTGCTATCTCTTGGTCCCATCAGCCCTGATGACAGGTGAACAAACCCAACTCTTTCTGGGGCCATTTCTCCCCAGATCTCTCTCTCTCTCTCTCTCTCTCTTGAAGTCTGGCCCTTCATATCACAGTTTTTGACAACCACTGAGTTGTTCTCCTATTCTCCAAACAGTCTAAATTCTTATGTCCTCCCACCCAGGCCAAGATGGAGAGGAAGGGCCAGGAGTGCAGCTTGAACTATGTCAAATGACCCTGTCTTTCCCACCCCCGCTCCTGATATTGAGCTGTTAGGGCTAATCCCCTCAGGGGTGTCAGAACCAGTCTGCAAAGCAGAATTCTGTGTTTCAAGTCCAAAGCTTTGAACCTGGCATGTAACTAGTCCTCAGTGAGGGGCAGGCATTTTGCTAAGTTTGACTCTCAGAAGTTGGACAGGCCTGAAGATAAAAGAGAAAAATCATGTCCTTTTTCCTAATAAAAAGGAGACACTAATAGCAGTCAGCACTTAGGCAAAGCACTTTAAGTTTCTAAAGTGCTTTCCAAATTAAAATATAATCTTTTATTGAGCATTCGACACCACCATCTGCCCGCCCCTCACACACGAAAGTATGTGCACACTTGCACACAGCACACACACTTTCACTTTCTTTCTCCCTAGGAAAAAGGAGAAGGGTATTCAAAACATTCACCCCAGATCCCTTGCTCCTTACTGGATTACTCATTTAGCAACATTTTTTTCAGCAACTACACTGTGTTAAGGAGATACACAGATCAAGTGAACCAGGCCAGCAACCTCAAGGAGCCCCGAGCTAGAAAAGAGACATGCTCAACACACTTGCAAACCACCACAGCATGGGCCAAGATCATGCAAGAACCCTGGGGAAGTAATAAGGCCTGTAGAGCAAGCATGGAGAAGGCACCAGATGGCCTTTAGTGGGACATACTGGGTGGGATACCATATGGTGAGGAGCTCAGTCTAGTGGTCTGAGCTGAGACAAGAAAGTCCTAATAAAGCAGATGAGTAGTGCATGCAACTGAGTGTGGATAAGAAGGAAAGCCTTTAGAGTCAGATGAAGTCCTTCTTTTCTCTGATATTTGAAAAAAGGAAGGTTGAGAGATACTAAAATTGAACACCAGAGCCTCCAGGGCTAAGCCCCAGAGAACCTTCTCTCTGAGGCACACCCAACATCCCAGCCCCTATTTCTCCCTTTGTCAAATCAGCCTTCACTCTACCCAGGTATAACAGGATGGAAGAGTCCAGGCTTTGGATTTACAATGACTGATTTACAGCAGTCACTGAAAGCCTGTTACCTGCATGCATATATGGGCATGCATACAGCAACAGAGACCTGGTACTGTCCTCAGATAACTTACAGTTTACCAAAGAAAGCAGATAGTAAATAAATAACAATATAAAATGTCACTAAATTGCAGCTAAAGCAAGGGTTCAAAGAAGAAATGTAATCTCTTTCATTATGACAGGATGGAAGAGGGGAGCCTGACCTAGTTGAAAAATGCTTCCCTCGGGACAGGTGAGCAGAAACGAAGTGGGAGGTGGTGGTGTCGGTGGGGGGCTGAGGCCTTCAGGTGAACTGCGCCCCCACACCTGGAAGGAATCAAATCAAGGCCAGCATCCCCAGAGCACAGAAAGCAAGCATGAACTGTGGCTGATAAGAAGGCAGGGGATACAGCCCAGGCAGGACCTCAGAGGGTATGGTAAGGGTTTTCTACTCTTTCCTAGGGCCACCCAAGGATCTCCCACTACCATGGCATGTGATCTTGGGGTGCTCTACCAGTGTTAAAAGTGAGCTGCTTTGCAGATTTACCCCTCTTTATTCCTAAGAGTAGCGAGGCCTGTGAAAAACTAATAGAGAACCAAGACCATTTTCTATACAGAATGGAAGAAAAAAACAGCATGAGCATTCACACACTCACTGCAGGCCTACTAGACCCTGGCGGCTCAAACAGAATTACATGTAGACCCTTTCCTCACAAAACTCACCATCCTTTGAGAGAAACAGACACAGAAACTAAGAACTGCCAAACAACTGATAACAAGTGAGTAGAGAAAAACCACAAAGGAGGAAAGTGCTCAGGCCCAGAGGCCTCAAGCCCAAAACAGGGCTGCTTGCTTGTCCTTGCCTTGCTATACAAGCAGCAGTTGACAGGCTGGGACAGCACCCGCCACACAGACTGCAGATTGAGCAGGGGCATGAGTGTGCAGAGGACACTGAGCCAAGGCTCCTGGGAAGGGGCTAGAGACACAGCAGCAGTGAACCTAAGCCAGAGTTTTTAGAACTTTACAACGAACAATGGACCTGGGCATGGTGGCATGCACCTGTAATCCCAGCTACTTGGGAGGCTGAGGCAGGAGGATCATGAGTTTGAGGCTAGCCTAGGCAACTTAGCGAGACCTCTTCTCAAAATAAACAAACATTTTTAGAAAGAATAAGCAATAGGACTTAAATAGAAAACTGCTTCGGGAAACAGCAACTCTAGTCCCTGGCACCCAGTTTCCTCATTGGAAATTAGCTTAACTACTGGATTTCTTATGTTCCTTCCTGATCTGAAATGTACTAAATCTGAGGTTCTTCAACCACCCACAAGAGTAGGGCTTATTTCTGCCCACATCTTTGCTTATGTTATTTCCCCACCCACAATACTCACCTTTTGCTCTCTCCAAAACCCTAACTGCCAAGACACCACCTTCAGGAAGCCCTCCCCAATTTGACCCCCTCCTCCAAGTCCCACCCTGACCACCACACCCATATATCCCAACAGCTCTTTGCTTCATCACATGTCACATATGGTCTTCTTTTTTTTTTGTGGGTACCGGAGGTCAACCTCAGGACCTCGCGCACCAGCAGGCACCCGTGCCTCTGAGTGATATCACCGGCCCTTTTCTCATATGTGGGTTCCGGGAGTTGAACTCAGGCCCTTGCGCTTGCCAGGCAGGCGCTTATGCCGCTGAGCCATCTCACCGGCCCCACACATATGGTCTTATACTCTTACTTGCTTCGTCCAGGGATTGTCTTATCGCGCCTTGACCTCTGACATCCACATCAGAGATGGGAGAAGCTTTACTCCACAGGCCCGAAGCAGGGAGACACTGTCCAGCCTGAAGTCTAGGTCCCCTTCCCTCTGCCCAGAGTCCCCTGAGAACTCAACAGGCCTCCACTTGAACAGGGTGCTAAAAGCAATGATGTCTCCAAGTGCAATGGGAGATATTTGTGTCTGCTTTACCCTTGGCTTTTTGCTCCGGTTCAGGTAGGAGCGGGTGGGTCGGCTGGCAGATCTGAGAGCGCAGCACGCCCCAGCGGGCAGGGCGCACAGCGCGGAGGAAGGCGCGAGTCAGTCTGGAGTGCTCCCCATTTATCAAGCTCACGCAGGCCGCCAGCCGAGCGAGTCTTTCTATCATTACACCTCTCAAAATCCGATTCATACCACTAATCCTGCCTTCATTCTCCCAGATTAATAACATCTCTTTCAACCTTCACAGTGTGATAAATAGACAAAGAGAGAACAAAAGGAGAGACAGAAGAGAGAGAAAGAGCTGGAGCAAGTCCCCATAATAGAGAGAGCCAAGAAAGAGGAGAGGGAAAAAAGGAGAGCGAGCAGAGCAGGCAGCGGCCAGAGACTGCAGCTACCTCAGAGAGCCGCTCTGAGGAAAGCTGGCGGCTGCACCCTGCTATGCGCTCCGCTCTGTCCCCAAAGAGAAAGAAAGGCTCGTTAACAGCTCCTTCCTGCCTGCACTTTTGTTCAAATTCTTTTCTTCCCTTCCAATCCTGCTTTAGGTCAAATTCCAGTGAAAATGAGTCTCCTAGCTTCCTGGTCTCCTCCCAGCCTCCTGACCAGGCCCAGAGAACCAACCTGGCCCACGGCAGAGGGCTGGCTTTGGGTTCATGCTGGGCTGGGAATGGGTTTTGTGAGGGTGCACCAAGCTTGTCTTCACCAGAACTGCTCCCCTAACCTAAATCCTTGCCCCTTCCTGCTCTTTTGGCAGAGTGGGGAAAGGAACAGAACAGAATGAAGGCTTGGGGTCCAATCTCTAAGGAGCTGTCCTACTCACTGTGCCGCTCTAAGCCTCCAGATGGTCCAACCCAGCATCCCCAGCACCCAGCGGCCCAGCCACATGGTAAAAGCAGATACCTCTCCGCCCTGCTAAAGCAGAAGTATGGGCCACTCCTCCAAATTATGGTGGAGAAGTACGACAGGCACAAAAAAAACCCAAAGGGCCCGTCCTAACACAGCTGATGGTGTTCTCTGCCCAGAAGCTCACCCACACTCGTCTCCACAGTGTACTCCCCATGCTCTGCACAGACCCAGGTCCAGGGTCCCTTTCTGGATGCCATCTGAACTCTTCCAGCAGAACTCAGTCACTCCCTCTTCTGGGCTCTGGAAAGCAACACCGTTTACATCATCCTGCAGTGACTGTGTTCCCTTACTCCATGGGAGTCTGTCTTCTCTATTCCCAGCTCCAAGCTGTCCATGCCATTGCCACACTTTCTTGACTTTGCCTAAACTGGCCCTAGCTGAACACTGTTCGATCCTCCCTCTGGACTGCAAAGTATTCCTAGGTTGCCAGCCAGCCTGGCTCAGACGTGGCAGCAGAAGCACAGTACGCTAGGAAACGCAGCAGACCTGTCACTCACTGCCTCCACCATCTATCAGACTGGGGAAGAGGGCTGTGCCAAGCTCCCGGGCCACCCTGCCTCCTAGCACACTCAGAGCAGGTTGGAGGGTGGGGCACAGGGCAAGGCATACAAAGGAGAGCCCTGCCCTCCCCAGTCCAGCCTCCAGGAGGAGCCTTCCAGGACAGCCACGGCTTCTCCAAGGACAGAAACTGGTGGCAGATAGGAATGCCATGCAGCAGACCCTCAGTAGAAAGCTGGTGGCCTGGCAGTCTCTTTAGAGGCAGGTCCTACCCCTAGGGAATTTCTTGCACATACTTTCCAGGTTCTTCCCTCCACAAAGCTTCCTCTTCTTTTCTTCCGTTCCCTGCACCGAAACACAGCTCTCCTTTTGGACCTAAAATGGCTGCTGCCCACATCCGCCATTCATTTCTAGAGAACCATCACTTTCAGGCCCAACTCTCAAGTCTGTCTAGCAACATCACTACTTAGGGAAACAACCTAAAAGCTCAGAGAAAAAGAAGTTTCACAGGGCCCAGTAAAAGAGTAAACCAGAAAGGAAACGATGTTGAGATGGGTAGGGATAGTCTTTGGGATCCCTTTTGCAAAACATTCAAAAGTTCCATTGACCTTCCCTCAGCCCCAATATCAGAAGGACTCTCCACACATTCTTCTTTTCTACCAGGCATCCAGGATCAGATGCCTGCAACAGGGAGGGTGGAAGAACAGTGACTGATGTTCCTCCATGGGCCCAAGTGACCCAAGGAGGTAAGGGATGAAGAGAAGGACCAAGAAGGAGACAGAATTATAGAGTCTCAGTGTGCAGTCCTCCCTACAACCAATCCAGCCTACAGACACGGGGGCCGGCAGGGCAGGTTAGGTCTCACTGGACACACAGGCCCACACTGCCTCCAAGCCTAAGGTTACAGTAGGGTTCCAGAAACATGAACCCCAGGCTCGTCCTTCTCAAAGAGACAGCATCAGCCAGAGTCAACCCTGCTGCCTGACAGTATCTAAAGCTTTCACACACTAAGTAACCAGGGAACTTCCTCCTGGACAAAGGCTCAGAAAGGTGTTCCATCCTTTGAAGCCCTACCTCAGACAGATGGACCGGCCCAGGCTCTAAGAAGAAAATTCAGAGCCCCTCTGCCTCTGCCTCCATGGTCAGCTCTTACCCAACACACACTCTTGCCTCTCTCCTTGCTTCCTCCAACCCCTCTGGGCCTCTCTGAGCCCTTCCTCCCAAGATAAACCACCACCACCAGGTCATACAAGTATGAGGGACAGGCTTCATCTTCTCAGTTAAAAAGACAACTCTAGACCCAAGTAAGGGACCTGCATGGGGATCAGACAGAAAGATGTCAGTCAGACACCTAGGGTCTCTGGCAGATCAAGAAGCCAGACCTGAGTGATGATTTTCCCTTCTTCTTTAAGTACCTGGTTCTAGAGCCCACTCCTCTAGGCAGACAGTGGCACAGAGCAGGGAAGGAGAAGTTGGGTCCTAATGTATAAAAAGCTCCAGCAAAGCAAAATCATTTACTCTTTGGTGTGACTGCTCGGCAGAGCTAATAAATCTTGCATGAGCAGGGCCAATTCTAATTTCCTAATATGAAAAGGCATTTGGATTGAGAGAGAGGGGGAGATAAAAGTGATTGAATCTCCAATAGTCCAGGTTACTGACAAGAAACATCCTGCTCAGCCCTGAGAGAAGGATGGCAGCACCCGCCCGCCCAAACACACCCACCCGTTCTGCCCCTGCTTGGCGCGATACATCTCAGTCTCTTCTATTGACAGGACGTGGCTTTAAACACAGTTACACAAGTTATCATTTCTGCCTTCTGATCAATCTGAATTTTCAGGACAATTACCCTCTTAATCAATGATTGCTATCAGCAGCCCCGCGCCTGGACGGATTTCTCAGCAAGGTAATCATGCCGCCAGGCTGGACGGCGCGTGCATAGGCAATGAAGCTCCGGGTGGGGTCTCCTCCCTCATTCCTGAGCCCCACATCCCAGCGCCACCACCGCCAGCACTGAGGACAAGGACGACAAAGTGTGAAGGCCACTTCAAGGAGTGGCAGGAGTGGAAGGGAGGGGCCCAGCCACCCAGTCAGCCTCCCAAACCACCTGATTATGGAAGAAACCTATTGGAACACTAGATTTACTGCCCACCACCTTGATGCATCTCTACAGGCCCTCCTGCCATCATTCCTACCTCCTAATTAGCCTAATAAAGCCCAATTGTAATCATGGGCTCAAACTATTAGGGTGAATTAGTACAAAGAAAAGAGAAATATTGTTTTGTTAATCCCTCAGAAACTCTCGGTCCTAGAAATCCCTTTTCTTCCATGGACCTGGTTCCTACCAGCTACTGTGATGGCAGGGGCAGCCTCTTCTGCCTCCTCAGGCACCTGGAGCTATCACAAAGCCAGCCGGACCTTGAGCCAGGAAGCCACCCAGCCCAACACTCCCTTCTTCCAGGGTTTTCCCACAGATCCAGTGCTCTGTGCATAAAATAATCCAGAGCCCCTCAGAAGAGGAAAGGGAAGGGAACAGGGAGTCAGTTTCCAGTTAGCGAGCAGCCCTATCTGCTCCCCTCCCCCATGGCGACTCAGAGTTTTTCAAATCACCAGTTGTTAGACAAGGACTTAATCACAAGAGGCCAACAGTGGGATGAAAAGGACTTGCTCCAGGAAACTGATGAATGAACTTAAGCTCCAGCATGGGCGACAGGTCTGTGTACACATTCTACTCATGGCAGAGTGGGCTATGGGGTTTTAAAAGGTCCCAACAATTTGCTAGTACATCCTGAGGAAGGAGGAAAATTAGAAACCATGTGTTTTTTTATTCACTGACATTTATCGCATGCTACCCACAAGCTAAGTGGTAGGGGTACAGCAGTGAACGATACAGAAATGACTCCTACTCTCAAGGAGCTCACAATCTACTAAGAAACAGACAAATGTTTTTAAAAATGCAAAAGCAACAAAGTGAACTTGTACATGAATAGTCACAGCAGCATTATTCCTAATGATCAAAAAGTAGAGAGTGAATAAAGAAAATGTGGTATGTCTATAAAATGGAATATTACTCAGCAGTAAAAAGAAATGAAGTACTGACTGACACATGATACTACATAGATGTACCCTGAGTATTCTGCTAAATGAAAAAAGCTAGTCATAAAAGACCACATATTAAAAATCCCAGAATTGCCAGAAAAGGCAAATCTATAAAGATGGAAAGTCAATTCCATCCAATTCATGGTTGCTTAGGGCTGGAGTGTTCAGGGAAGATAGAAGTGACAGCTAATGGAGTTTCTTTTTTCTTTTTTTGAGACAGGTTCTCACTGTGTAGTACAGGCTGGCCTGAAACTCGCTTATGTAGCCCAGGCTGGCCTCGAACTCTGGCAATCCTCCTGCCTCAGCCTCCCAAGTGCTGGGATTACAGGCATGTGCCACCACGCCTGACTTGGAGTTTCTTTTAAGAGGGACAAAAATGTTCTAAGCTTAGATGGTAATGATGGCTATATAATACTGTGACTATATTACAAAAGAACTGCACACCTTAAATAGGTGAACTACATAGTATGAGAATTAGTCTCAAGAAAATTATTTTTAAATATATATAAATATACAGATGCATGAAGAGAGAGGAAGTTCCACTGGGAAACCAGACATGTTTTCAGAGGACATAAGAGGAGTTAGGTCTTGAAGGGTAAGTAGGAGTTCACTAGGCAGGAATGCAGCAAAGGGATCTCCAGGCAAATTAAATAAATGTAAATAAAACTTGAAAGTATACCATCTCGGCTTCTTGGCATAGCTGGAAAGGCATTTTGGAGGTCTCAAAGGTCAGGCTATACTTCAGTAGACATCAATATTTCTTAAGTAGAGAACATTACTACAGGATGGTATGGGTTTTATGGTTCAGGTGTGGGAAACAAGATGTGACAGTTCGAAGCACATGGTTTTGAGGGTCAAAATACCCCAGGTTTAAATCCTTAGGTCCTTTTCCCAATAAACTCTAAGGACCATTGAAAGCTAGGATTTTGTCTGTTTTGCTCACTATTTTATCTTCAGTGCTTAGTGAAGTGCCTGACAATAAATGCTCAACAGAATAAATGAATAAATGAGCATGTTGAATTCAATCCCATTTTACAAACATGTATTGAACACCTTCCGTGAACTTTGGCACTCCAGTTGCACAGAATGAGCTCCTTAAGGGTAGGGTACCTGTCTGATCTCTAGCTTTGCCTCAGAGCCTCACACAGGTTGTCTGGCACAGGGCTGGTTCTCTATCTGCAGTAATCCCCTTCCTTCTGGTCTAGGAGGTTTCCTTAAGACCAAGTAAATTTTCTGATAGGCTCACCCTGAACAGATCCTGTGGCTGTCAAGAAAAGGAAAGTTGAGGCTGCAGGGAGGGAAGGCTTCAGTAGAGCAAAAGGAGCAGGTGGTTGTGCCTACAGTGTTTGCCCCAAAGCAAGCCATGGTGCCTAGGAGGCCCGTAGGCAATTCAAGTCATAAAGCTGGGAAAGAATGGAATGGGAATGAGACCATTCCACAACCCATTCTCAAAACCCTTTACAGACTGCCCTGCATCTAAAGCAGTGGGCCCAAGTGTAGGGAGGAGGCTAGCCTAGGTAAAATGGAAACATAAGCTGTAAGACTTGCAGATGGATAGGGAGGGGAAGATCTGGGTCTTATTTTTGGAGCACTCTGTCCTGCCCTCCGGAGATCTGCCCTATCTTTCCATATCTCCCCTCTGGTCAGGAGGACCCCTCTGACCACAGTATGAAGGGCTCCTCAGTCTCCCAGCCCCCAATTCCTGTAGGGCCTCCCCCTCCCTCCTCTCTTTCCTCCCTTGTCTTCCTGCAGAGCTTCCCTCGAGCCATAAAAATAAAATAAAACACAAACACCCACAGTCCAGGAGGAGGGCGTCAGACAGATAATGGGCATTTTATATCTTTTTATGACACTCCCCATAGGCAGCTCGGCAATCACAGTGCAATAAAGGCAGGCATGCAGCTTGCATAGTTAAACAACTGTCGGGTAATTAGGCACAGCAAACACACCACTGGGGAGGCCTCAGGCCTGCCCTGGGATCTGCCTGCTGCCTGCCTGCCTGCCTGCAACCCTGTAGGTGCCAGGCTCAGGTCCAGCAGCAAAAGACCTAGTGGTGGTGCTGGGGAGAGACCACTGACAGCTGCCATATGCATGCTAGGGCTTGTGTCTGGGCACACACTAGCCTACCTGCTCACACTCACACCAGCATTTCCTGAGCAGTGGTTGGGACCTCCTCTCCCCCAGAGGGCCACATCTCTTTTCCAGATACAGCAACCCAGGGTCTCAGGAGAGCCCTACTTTAAGGCCTTTGAAGAAGTCACAGTAGGCACTGGCAGGGACTAGCTCTTCAGGTAGCTCTCAGCTTACCAAGTGGCACAGGCAGGGGGCACATGAGCATGCAGACATACTTACATGGACCCTCTGTCTCTCGGGAATTTCAACTCAGTACAGAGCTGAATTAAAATAAATTAGTTTTTAAAGACACAAATGATACACACACACCATATACATATTCCTATTACCGTACATACCACTTCTATTGTATTTTCCCTCCATTTGCCTAGTGACCCATTCATCGTTCCTACCAGACCAAGAGGTTTGTACAGATGGAGACAAAGTCAGATCATCTCTGAGTCCAGATGCCTGTTCACACAGGGTTTCAGTGAGTGACTGAATGTGAACACAGAATATGTCCAGGCCTGAGGCAAAGCACAGGCCACCTGCTACCTGAGTCTTAAGGCCAGACTGATCTAAGCCAAACCAAGAGAGAAAAGTTCTCACTAGAGCTGAGGGCAGTGTACTGTGAGTCCACACATCAACTGTTCCTTCTCTAGGGACTGAGCCAGTCAAAATTCAGAAATTACAGGGAACTGAAGCCTAACTATTGGGACAGAAAAGAAAAAAGCCCTGCTACAGTCCTACTAGAAGACCAAGAAAGCCAAAGGTCCCATGTCTAAGAGCTTCCAGATCAGCTCTGAGGAGTCAGCCAGGGAAAGTTATAGCATCCAAGCTCAAACCACTCTTCTCCTGAGAGAGATGACCACAGGCCAGGTCTGTTCACAGGAAAGGTCTCTCCCTGGCCACCACTCAGTGTCTGCCAAGACAACTGACAGAGGGACCAAAAGCCAGAAAAGAGAGCCTGGGCTGCTCCCTGCTGTTAGGGTATTAAGGGACCCCTCCCTTCTATCCTCCGAAGAAGTAAGGAGACAACAAGCCTCCCCCCTCCCATTTGGATGGTGAAGCTCAAAATGGCTTTCAGCTCTAGTCCAAGCCACCCCAAACTCTGACAGGTACCAATTATCCAAACTCTTCTGTCTCTTAACTCCCCTAGATGTGATACCAGGCAACACTCTGCTTCCCTTGAGCCCTCAACTTTTCCCAGTGACATACTGAAGTAGTCCTAAGGGTAGAGATCAAAGTCTGTAAAAGTAAATAGAAGCACTTCTTTCATCTTTTCTCGCATTATCTCACTTTCAGTTGGAAGAAAAAGGGGAAACCTAAGTGTCTTAGTTACTTTTCTCATTGCTGAGACAAAATACCTGATGCAAGCAAAATGCAGACAAACTTTCTGCCAAGCCGTAAGACACATCATCTGGAGTCCAACAGCCAATGCAGTCCTTCTTCCCAGCAGAAGCCTCCAAAGCCTGGTCATTAACGGCAGGATTTCTATCAGCCTTCTGGTCTTGAGCTCTGACCAGAATCTCCCATACAGTACAACCTAAGGCGTTCCAGCTCTACTTTTTCAACCAGCATCTCTAAACCTTTCCAAACTCTTCCCACAAGCCGTTCCCAAAGGCTCCTGAACCACATGGTCAGGTATAGTCACAGCAACGATCCCACTTCTCTGGTACCAAATTCCGTGTTAGTTACTTTTCTTGTTGCTGAGACAAAATACCTGATACCCAAAGTTAAAGGCGGAAAGGTTTATGTAACTCACAGTTTGTAGAGGTTTCAGTCCATGATCAGCTGGCTCCAGGACAGCGTAGCACATGGCAGAGGGGCATCACAGAGAACAGTTCACGGCACCCACAATATAGCAAAAGCAACAAGGGAAGAAGACAAGACTCTTTCTGTCCTTTATATTGTATGCAGGCTACCTGTCCTGGGGCAGGTGTAGCACTCACACCCTTAATCCTAGCCAGAACTATGCCAAATCAATCAGTGGACTGATTTACTAATCATACGCCCTTAATCCCAGCATCACACACTCTAGATTCAGCCACCTCTGAGAAAGCCCTATGATCACGTGAGGCTTTGGGGGGAACATCTGGACATAAACCAAAACACCAAATTACTACGAACCATCTCATAATGGCCAAGGTAAGATGGACCACAAGAGAAACTGTCTCGTCTAACTCCTTTACTCATTAGAGGAGGAACCGAGGCCTCAAAAACAGCAAGTGACCCAACACCAGAGCCTACATCTTTATTTTCTAGCTTCAAGTTTGGTCCAAGGTTTTTTTGTACTGCACTATGCTGCCCTCTAGAGACGAGGGCCCCATCTGCCCACCTCCAGTGCACAGACTACAAATCCCATACAGACACCTTCTCCCATCTTCCCTTGTATGAATAAGGGAATAAACCAGAATAAATACAGATGTGCTCAGGCCTGGCCAAGTCTCCCCATGTGAGGAGACATACTTCTTCAAATACATATAGGCACACGTTCACATGAGCACACTCTCTTACCCACAGATCCCCATTTGTGTCACCTTCCAGAGACCTGGAGTATGAGGCCAATCCCTATTCTTCCCCAACACTGACTTTCACTGACAATACAACTAGTGATACTGTGTGTGTCTGCCTCCAGGTGACCAGACCAGACCAGACCAAAGGAGCTGCCTTCAGGTGGTGTCTGCTATAGGACAAGAGACAAGAGGGAAGCTATAGAAGGACAGAAACTGGGTTTACATCCTCCAGGTCATGAGGCCTTGGGCAGGCTTCTTGACCTGAGTTTCATAATATAGGGACAGGCCCCTTTCTTGCTGAGTAGCTGTGAGTACTAAATGCATAATGTGTATAAAGCATCCAGCATCGAGGCTGGCACCACCTGGGGTTCAGTGCATCAGGGCTCTAGCATTACTGATACTGACAGGTAAGCCCAAGCTGCCTTGGCAGGGTGACCTGCAGGGTGGTAGGTGAGACAGCAGGAAGTCTCCCTCTGTTGTCCGTCCTCTCCTCTGCAACGCCTCCCAGTTTCCAGGGTTCAGAGTAGCAATAACAAAATCAAGTGAGGGAAAAACAAAAACAAAACCCCGGAAAGAAGGCAAGGTAACCAAGTGCTCACTGATGCCCTTCCTCTCTCCCAAACTGTCTTCAGCTCTTCTATCCATGCATGCCTCTAGTAGCTACTGAGGTCCCTTCTGCCCCCTAGCTCTGTGAATTCAGAGAAGACCAGATGTAGTCTCTTTCCTCAAGTGGCTCATGGTTCCTCACAGGGACAGACCAGGTCACACACCATAACCAACAGGAATGGCCTCTGAGCTATGCTAAGCCCTAATAACTAGCTCCCAGTGTTAGAGGATGGGATCTATGGTCAGAATGCCTCAGTTTAAGTACAGGCCCAAATTCACATGCTCCAGAGCAAGTCCAAAATGCACTACAAGGACAGAGGTGGCTCCTAATGAGACCGGTACTAAGGCTGCCTCGTCTGACATGGCACAGACTGAGCAGCAGCCAGTGAGAGCTGACGCCCTTCCATGGGTGCACTGTAAGAACTCCAGGGTGAGGGCCACTTCCAGCAGCTCCAGGGAACCTCAGAGGGTGGGGTCCACTCACCCATCTTCCCACCTGTGGCCACACCCACCGAGGATCCAGACCAAGGCAGCCTGGCTCTCTGGCTGTGGGGACCCATGCAGAGCACGAGCACTCTTCCAAGAACTTCACAAGCATGCTGTAATTTAACGGATTCTTCCCATTGTACCTACCACATTCCACCATGAGGGCAGGGGTATTCTGCCTAGCAGTCTCAGGCTATCCACAGCCAATATGCTGTGAGGCGGGGTGGCTGCTTCTCTTGCTGCCATCCCTGGCCCTTGAGATCTTTCCCTCCTTGCGTGGACATAAATATGGCAGGTTAAGGGAATGTTCTGGCTTAGATCTAGAATCTCCCCCAAAACTCTCATGCACTCAGAGGCAGGGCTTTTAGAGGGTGATTAGATCATACAGGTGCTATACTCACCAGTGAAGTCATCCAGGTGAGTTCAGAGGTGACTGTGCTGGTAGGGTCGCTGTGGGCGTGACCTGGAAAAGGTGTGTTTCCCTTACCGGCCCCTCCCTTCCTTCTCTCTGCTTCCTGGACACCATGACATGAGCAGCTTTTCCTCTACCCAGGCCCTCCCATCATGCTGTTTCTGCCTTGAAACCAGCCAACCATGGACTGTAACTGCGAAACAAAATAAATCTCTCCTCCTTTAAGTTATAGGTGTTCAGTATTTGTTCCAGCAACAAGGAAAATGACTAAGACAGGCTACTTGCACTGGCTCTGTTCTAGACATGGGGAAGTGGCTCCTTACCGCCCTCACTTGCTCTCACTCTGCTTTCCCTCTGCTCCAAAGGCACACATACCTGGTCCACATCAGTAGCTTTAAAAACTTGAGAACTGCTGTTTGTAGTTCCCCAATCCAGCAAGCTGATTCACTACTTCAGGGCTTTGTACCCATGGCTCCCTGTGCCTGGATGCCAGGATGCCCCCACACCTCCTTCACCACAAAATTTGATCATCTTTCAAGACTCAATGCAAGTATCTCCTCACTGAAACTTTTCTTAACTTTCTCTCCCACATCCCCAAATAAAAATGTTTCCTCCTTCCTGTGCTCTGGAAGCAACAGCAAAGAGGTTTAGAGCACAGACTCTGGAGTCTACCACCTGGACTCCAGTACCTACTCCAACATTCACTACTGCTGCACCTGTGGAAACCACACAAACCTCTCTGTGCTTCAATTTTCTCATCTGTACAATGGCTAACAGTAGCTTCCAGAGTTGTTTGAGAATTGTTAGTCCATACAAAGGACTTAGAGGAGCGCCTACTTTTATTACTATTATTAATTATCTTCACTTTCCTTACGAAGAAACTAAGGTTCACAGAAGGTATTTTGTCCCAGGTCGTACCAGATAGGCTACGGCGAATGTGACTCCATACTCCATTGGACAGCCAGGCCTGCAGACAGCAGCTGGAATCAAGGGCACATTCCTCAATGTGTGGTGAGGGTGAGCCAGTCCAAGGACAGCATTAAGTTTGCCCTCCCTGATTCTCACTTGAGCTCTGCTTAGGTGCTTTTTCCTAGCTCCCGCCCAGAGTCCTATGTCCTATGTACTGACCTTGAGCCCCTGGCTTCTTGACCCCTCTTCTCCCTGGTATGTAGTCACCTCATCTCTGGTATCAGTACCAGGAGAAGGGAAGGACAGGGGCACAGGTCAATTCTGCAGTTGGGCACTATTTTTCTTGTTTTACAGAGAAGGATTCCAAGGCTCAAAGAAGTTAAGCAACTCTCCTAAAACTTTATCATTTGTAAATATAGCACCAATTCTACATGTCAAAGATCAGCAGTCTTCTATAGGTTCCAAAAGGGGTTTGCTCCAGCTCACACACTAGAATCTGAGCCTCACTCATCTGGCTCCAAAGCTCGCTCTCTCGCACTAATGGTCTCTGCCCTGTAAGCAACATCCCTACATCTTCAAGGTCCAGTATATACCATGCACACTGCCTGAACACTAAACGAAGGCTAAGTCTCACACACAGCCACATTACTCTTCAGGTTTATGAAGATGATATTGTAATTATTAAAACACAAATCCATTTAAAAACCAACCAAGGCTACTTCAGTTGTTTCCATTATATCTCTCTATCACTATTTACCCTAATCCAAGTTCTGCCAATTCCTAAAAGGGGAAAGGGATGTCTGTGAAGTTTTCTGACACTACTAAGAGCTTTGCATGCTCTGCATGCATGCCTGCCTTCCTGTGAGCTCGCCAAAAGCACACTCTGGCACATTTCCTAAGGTACTTTCCTGATCCTTGGCAACAAACTCACAATAGAGAAGTGTCTATTGTGTGGAATAACTGTTCAAAGGTCTACAGCAGCAACAAGAGGCACAGCTCCTTCTAGGACTCAAGTCCCATGACTACTAAGGGCCAGTGCAGTCTTTAGCAAAGAGGACTCAAATCTGGGCTGTGGAAAGAAGGAGTCAGGGAAGCAGGTTTCTGTCTCACCTACCCTCAACTCCAACTCCTCCTCTGCCCAGCTAAGATACACAGTCTGGGGTAAAGACCACACTCAACTTGATTCAAATCCTAGCTTAGTCTCTTCCTGGAGGTGTGACCTTAGGCCAGGTACTTAATTTCTTTAAGTTTGCTTGTCTGGGAAATCCAGTAGAGGAACAGGCACCTGGACTCTGGGTCTTGTTAGTCTAGGCCTAGATTCTAGGACTCAGTTAATGCTTGTCAATGCCTAGTGTTTGCCAGGTCCAATGCTGGGCACTAGAAATACAGAGATGGGTGATATAAAGACCTCAAGGAGCTCACAGTTTAGTAGGGAACACTAATGTGTAAGCATGTGATATGCTCAGTACAGAAGTCACAGACAGAAGAGATGACTGACTCTACATAGATGGGAGAATGTCACAGGCGGCTTCACACCAAAGGGTTTTGAAGGATGAACAGGAGTTTTCCAAAAACACTAAAAGAGGAAAGGCAATATAAGCAAAGGACCAACATAAGCAAAAGGTGAAACAGTCAAGTACATCTGAAAAGCAGCAAGAAGTTTGATGTGGCTGGAATGTTATGGGGGAACGGGAGATACAGAGATAGAGATGCAGCCATGAGCTAGATTATCTTGCTCAAGAGAAAAGATAGGGCACAGCTTTCAGTACCTACCCTCTCGGCTCCAATGCTCTTCCTGTCAAAACGAGTGCCCTGCAATCACACCCTTTCCCATGCCTTTGATTTAAGAGTTCTTCCCCCGGCCCTGACAGTAAGGCATTTCTGTCCCACAGATTATAACTCACTCTGGGCTATTATTCAGCTCCCCAGCCCTGGCCCTGCTGCAGTTAGTCCAAACATAATATCCTTCATGCATATATTATCTGTCTCCCTATTATCTGGAATCATTTCGGAATTAAATTTCAGTCCTGCAATATTGGCTTCAGGAGCGGCGCGCTTTATGGGCTAGTCAAAGGTTAGAATACCAATCAAAATAACAGTGCCGATGCAGCGAGACATTTTAATATTCCAAAACCCAGTAATTGTAAAAGGACATAATATTTTTTCCCTGATTACCCCAAAGGCAACACATGTTAACAAGGCAAGGGAAGGAGTGAAAGAAATTTCAGAGTTCAGACAGCTGTAAGACATATTTAAAGGAAAAGCCCAGGCTAGGCACTACCCCATGGGGGCAGGGAGACAGAAGAAAGAAGACACTCCCTGTAGCTTGAGCAGCCCCTGCCTCCAAACCCAGCACTGCCCTCTGCTATCTCTGGACTAGCCCTCAAGAGCTGACTCCCAAAGGCAGATGTTGCACAGGATGGGATGAAAGGGGAAGAACTCAGGATCTGGGGTCTTGAGGCCTTGGTTCTAGTTTCAGCTTACAATTCAGTAGACTCCGGCTCCCAAGGTCGGCCCCCACAAGTGTCTGACCAAACACAGCAGCAAGCGCCACAGGCTGCCCTCAGACTCACCTTCTCCTTATGCCCTGCCTGTGCCCCACCTCTCGCTCACCTCTCGCTCTAGTACTCTGGGTCCTGAACTCTATGCACATGCTTCTTCCCAGAAACATCTGGAGGCCCTGATCCACCTGGTCCATAGATCTGGGTCCCACCAGTCTCCAGCCCAGAACGCTCCCCTGCCCCATGGACAATGCTCTGCACTTTGGCTCATGCCAAAGACCTGTCCCCTACCTGCTGTCTGGTTCTGACCACGGAGAAGCCCTCCAATTCCAAAACAAGACAAAATACTGTGCAGGGCTTTTAGATATTCACACCTCTCTTGGGTTTTCATTTTTGTTTCATTTTTGTTTTTCCAAATTAGCTTCTGAATAGCCCTAGTAGAGGGACAGTGTGGCCGGCACAGTGCAGCTCCCAGTAGAGAAGAGTCCTAGCTTCTGCCCAGCTGCCTATCACTTGAGCAACTTTGTCCCCTCACCTCCAGAAAGGTGACCTGACTAGCAGAGTTTGGATCCTCTCGTGTCTGATGGTTTCCCAGCTAGCTCAGCCCACTTGCTGAAGCCTCCAATCTGCATCATCCCGACCTGCTGGCCTGCCTATGGCCCCCAGCAAAGAACTTCATTAAGGCCAAGAATTTATTCCTCCATAAGCCCTTAATTTATTACTGTGCTGATTGGGACTCTGAATGCTCCAAGGTCAGGAAAAGTCATACTCAATTGCAGACACCAATGCTCCCTTCAGCAGTTTCTTCTGCTGTCGCCTCCCAAGGGAGAGAAGGGAGATAGAATATTTCCTGGAGAGACCCAAAAAGGTCTCCTCCTTACACTCTCTAACAGCTGGTCCCAGCCCTATCCCTATTAGAGCAAGGCATAGAGTAAAAATGACAACGGAAAAGTAGAGCAGCAATCTCTATACCCTGGTACATATGGGTCTGTTAGATTCTAGGCAGCCCCTATCCCTACCACTGCTGGGCAAGACTGGCTAAACCCTGTCTGCCAGGATCGACTCAAAATCCTCCTGAGGCTGCCTGCTTGTTTCCTCCAAAGCACACCCAATCAGGCTGAGGCATCAGGAGATTCCTGACAGTTTGTGAGTGTGTGTACATAGACTTGTACAGCTTGGACTGAACACGTACAACTTGTATGTATATATGAGTAGTCATGGATTTGTACATCTATTGATGCATTATGTCTGTATATGCACAATGGGTAAAATATATTTTATGTATGCATGTGTATATCCACATAGTTTCATAGGAAGGTCTCATCCAATCTTCCTGTTTCTTGATTCCTTATTTGTAACATTCGTTCCCGCACGACCTTAGCCACCCACTTCCCTGGCTGCACCTTGAAACCTGCCAATCCCCAGAACAGCACCATCTCTGAAATCACTAGTTTAGACATCCTATTCTTTAACCATAATCTCTAACCCTTCTATCTGGCAGGCTGAACTATACCCAGTATAGTGACTCATCTTACTGGACCTATCTACTTTTTCCATATCTATCAGGCCCCTGCTATCTTCTCTTTCCTCAACATCCAGCTTGAATCCCATAGTCCCTCTTCTCAAATGCTGTCTTGACAATATCTTCAACTCCCTGTTCCCTTCTCACAACTCCTTGAAGAAAACCTCCACCTTACTGATTCCCTCTTCCTAATGAATCTTCAACCTTTCTTTCTCTAACAGGTCCTACGAACAAGCACATATGTCTTCTATCTCAGAAAGCAAAACCTGCCTCAACCCCACACAGCTCTTGCCTTTTCTCTCCCCTTCAAAGTCACATTTATGAAAAAGTTAACATTTCTCTATTTTCTCATTCATTCTTCAATTCATTCTTATTTGGCTTCTCCTTAAGCACTTAAAATGCTTTCACTGAGGTCACCAAGGTCTTTGTTACTTTACACTATTGTGTGCCACCCTTTGAACTGAGCACTCCTCCTCTTCTGAAAGCACCTTCTTTACCCAGGTCCTGGGACACCACACTCCCAAGGTCTCTCTTCTATCACTGTATATTCTCTTTCTGTCTCTTTACCATGAAGAGTCAAAAAAAAATTTAAGTTCCAGATTGCCATATACTAGTGTGAAAACACTGAGCACATTTCATCAACCTATGCCTTGGTTTCTGTCTTTGCTGTTGTTGTTGTTATTGTTTTTGAGATGAGGTCCTGCTATGCTGACCAGCCTAGCCCCAAACTTGAAATCTTCTCACCTCAGCCTCCTGAATAGCTGGGATTACAGGTGTTTGCCACCACACCTGGCCAATGCCTCAGTTTCTCAACCTTAAAATGAGAAAAATAATAGCCTCTACTGCAGAGTTGTGAGGATTAGATAATGTATGCACAGTGTCTACTACAGTGCTGTCCAATACCAATACAATGTGAGCTGCATATGAAATTTGAAATTTTCTAGTGGCCACTTTCTAATGAAAGTAAAATGAAACAGATGAAATTGTTTTTAAAATATACTTTATTTAATATATCCAAATATTATTTCAACATGTAATCAATACAAAAATTAAAATGAGATTTAAATTTTAAATTTAATTTACAAATTAAAATATTTTGCATTTTTTCATACCAAGTCTTTAAAATCTGATATATGACTTATAGCACATTTCAAGTGGGAGGATAAATCATCAGAAATAATCTGTACTTAGATGTTGTGCAATTAATAGATTAAAATATAAAAGTTTCTTGAAGAAGTTCTAAATTTAAACTTAAAATTAAAGGAGGCCAGGTATGGTGGCGCACACCTGTAATCCCAGCACCTGGGAGGCTCACAGAGGAGGATGGCTGCAAGTTCGAGGCTGGCACAAAGTGAGTTCAAGGCCAGCCTGAACTGCATAGTGAAACTCTGTCTCAAAAAGACAAAAAAAAAAAAGAAAATTTAAAATTTGTCCCTCCATTATACTAGCTACACTTCAAGTAATCTATTGCCACATGTACTAGAGGAAACTATAGTGGACAACACAGGTGCTACAATTTGAGTATCTGTCCCCTCCACACTTCATGTTGAAATGTAATTGCCATTCTAACAGTACAGAGAGGTGGGACACTTAGGAGGTGATTAGGGGATGGGGGCACTGATGAACGGATTAAAGCCATTCTTTCAAGAATGGGCTAGCTATAAAAGATGGAGTTTCACTCTCCTTCCCCGTCTGTCGCATGTACTGCCTTGCCACAAGAAGCCTTCCACCACATTATGATTTAGCAAGAAGGCCCTCATTACATGTGACCCCCAGAACTAGGGCATCCCATGAGCCAAATAAACTTCTATTGTTTATAGTTTACCCAGTCTTTGGTATCTTGTTACAGCAGCAGAAAATGAACAAGACAACAGGTCCAGTACATAGTATATAATCAATAAATAAAAACTATTATTATTATTATTATTATTACAATTGCTGACCACTCTGTCTTCTCCATTTCTGACTTTTCCTCCTCTATCAAATGTTGCTATTTCTCAGTGTTCCATTCTAGGCTTTCTTTTCTTCTCACCCTACAAGCTCTCCTTTAGCAATGTCATTCACTTTTATGCATTCACTGTCACTCACACACCAATGCCCCCAAATCAATGCCTCTTATCTACACTTCACCCCTGAGCTCCAGACCTATATACTCAACTACTTCCTCAGTAGCTTCACAAGAATGTCTCAAAGGCATCTAACTTAACATGCCCCATAATAAATTCATCTTCTCTTCTAATCCTAAAGCTTCTCCTTCTTCCACTATTTCACTTAGTTGCTAATCATAATTTTAATTCACTTAGTTGCTCAAATCATAAACTCTGGGATCATCTTGGTCTCCTTCCTCATTCCCAACCCTCACAGCCAAACATTCACCACTTCCTGTCTATCATACAGTCAGTGCTGCTGGAACACTCATTTTGAAAGAGCAGATTTACTCCAACATAACTGATGTATTAGGGAATAATTCGGGGGAATGCAATTTTTGCATTTGCTCATGTGTCATTCTGTCCACCAGATATACCAAAGAAAGTCAGGGAACTCTACCCAGCTGACAGAGCTGAGCCAGAATATACAAAATTTGCACATGCACACCTGCCAGTCATGCAGATCACTACAGGTGATACAGGCCACACCGTCTGGTTACAACTTTCCATCTGATTTCAGACGATCTTCTTCCACCACTTTAATAACTAATAAGCCATGAGCCTTCTTATGACCATTTCTATGAACAAACTTGTGATCTTTTTCAAGGTAAAGTGCTATATTTATTGTGGCATTTATGTATTACTTAACCATTTAACATGTGAAACTATTACATTCTTATCCCTTTTTTTTAAACATGTCACTGATGAAGTTTTTGAATGTTATATTCCTAGTTACATTTTTACTGGAAGACTTTCCATAACATGGGGATTTTAAGGAACCTGTATGTTGCATTATAGCAGAACTGACCATACCATTTAACATTCTAGAATCATTCCATTTCTCTACCTTTCTGACTGCTATCAGCTTAATCCAAGTAATTATCATCTTCCACCTGGACTAGAGCAATGATCTAATTCTGTGTTCTCAACCAGGGACAGTACTTCATCCACTCCACTCCATCTAGTCCACTAGAAATGTATGTGCAGCAGGGAGAGGAAGCATTTTTGGTGCAAAATGATTCACAGAAGGGCAGTGAACAGGCTGGGGATGCTACAGGTTCAGCAGTGTCACCCACATAATGATTTGTCCTACCCAAAAATGCCAAGTGCACCTCCACTAAGAAAACCCAGAAGCTGGTCTCCCATGGCTGCTCTTAGCTCTCTCTATAGTGCAGCCAGAAAGAGCTTTTTAAAAATGCAAATCAGATGGTGCCTCTATTATGTCTAATACCCTTTAATAGCTTCCCCTTGCCCTGAAGATAAAGGTCAAAATCAGTGTGGTATACAAGTTCCTGTCTTTCCCCCTGGCTTCATCTCATGCCACTCCCCTCTTCCACATTCGCTGTGCTTTAGGCAGTCATTCACTTAACAAATACTGATTAAATATCAGTGTGCTGTGATCCATTCAAAGTGATCAGGATAGAATAGTGAACAAGAGACAAAATTCTGTCTCTGGCTTCTATGAAGCCACCAGGCTTCTCTTCACCTCAAGGCCTCCCACATGCTATTTTCTGTGCTTAGCCAATTTCTCATTCAGATTTCAGCTTGTACATCCTTCCTCAGGAAACTATTCTCTGACTCCACCCCACTAAATTATTACACAATCCACGACTCTGAACTGTTCAGCATTACTCAATGTGACTGAAATTAAATAATTCCAATATCCATCTTTTCTGATATATCCCCAGGACCTAGCACAGTACCTGGCACCCAGAAGGCATTCCACAATATATTTATGTGCATGTCTTGACACTTTATGAATATGTATGTCTGTACATCTTTCCAAATATTTATGCAGGTGGCTATATTTATGTGAATACACAAAGCTATATGTAATGACATGTATGTAAAATTTGGAGTATACTTACTTGGGGGTATTCACTCACACAAGTACCCTTGTGCATTAATGTATAGACATGTGGCTGTGTGTGCGTGTATGTGTACAGTGACCACGCATGTGTGTTCTTCAGTGACAGCTCTGACCTCCTGGAGGGAGCTAGAAGCAGGCCCCCAAGTCTTCTTTAAGCTGACAGCTCAATAAAAGTCTAAGATCACTCAATGGCATTCCAAATGTCAGCAAACACTGGCTCGCTGCATTCTGCTGTTGGGGAAGTAGGTAGAGGCAGGAGATATGGAAACCTGGCTGTTGAAAAGCTGCTCTTTCCCAATGCACCCCATACCGCTTCTGGAGAAGACAGGGCAGGTGAAGGTCAGTATCTCAGTTTAGAGGTCTTAGAAAATGCGATGCTGAGTCCAGTCCCAGTTGCTCATTGAGTTGCACACCTAGAACATGAGGTGGCTAGAGGGCAGAGAAGAAGGGATTACTCCCCTTGTTTTTCCTACATCTGCTTGGTTCCCCTCATGGTGAAATCACAAAGGTCAACCAGGAACAGAGTCCTCCGTTTCCCTTGTATCCATTCTCTCCCTCTATAACCCAGCAATCTGGCACAGAACCAAGCTGAAGACGCTCAGGACAGCCTCCCTCCACCTCCACAGGCCCAGTGGCATTAAGGTGGCCCTGAGTGGCAATGTTACCACATGAGTCAGCTGCTCTCCTGCCTTTCTGCCAAGGAACCTAGAGGCAGAGCGCTATCCACATACCAAAAAGTCTAGTGAACTTCACAGAGTAATCGTTCATGGTCAGCGCCTGCCTCGCCTGGCCGGGCCTTCACATTGCATTTGCTGAGGCCAGCAAGAAGCTTCAGATGAGCTCTGACAGCTAGCATACTGTTTTCCAGGAGTAAATGCCTAGCCACACAGGCATGCTTATCCCCAAAGCGCCCCACCTGGGAGGGCCTCTGCGGAGCTGGTTCTCAAAGATGAGGGAGGAAGCCAGCAATTACAGTATTCACTGTGCACATACTCTGTATCAGCCCTGGTCTAGCGATGGGACACAGAGAGGAACAATCTCTGCTCCAGATGGACATGTCCAGAAGGAAACACACATGGACTTAAGTTCCAATTGCTTTAACTGATATCCCGTGTGCCAAAAACTTCCAGGCAAGAGAAGCTCAGCAGAAGTGATACCTGAATTAATCTTCAAGGAGAGGGAATATGCCTGATGAAGATGGCTGGGGGACATTCCATGCAGAGGGAAGGCCACAGGCAAGGTCCCGAAGGCAGGACAAACCCTAGCTCTCTCAGCCAAAGTTGAGAAGTAGTAAGAGCAGCAGCACAGCTGCATGGGAGATCAGTAGGAGAAGTGAGTGGTGGCCAAAGTATACAAAGAAGCCGGAGTGCAAAGGACCTGAACACTGGGAGAAAGCAAAGGAGCTCACAAATGCTGCCACAAAGCATGGAACCAAGTCCACAGTCATTCTCGGTGTGGAACAAATACTTACAATACCTTCTCTTCCACTGTTTTTCCACATGCTCACTTAGCTTCAGCCACACACACCAAAAGCACATTGCTCTCCCCGCCTAGAAAGCATTCTCTCCTCCTTGTATCTATATGCCACCTTCCTTGATTAGCCGGTTTATGACCCAAATCCTCACAATTATCTAGCCTGACCCTCCAGTGGCCTCTTTTACTCTGAGCCTTCTGGGAACCACCATCCCAAACCACAGTGTATTCTCTCTTCTTCAAGTTTCCTGGGAGTCACTAAACTGACTGGTGGCATGAGGTTCCTGAGCTGCTCCAGGGCCACTGTCCTTCTATCAGAATTATTTATGGAGGTCAGTCTTCTAGTGGACTGGGCTCCAGAAGCAAGGATCCCTCAAAGCCAGGATCCAAGGAATCTATTCCTACATACCCTTTCTTCTGTTTACCTAGGAAGTACAACAAAACACTAGTTTTCTGAATGGTTCATTCTCTACTAGGGCCACTATTCTAGCTATCCAAGGTCCTTCCTAGCCCAGGACCTCAGTGCCAATTCTCCAAGTCCTTAGTGCTGCATTAGAGCCAGTCTCCTCCTGGTGCCAAGGCAACTGGGCTCTAGTTTCTGTGGCTCTTCCTGAACAGAACAAGGCCCGACTGGGGCTAGGTGGAACCCAAATCAGCCTGAATGAGCTCCGTCTCCCATCTAGAGGGAGATACCAGGGCCAGTCAGAAGGCTCAGAGGCCAAACACAGGAGGCTTAAAGAAGAATACTTTTGAGAGGCTCAGCTAGTAACACATCTCTCCTAGCAAGAAAGTATCTCAGCCCAGAGATTCATATCTGACTGAGAGCCATGGAAAATTGGGATTTCTATGCATTCTCCGTGACACCAACGAGGGCAATGTCACATTCCACTAAGCAACTTGGTCCCCAGGAAGCTCCCCATTCCCAAAAATAACTGTAACATTTTAGTGTATATTGGCTAGGGAAGAGGAAGAAGGGATGCTGCGAAAAGAGGACGAAAAGAAAAAGAAAGACAACAGAGATGGGAGGGGAGCTCTGAGGCACAGGAGAAGCAGAGGAAAGCCCTGGGTGGGACTCAGACAGTACCTTTTTCAGATTAATCCACTGCTTGAAGTAATCCGCCACTGGCAAGCCCAAGTACTGGCACTGGCCTGGGAGCCTACAAGAAAGGGAAGAGAGAACAAGTTGGGCACACACATGTCCCATGTATGGAGTCTTAAAACAGAAAGTCCACAAAGTCTTCAGGACAAACAGACCTCAAAGACCAACCCATTAGCCATTGATCCCAGCATGTCCGAGAAAGGGACCCCACCTCCTGCGCCACAGACACCAGGCCCCAGACCAAGCCATCAGACCCAAACACGAGTGCCTGGACAAGCTGCTGGAAATAATACCAGCAGCTACTATTTTCTCATGGCCTGCAGCAGGCTAAGTACTTTACTTACATTTTTCACATTTAATCTTCAAAACAATGCTGCGAGGCAGGTACATCTATCTGCGAGACTGTGTACATCTCACAGACAAGAAAATGAGATTCAGAGAGGTTATCCGAGGTCCCAAAGCTAAAAAATGGAGAGTGCCAAAAACTGAACTCTGTTCCGTCTGACTCCAAAGCCCATGCTCTTTCCAGCAGACCAATCTGCTCTCCTTTTATTACAGCAGAGAGGCAGAAATGCAAGACAGGAGGAGAGAAAGAGCACATAATACAGAGATGGACAGGCAGGAGACGATCACCTTTAAGCCTCTAGTTGCGGGCTTACCTCACATTTAAAAAATAAAAAAGTACTATGCAGAAAGATAAGAAGTCAGAATTTAAACTAAGGGTTTGTTCTTGTTCTCTTTTTAAATTACAATTTACCAACTCCCTCCCCTCTAGGTAATGTGTTATTTTGCCCACACAAATCAACTCAACCAAAAATGTATGATATCTAACAAGGTCAGGAACTTAGGGTTCAAGAAGTAAGATTTAACCACTATCCGTAAAGAACTCAGTTTGTCCAGAAGAATGGACAGTGAAAGAAAAAAGCAGCGCCAACTCTTGAAAACAGCCCAAATGCCCATCAACTGAGGAATGGATAAAAATGTGGTTTTTTTTTTTTTAGACAATGGAGTACTACTCAGCTATAAAGAAGGATAAACTTGAGACTTCCCAGCCTCTAGAAAAATAAATCTCTGGTCTTTATAAATTTCCCAGTCTCACCGGGCATGGTAGAATATGCCTGTGATCCCAGCCTACATACAAAGTAGGAGGTGGTGCCAAAGAGAATATATTTGACCCCAGAGAGGCTATACTTGGTCAGTTTTGTCAATGGATTTAAATTTTCTGCATATAGTGTATCCCTTACTAGAGTAGACTGTTCTCACTGCTGCACCCTTAGTAAACTCTGGAAGGACCAGGATTTGGGGATGTACTTTTAGGTAAGTACCTATCGTGGGAAGCACTCAATATTACTGAGTCCGAGATGCCTAAGAGACATCTGGTAGTGCAATGATGCCTAGGAAGCACCCAGATATCCAACTTCAGAAAGAGAGCTGGACTAGGGATATAGACTGCTGAGCCATTAATGTAATTGAAGTAAATTTAAAACCATGAGAGTAGATAAGATCACTTAGGAAGAGTAAAAAAGGCAAGGTGGGCAGAGGGTCCACACCAATGTTTTATAAGTTTTACTGAGCTAAAATGAAACCACCTCTACCAAACCATCACCACACATAAGCAGCAGCCCACTTCAATTTTTTACTCAATTTTAGAACATCCTTCTTTAAACACTAAACTAAAATCTGTCTTCCCACAATTCTATTCATGAGTCTGAGGTACATGTCTTTAGAAATTACAGAGAACAAGATTTTTCTCTCTTCCTTGGGGAACTCTTTCAAGATCTGAGAACCTAGAAAGTTTCCCACAGAGTCCCCTTCCCTGCACCATGTACCTTCATCTCCCTCCCAGTTCCTCAGGAGACAATATGCCATGCCTCAGGGCTCACCCAACACACCCCAATCCCTGAAGGCATGCCCCAGACACTCAAGGCCACACATGCTCTTTAGATAACACTTCCTATCGCCTAAACTGAGGAAGCATGCGTCCCTTTTCTGTAATATATAGAAAACATTTTTAAGCTTAAAATTAGGTCATTAGTGTCAAGTATCATGGAGTGGTCACACAAGACAAAGGCTGAGCAAATTCCAGTGGACTTGGTAATGAGAAAGGCACAAAAGACCTCAGTGAGAGGTATCAGCAGGCAGGATGGGGAGAGCAGAGGCAGCCTGCAGAGTGTTGAAGCGTAAGTGAGAGACAAGAAAGAACAGACCACAGGTGCAAACTTCTTCTTGTATGAAGCTTGGCTATGAGAATCGAAAGTTGAATGGCAGTCCAGCCTCCCTTCTATGATCCTTTAACAGATCCCCACCAGCCTGAACCACCGGAGGTGCGTGCAAGAATGTCTGTCCCATCGAGTGGCATGTATGTACCACCTGATGAGACTGTCCCATGCCACCTAATGGGACAATCATGCATGTACCACTGGTGGTTCAGAGCCACCCAGCAGAAGATACAAATTAAGGCCCCGATGCCACGTCCCCTGCCACCTCGGCCCTTTGACACGGTCAGGGAAGAGGGAAATGCACGGCTTCAAGGAAGACTGCTTTCTCAGAGGCGACATGGCACATTCCTCTATGCTTGGGTAGTGGGAGAATTTCTCATGGGACTTCTTTTCCTGAGTATATTACTAAGAGTGCTTTTTTTTTTTTTTTTTGGTGGGTACCGGGGGGTCGACCTCAGGACCTTGCGCGCCAACAGGCGCCCGTGCCGCTGAGCGATATCACCGGCCCCTTTTTCGTATGTGGGTACCGGGAGTCGAACTCGGGCCCTCGCGCTTGCAAGGCAGGCGCTTATGCCGCTGAGCCATCTCACCGGCCCTAAGAGTGCTTTTGTATAAAATCATTTCTCAAACAATACAATTGCAAAGATTGGAAGTTTCTGATGACTGATGGAGAGAACAGATGTTATTCTCACGAATAACAACAATGCCAAAATCATATAATGTACGGGGATTTACCCTGAGGTGGGGAGACCAAAACTTATTATAAAAAACAGAAACTTAACTATTGTTGAAATGCTAGTTTGTTTTGATGGCTACAATGACCTTATCAGGTTATAACATTTCCCACTGATTTTAAACAAACCACATTATTGAGAAAAAACAGGTGTGAGACGCCTCATTAACCTTGATCCATCATATTCTTAGAAATGGGCCTGTAGTTATAGAAACAACAGAAAAGTACAGTCCCTTCTTGATATCAGTTACAATGTAACCATCTTTCAAATGTCATACTGTCTGCCAAAGATTTCTGTTCACATAATCATGCTTTTATGCTTGCGATTTCTGTTCACATAATCATGCTTTTATGCTTTGCCAATAAAAATAGTATATATATACGCTTAACTTGAGAAAATAAAGTAGAAAGTAGTAAAAGAAGAGAAAAATAGCATAACAGGAGGACAACTAGTGTGGTGTCTCCTTCTTACTGCGCCGACGCTTCCGCCCACCTTCGGGACTTCCCCGACCTTGCAGCAGCTGGACTGCGGCACCCCATTATGAACATATATTAAATACCTAATAGGAAGTTGACCTCCATGTTTCAGGATTTGTGTGTGTGTGTGTGTGTGTGTGTGTGTGTGTGTGTGAGTGATTTTTTGAGAAACAGTCTCGCTATGCAGTGCAGGCTGGCCCTGAACTCACTATGTAGCCCAGGCTGGCCTCAAACTCACAGCGATCCTCCTGTCTGAGCCTCCCGAGTGCTGGGATTACAGGCATGCGCCACCATGCTCAGCTCCAGGATCTGCTTTTATAAGATCCAAGATATCTTACTTGTAGGACGGCTTCCTTTCAAACATCTAAGTGGCACAGAGACATTAACTACAACCAGTCGGTTTTCTAGAAAAGTAATTCTGCCTGAGGCCAAGAAGACGAAAGCATATCCCCAGAAGATGTTCCCAGGTGGGACAAAGGACCAAGAATGTGAGAAATCAGGCAAGGTTTTTAAGGATGACAGGTGGCCTTAGGGGCTACAGTGTGGTTGCCTGAGAAGCAAAACTAATCTGTTTGAATAATTTTATTCCCTTCTATCTTTCATGTTCCTTATCCATCGTGTTTGTGCGAATACATGCCGAACTCAGCTATTTTAGAAAAATCACATTAAGGTCTGAGAGCGAAGGCATCCACCAGAGGCAGGAATAGCACAGGGGGATTGGCCACCAAAAGGCAGGAAGCACCTATTTTCCCTTAGCCAACCTCAGAAGCTCTTGATTCTGTTAGTTAACATAGGCCAAGAATCCTACTGGCTCTGGCTAGTTGGGGGTGGAGGGTGACAGGTTCCCTCATCAGCAGGATCTCAAGGGTAGATAACATCTGTTGACATTTCCAACTAGTCAGGAAGGCTTTGGCTCAGTAGGATTGAAGGTGGACCTATACCAGAGGGGCCACACTGAGGACAAACCAGATTGCCAGGCTAGAAACTCATCCAAATCTAAGTAAAGCTCAGCAGCCATCCTGAGTGCCATTCTTTACCCCATGTCTGACTGAAGCACAAAAGGACTGAGGATTATCAATCTCATCCAGGTACACATGCAGTGTGCAGATTCGCTGACAGACGTTCAGGTTGTTGAGTGGGCCGCTGAATGGCCCCAGCTCTGTGACTCCAACACACAAGCAGTATAAACATAGGAGAGCCCAAGCCCATCTTCATGAGAGACCGAGCCAAATGCCAGAGCCTAAACTCCTCACGGAAAGATAGCTACACCTCTCCACCACACAATCCTACCCTACTTAGACAGCATGAACAGATTAACCCTGTGAGCAAGGTGAGTCACAGCGGTCATCATCCCCTACACAAAAGAGGAAAATGAGGCTCTGAGAGAAAAAAAGGATTTGCTCAATCATACCACAATCAAGAGTAGAAGTAGAAATGGAATTTAAGACTTCTGACTGTACAGGCACCAGCCGTCCAGGTTCATTCAGAGCTCCTGACAGTCCCTAGGAAGGCAAAGGCTGGGGCCTAAGAGAGGCCGGCAGGACAGTGGTCGCTACTCAAGCTTACACTTTCATTCACGGTTCTTAGGAATCTGGGCTAGAATCAGTAGGAACCAAAGGATATATGGTTCCACCAATTTAGAAAGGAAAAGGCAAAAGTTCCCCTAACACAAAGGATCTGAATGCTGCAAGTTCCTACCAGATTCTGATCCCAAGAAAAGAGCCACTGGCAGTGGGCCCTGGACTAGCCTGTGGGCATGAACACGCACACAAGTTTATGGTGCCCAGGTCTCTGTGCAGCTGGATTCACTGGGCACAAAGCTCCCCAACTGCCCAAACATCATCTGGTCATGCTTATTACTGTTGCCCAATGAAATTTTATGTACCAAGTCCACAGGTGTGATTTCCCCTTCTTTATGAGGGTCGGAATGACATCACTGATGGCCAATAGAAAAGACCCAATTATGTCTTGGCCATAAAAAGGAATGGGATTTTTTTTCACCAAATCAAAACTTCCTTCAGCTTCACGAATGCAAGGGGCCCCCTTTAAAGAAGCCTCCCCCACCCCAGTCCTGCCTGTGGGCTCTAAACCAAGGGACATGATTGCTTTTCAAATACTGTGGGCCCTAGGGCCAGAAATGGTCTGTGCCCTTGGCATTTCCCATATAGCCCTTCTCTTATCACAGTGGCCCCTCAGAATCATCAGTACAGAACATCAAACCCGATCCTCAGATGCCCGGTACCCCACTTATGCATGAGGAAGAAATTGAAGAAGATGGGGTACTCCTCAAGTCCCTTTTCTATTCCTTTCGCATAGCAAACAACATGGAGGAGAGGCATGTAAGAAATCACCCCTCCCCATAAGTATACAGCACAAAGCAAAAGGAGCTCAGCCTTCCCCACCCCTCGATCAGGCCCACCACCTGCAACTGAGCCACTCTGGCTGGGCCCAGACAGCCCTGATGGCAAACAGGTGTGGCTAGCTCGGCGCCAGCCAAAGCAGGGGAGTAGCTCATTAAGGGAACACCCCTTTGCTAATGGGTAAAGCCTAGGTAGAACCATTGTGAGCAGAAGTTCAGCTTTGAAGATTAGGTAAACAGAGCTGGGGAGACCTGGGAGAGGTTTAAGTGGAGACCAGCAGTATCCATGCAGACAGACTGGCAAATAAGACACCAGCAGCCAGGTCCAGCAAGGGAGGAGGAACCTGTGCTGGAAAAGCCCATGGTCATTACTCCTATGTGCTCTCGTCTCATCAAGTCTTAGAAACAAACTCAACTTGGGGAAATGCATGTCAGTCTCACTTTTAGCAGACTCGGTCTGTTAAAGAGGAGAGGGCCATCCTCAACCTCTTTCTGCCTCTCAGGAAAGGCTGTGGGACCTGGATGTTGGAATGATATGGGCTGTCAGTCCTAGTGCCCAGTAGTTTTAAGATGTGATGTGCACACACTGCTCACCTACAGGAGCAAACTATTTCATTCCAATGATCAGCAGCCAAGGGGGTGTGGAGGAGCAAAGATGAAGAGCAGGGGACAGGCTCTGTCTTCGTCAAAGTCCTCAGTGGACCACAGAGGCACAGAAGGTACAGCCCTGGTGAACAAGTGGGCCTGGAGAAGCCTGACAGAAGATCCTGCAAAAGGGACACCTATGTGGTGCATGAGGCTTGTTTCCACAGTTTCCACCTTTGCTCATTCCAGTACAAGCACTCTCAAAGAATGCCATGGCCAGTTGTCCTGCACCTCAGAACTACCACAATTTCCTATGCTCCTCCACTCCTCCTGCAGCTCAATCTGGGAGGCCCTTCCAGCCGGAGCTGTATCCAGCAATGAAAGCCACCCCAGCTGGGGTAGTACTTAGCTGGGGACATAGCTCTTTGTCTCTCCTGTTTCCATTCCCCACCCAGAGGAGATAAACAGACCCCAGGTGATGAATGGCCCACCTTTCACAATCACTTTTCCTCAAGTTGAGGAGAGTAGCTGGTGATGGATGGGCTGGAATTTGGTTATCAGGAAGGGCTGTCAGCCAGAGGTGCCTATCTCCTCCCCCACTATGCAGGGCATCATTACACTGTGGCATCAAGGTAAAATATGACCAAGGGGAGGGAAGGAAGAAAGAGGGAAAGGCCGGGCTTACACATGGAGCAAACTGAGCAACAATGAGAGCAGGCACGAGGCTTGGACGTTAGTTATCCGCCTGTGACACCTTTTATCTCTGCACAAATTGGTCCTTCCTCCCCCACTGCATCCTCTTATACAAACAGAGGCAGACACAATGTGTCACCACTGCAATAGCTCAGCAATTTAACCCGAATTAGTGAGGGGGTCAAACTAGGAAATAGGGGTTTCTCATTTCAACAGGTTCTTTAGTCTCAGCTCTGCACCACCACATTGTGGGGAGGAAGATAGAGAGAAAGCAGACTCATAATTGAATTCACTCACTTGGTCACTGCTGATGTATAAAAAATTAATACTCAAGCCTCTTACTTATCAAAGCTGCCTAGTATCCATCTCACCTGTGAGACGCACCCATGTCAGAAGACACAGCATGGGCCTGCCCCCAGCACTCAGTACTCAGCACTTCTAGCTAACATAGGAATCAGTGAGAACAGGGTGGGAGAAAGACACTGCCCAAAGACATCAGCCTCAAATCAGAAACCCTGCTAGAAGCCTACAGGGCAGAACTGGGTGGGGGTGGGTATTATAGGTGCTGATCACGTCAGAGGTGGTCTTTGACAGTTCAAGAACATAATTGAATCTACAGACAAAAATGTCATTCTGGCTCCACCCTCCAACACAAGGTGTCCAGGGTATTTTAGGAATAACCCCTCTCGAACACACAGATAAACTCTGCCATACCTGAATTGGCAGCACCAATGGCACTAGTAAGTCTCAAAGAACACAGTGGGCCCTGGAGCTGGAAAGGCTCCTGATGGGTGGGCAGTGCAATTCAACCCCATCCAGCACCATGGCTCCACTGCACTAAGTGACAAATGATCATGGTCAAACGATCATGTGTCTCTGAGCAAGCGACACTGCCTCCATGTCTCACTCTGTGAGGGTTAAAGGAGCCAGCCACGGGCTAACTTTTGTTCTGTGTGTGTGTGTGTGATCCTGGGGATTGAACTCAGGGCTTTCCCACTGAGCCTATATCCCCAGCCCTCTTTTTCTCTCTATTTCTTTCTTCCTTTCTTTTAAGATAATGTCTAGCTAAATTGTGAAGTTGCCCAGGCTTGGTTCGAATTTGCAATCTTCCTGCTTCAGCCTCCCAGAGCACTGGGACTACAGGCATGTGGCACCACGCCCAGCTAGAGCTGACTTTATAAAGAGGGGCCCATAGGAGGGATTCTGGCTAAAATATAAGCTGAGACCAACCCTGACACAGCCTTTGGAGATACTTCCAGGCCATATGCACTGGGAAGACAGTGCCTCGGTCAGGAAAAGGATACCGAAGCCTTGTGGTAGACAAAAAGCAAAGGAAAAGTTCCACAATTGCTCAACAGCTGCAGAAATGAATTTTCTGAAGCTTGGGCTAAGGGGAGGAGTTATGGATGTAGGAGGTACCTTGGGACTCATTCTCCAAAGAATGAGCACACAAATACCAGGGAACAAAGGCCAAGACCCTATTCTAGACACAAAACGGGAAAACCTGCTACCTTAATTGACCACCACACATTTTTAGAACATCACTGAGACACACAGAACCCTGAAGGAAGTGGCTAGTAGAACCTGATTCCTATATTCAGAGGCTTCCAGGCCCATCCAGAAGATATACACAGCATAAACACGATTGCTCTGGGAAAGACTACTGAGAAAGGGCCACTTAATTTGTGGTTGATGGGAGGGCAATGTCCTAGAGCACTTGCAAAGCCTTAGCTACGACGCCCTCTGCTCAACCAAGCACATGTACACCCTGTGTCCCTCCACTCTTCCCTGCCTGCCCACAGCCCTGGGATAACCCACAGCTGACTTCTCAGCCTACTTTGCCTATACACTTGCCCCCATCCTCTGGGACAGCTGCAGGTTACAATTCCAACCACAGGCTTCAGAAAGATGATACACTTGCTGGAGCCTGCAAAGGGTCAGGAGAGAGTACTGTCTGAAATACCAGCGTGACAGCTGGCTCCTTGTCTGTCTCTTCCTCCCCACCCCCCTCCCCAAACTTGTCATGGTACAAGAAGTCTATAAGCAGCCCATCAGCTTTAAATATCAGTGTGTGTGAAGCAGGAGCACGAGAGCGAGGGAGCAGGAAGCAGACAGCAAGCTCCTCTGTCGCCACTGCCTGTCAGGGAACACTAATGAATTTCACCACCAGCAGCCATACTTCAGAGGGGGGTGTGAGGCGGGGGTGGGGAGTTTTCAGGAGAATTCTCTCAATATTAAAACATCTTTCCCAAAGCCCTGTTAATACATGTCACCACGGAACCCACCCAGAATTTCAAGGGAAGGGGAGGTTGGGGCAAACCCAGTGGTCCCCCCAAACAGGAAGGGAAGGCTGGAGGCCGCTGGCTGAGTCCTATAATAAGGATGGATGATTTCTAAGCAAGTTTCCACCATCACCCACACTCACCTGATGAAGGCCTTGAGATGCTTGGTTGAGAGGACAAGGACATGAAGGAAGGGCTTCAGGCAATGAAAGGTGACCAGCTGTGCCTTCCTAGACAGATTTACCACCTACCCCACTTCACAGCAACTTCAGCTAACTCCACAGGGAGGCCCCCTGGCAGGAGGTGGGGTTAGGAAGACTCCAGCACCAGTCCCAACATGAAGCTCTTTTCCCACAGATGTCATGAGACAGCGATGCTTCTAATTCTAAGGATGAGGAAATGGAGGTTGAGAGGGGTAACGTGACTTTCCCAAGATCTAACAACTAGTAAGTAGTGGAGCCAGGACTTAAACTCAAGTCTCTTTTAATTTGAAAGCACTTTCTCGTTCCACAATACCATGTGGCCTCTCTGAGGAACAGCTGGCCACCTTACAGTCTCCTGTGGGTCCTCCATTGCCAGGTCCTGCCCTGCCTACCATTCATCTCCATCTCCTCCCTCTCGTACACGTGCCTCTAAGGCCTGGCCTGGGCCGCAGCTGCCATGTAGCACTGGGCTGGGCTCTAGGCCAGGGGAACCCAGCCAGGCAGAGAAAGCCCTGGGAGTAAGCCAGGCCATCACCTGGGAGTCTCCACAGCTCGGAGGACAAGGATGCAGCATAAGTCTTCCCTTGAGTGCCCTCTGCACAAGTCTGATCAGCAGTGTCTGATCTGGCAGCGACCTGCTGTGCAGGGGGCAAATGACATTTAATTTCCTCTTGGTTTCCCTGTGGTACAGACAAAAAGCTGTCACCTGCGTCTGGGTCTGGCAGCACAGCTGGAAGTGTTCCCAGACATGCTGTTCTGGAGAGTTCCCAACAGAAACCAGAACGTAAGGGGTGCAGAGGGACACCCCTTAGGCCAGGCTGCTGGCCCTCCCCAAGTAATATCAACCTCAGATCCCTAGTGCCAAGCAACTGCTCAAAGCCTCCAAAAGGTACTGTCTGCCATATACAGTGCCTCTCTGCTCCATAGCTTTTCAGCCCTCTGCCAACTATCTCTAATCCCAGTTCCCCCATAGACTGACATGAAGCATACAGGTGCCACAAACACCCGCTGGAAAAATATAACATGCATCACCCTGGCACCATGATACCCTATAAACCCTGTAGCCTGCACTGCCCAGCCCCTATCTAAGGAAACAAGAAGACAGCACTTCTTCCATGTTCTTCCCATGCCAGCTCTTTCCAGGAGGGCAGTGTCCATTTGTGTAGGAAGTGCTGGACCTGCCACCAGGACCTGGCCCAAGCTCTCTCCCAGATGAAATGGCAGAAGCCCCAGCAGAAAGCAGGGTAGGAGAAGGAGGCTGAGCAGGTAAAGGGAGGTTTCCAGACACTTGGTCTTGCTTCTGCTGAGAGCTCTTCTCTTTTCGGTCAGGGACACCGGGAGCTCTTGGAGTCTGAGCTGTCTCTAAGATTTCTCACTGCCCTACCACAGTCTCCATTTGGCCTGTGGCCACCTTGACCTTATGCCTAGCCTGCAATGCCCTCTGGAGGCACTGCAAAGAGGCATCCTCCTAGTGCTCAGGATCTGGGATGCAGCCTGACATCTGCTTCAACACAAGCACTCAAGGACACAGCTGCTTCCCTTAACCCTCTGGCTGGTCTCTACCCTGATTCCTGCTCCCCTGACTTTCAAGCCCTGTAAGCACTCAGCCTGTACAGAGCCACACTCCTGGCCTACTAGCATCGGAATAGGTCAGTGGTTCTTAAGGTGTGCTCCATGGAGCTGTAGCGTTCTCAGAAGGGACAAAGGCCACTTCATGGATTAGGGAGAAAAAGTAGGCAGGGCTTCACACCAGTTCCAAGTAGAACAGCTCACCTTAACATTGGGCTTTAATATTTTATTCAAAAAAAATTTTATTGCTATAAAATGCTACCCATTTTGTCTCTCTATGGTGCTTTTCAGGTTCTCGTACCATTTGTCTTGTGTCTTCTTTATAGTGTTTGTACATCTACCTTACCGTGTAATTAGTTATGTATGTGCTAGTCTTTTTGTCCTGATCACCTGGCAGTCACTACAGTCCCCAGCACAGTACTTACAAGGCCCAGAGCAGCTCTTGACAGGCACTGACTTTAGGCTACTGCTGAATGCCAACACCTCCAAGACACAGTAGGTGGTTAGCACCTTCAATAGCAGTTTCCAACAGTATCCCTCAAGAGAGAACAGCTGCAGGGGAAAGTAACTGATATTTATAAAAGGGTCCTGGTGAAGACACATGTACGTGTAATTTTTTCTCAGTACTGGGGACTAAGCCCAGGACTTTGCACACACTACCCAGGTACTCTATCACTGAGCTACACCCCTACCCTCTGTTATTTGGTTTTTTGAGAGAGGGTCTCGTTATGCACTCCAGGCTTGCTTTGAACTCACAGTGATCCTCTGGCCTCAGCCTCCCAAGCACTGACAATACAGGCATGACAATACAGGCATAGTGGCACATACAACTCTTAAATCAACATATGGGCCATACCTGTTACCCTATCTCACTTGACCTCCAGGGAACCAAACTGACTTTGTGTTTGACCAATCTTTGGGTAAAACACAACATACTCAACAGGATATATTAGACGCTTCCATGCCCTAAATGTGGGACTAAAGGAACACAGGATGATACTCATCAGCTGAGTACTCAGGATTCTGTCCCCTGGCTCAGGCAGCCTATAGAAAAGTCACAAGCCCCACTATTCTGGTCATAGAGCTGGAGATGGGTGAAGACCCTCAGCCCCAACAATTAAGCCCACTGCCTGTGCCTCCTTCACCAGCCAGATTTGGGGCAGGGGTAGGGGAAACAGGAGATTACACTCCTCCTAGCTAAAGCCACTTGTTAATAGGCCCAAGATTACTTTATCCCCAGGGAAAGGAAGGTAGCATGAGACTCTCCCCACACCGTGCCTCCTAGCAGGGCCAGGGAGGACAGCCATTAGTGTGTGTCTCAGCAGACAATGGGGAGGAGAAGTCTCCAGAGCAAAGGACAACTGCAGCAATTAGAATGCAGGGAGGTTCAGAAGCTATTTAACTGGGTGACCCCTGAGGTCGCTGCATCTGACTCCCATCCCTGGATAAATATTGTATGAGAGGGGAGGGGGTGGGCGAGGGAGCCACAGCAGCTCAGCTCCTCCTTTCCCCACCCCACACCACTGCCTCCAGCCACACACACCAGGAACATTATTTACAGCCCTGACAGTCAGAGCAATCACTCTGCTAACCAAGAGGGAATGGACAAAGTCGACTTACCAAAAATTGACTATGGCAACTGAAGAAGAGCTCAGGGCTGGTGGGGGAAGGGAGCTGAGCCAACACAGATACAGGGCTTCCCTGACTCGGGGTCCAGCTGAGGCAGATCCTGTCGCCCTCAAACCCCAAACCACCGGCGGGTGAAGCTTGTCCCAACTGGTAGGGAGTAAACCAGAGAAATGGAGCATCCTTCCAGCTTCTGGGAGCCTCACAATGAAGAACTTCCAGATCTCATCACTACCCACATGCTACACAGCAGAGATGGGAGCCCTGGCAACCTGCCCCAAGAAAGTGGGACCAACCACATGCCACTTGCTGATCCAGCTGGCCCTTAGCTGACCCAACGGGGAAGGCCAAGAGCAAGAAAGTCAGACATCGCAAAAAGGGGTCAGGGTGGGGAAGAGAGGAGAGTGTCTGAGCGCAGGCTGTGCCTCGGCCCCCGCCACGCGCCGCTCCTCCAGTCCTGCTCTAATGCACCCTGACATGCCTCTGAAGACAGAGAGCTGTTTGCAGTCAGCACCGTGATTTGTTAGTAATTATTTCCATGGTGTCACATTGCTGTCACTCTGTTAACAAAGAGACAGGCTGCCTCAGGCTGCCTGCAAGAAAGAATCGCAGAGAAAAAGGCCTGTCAGGCTCCCGGGATTCTCTGGGTTGGCTGGCTTTCTTCCCCAAACCAACATCCTCACAGGCTTTGGAAGAAACAGTTTTACACAACTTCTGAGTCATATCACCCTTCAGCCAGGGACACTGAGAATTTATCCTACCCATTCAAACCTACCCTTCCCAAAACCCTACAAAGCTAAGTCCACACATCATTCAGGCATGGCCACCATGCAAAGCTGAAGTCTTGAGTTCCCTGGTCTTCAACTCCCAAGACCCTTACCCTCTGACTCTTTCTCCTCAGTGGGGTGTTTGCAGTCTCTAGTGTGCTCTTAGGAACCTGGCAAAAGAAACCTACTTCAGACCAAACTGAAGTAGAGGTTTCACCCTTTGGCATGGATGAGGGAAGAGAGAATATGACAGCCAGGCATCCTCCTTTCTGGAATGCACCAACCAGCACTCAGGAGCACAGCGGCTCAGGTGTCAACACCCTGCCATCCTCTACCTGCCTATGCATCTGCGAGGAGCTACCCACAGAGCTGACCTGTCTTCCCCAGGTCTGGAGCTGGACATCATCTGCACAGGAGAACTGGTGGTTTGCTTTAGTACAAAGTAATGTCTCCATTACCCCGGCTGGGAATTAGAGCACAGATTGGCAAGCGCCGACAAAACAGAGGTCACTCACCTTACAGGCATGGAAAGTTGGAGATTAATTCTCTCCTCTCACAGAGGGAATCGGACTCCAGGAGAATAGAAGGGAAGCACCAATACTGAGAAACCCTTTCAATGCCAAGCACCAGCCACCGCCGCCAATACCACCTCAATCACCAAGACCAGAAAAGGAAGATAAAGCCCACCAGCCCTGGAGAAGCCCTGTCAAGGTGGCAAGGCCACTGCCACCTAGCTCCTGCAGAATCCACCAGACAGAAAACCCTGGACAAGAACAAGACTTTCTCTGGCGTCAGAGTCCAAAAGGCAGAAGACAGTGCCAGCTGTGTGCACTGCAATGCAAACTCCATGAAAGCAGGATTTTCCCCTCTTTGTTCACTGCTGTATCCTCAGTACCTTGACTAGTGAGGGTACATAGTACACATTCAACACACTTTGGCTGGAAGAAGATATAAATGAGCTAGCATGGCTCAAAGGCCACTTCCACAGACCTAGAGCCAGCCTCTCCCTATCACAGGACCTTAGAGAAGTGGGAGGCTAGTGCAGGTTCCAGAACAGACAGGGAAAACCACAGGCCAAAGACTGGAATTTGGTTTTACTAAAGGATGAGGGAGTTTGGACAAGCTGGCAGCAGCCTAAGGAAATTCCTATATCAAAGTGAACATGCACATACTCATTCAACAAACATGTACTAAACAAGTAAAGAAGGTAGATGTTCCAACAAAAGGAAAATACAACATAATGGAATATTATGCTGCAATTAAAAGGCTTAACTACTGATACATACAACCACATGGATTAATCTTTCATACATTATTTTGTCCAAAAGAAGTCAAACACAAAAGAGTACATCTTGCATGAGTTCATATCTACAAAAGTCAGTAACAGGTAAAACTAACCCAAAGTAACAAAAGTCAGAACTAGGATTATTTGGCAGGGGAGACCCTTACTGACTGGGAAAGGGCACAAGGAAACTTTTCTGAATGATGTCCTGCATCTTGAGCTAGGTAGTGGTGACGAAGGCAAATACTTATATACAAATTTAATACACTATACACTTCACCTTTGTACATTTTATATACCCTGCCATATCTATTTCAGACATAATTTTTTTTTTTTTTTTTTGTGAGTACTGGGGGTCGACCTCAGGACCTCGCACGCCAGCAGGTGCCCGTGCCGCTGAGTGATATCACCGGCCCTTTTTTTGTATGTGGGTTCCGGGAGTTGAACTCGGGCCCTCACGTTTGCCAGGCAGGCGCTTACACCGCTGAGCCATCTCACCGGCCGAGACCTAAATATTTTAAAAGACCAAAAACAAACAATGAAGCTCACAGAAAGAGTTTAAAAAAAAAAAAAAAATCTAAAAAAATATCTCACTGGGTATGGTGGCACACACCTGTAATCCCAGCACTCAGAAGGCTGAGGCAGGGGGATTGCTACGAGTTCAAGGCCAGAATGGACTACATAATGAGTTCGAGGCCAGCCTGAACTATATAGCAAGACCCTGTCTCAAATAAATAAATACATGCATACATACATCTCACACAAAGGAAAATACTTTCCAGGACCACCAGGGGTTTCTTCTTGGAGCTCAGGAGACAAGCCCCTCCAAGCTTCACACTCTAATGGCCAAGACCTGAGAAAACTAAAAATGTTCCAAGTACCAAGGAGTTCAGCCCAAGTCCTATGCCAAAGTGGTGGTGCCTGGTGGGAGGCTGCAGGGAAGCTCTAGGGAGGCAGACATGGATCACACAGTATATCCCAGCTGGTTCGAGACTGAGCCTGGCTGTCAGATTCTGCCATGAAGCATAGAACCAGATTCCAGAGACCGCCCTGAAGAATCACAGACATAGGATCCGATTTGTCTTCCTGACAAGCCAGACAGGGACTAACTGAGCTGGCCCAACTCTAGGCTAAGGCAAAAGTCTCAGCACATCCAGACCCTCCTGCCAGCAAAGAGGAGGCGATAAGACCCTCACAGATGGTCAAGCGGAGCTCTATCTATCAAATCCTGGAGGCCTGAATCTAGGCAACACTGGACTCTGAACCAATTCAGCAGTAACAAACCATTTAGTCACCAGCTCTCTATCAGGCCAAAGGATGAGGTGATCACCACCTTAAGCATTTCACAGCCTGATCAGTCATTAAGAAAACATCTTTATCTTTAATCAGTGCTTTAACGGGATAAAACTTCCCTCCCAGGGTTCCTATAATTACTACCATGATTTAAACCCTCTGCACCTTCCCAGTGGTGAGATGAGGCTGCCACTGGAGCCCCACCCTTCAACTCAGAAGTGCCCAGAGTGGAACACCAGAGGCTCTGCTGCCAAGGAGAGGCCAAATTTGTTGGCCAGACAACAGAGCTTTGCCTCTAGTGTCCCTCCAGGCACAAAATCAAACAAAAGCTCTGAGGGAAAGTTGCGGGGTGAGAGGCCTGTTGACTCTAGAGTTTGAAAAAGCAAAGGCTGACAACCAGGGACCTGCTCTGGCTTCATGGAAGCCTTGTCCTAGCCAAGGGACCACATACAGGAAATTCAAAATCTCTAGCCAAGACCACAATCAGGAGCCTCTTTACTACCAGTTCTAGGCCCCAGGACCTGCAGCGGGGCTTTCCGATGTTTTCAAGCAGGCAGGCCCCAGGGGCATCTGAGCTCTCAGGCAGGGGGCGGGAGCACCTTTCGCTCCTCCAAGCCCAAGAACTCTCAGCCCAAGGAGCTGTCAGGCTAACGAGGCTACCCCACTACCACTCCATCTGAGCGTGGCAGGCTGCACCGCACGACTGGCTTCAGGTGGCTCTTCTTTAATTAATGGCATCCCAGGCTCTGCAGGGAGCTTCACCCCACAATGAATGGCCCTCTCTCATTAGAGGCAAGCCTGCCATGATGTATTCAGGGTGAGGGCCAGGATTCATTTCCCTGTCTGTGGGTTGGGGATGGGAGGGAGGAAGAGGCAGCAGGGAGAGATTTATATCGAGTGACTAGGATTAGCTGCAGCTGAAACATGACCCCATCAACTCAAGCTGCCTTCTTGGGGCTAACCCAATGCACCTCTGCTGACGAGAGGGCTCTAGGGAAACTGAAGGGAGGGCAGAAGGTCTGGTTCCCATTCTCTCTGAGCTTAGACTATAACTCTAAGAAAGGCCTAGAATTCCTATACAACCTCCACAACATCCTCCCCTGCCAGACCCCATACTTTGTGTGCACTGAGAGCCTGGGCTGGTCTGACCCACTGGCCTCCTATCTAAAGGACTGAGCCCCCAACCATGGCCTTCAGCCAGCTCCTCTGCCTTCTGTGGCAAGCAATAGCCCCACTTCCTACCTCAGAGAAAGGGTTCACAACACAGCTTGCCCTGCAACTGCTGCTGGATAGAACCCAAGTATGTTCTGCCACAGGGCACCTCAGACCTCACACCAGCCCGCACGAGGGAAAAGGCAGCCATGAGCCTGTCATAAAAACATGCCCTCAGCACCACCTCACAGTGGGATCTGTTGAGCTGAATACCACCTCCAGGGTGAGGAGATTCTGGGCAACACTACTCTTCCCACCACCTCTCCCTGCCACCATCTCACAGGGATCACAGGAGACTGAGCAGGGGAACAGGGTCTTCCTGACAAAAAAGAAAACTTGAGCCTTCAGCTGTCCCGGTTTCCAATGTACTTTGTACAGACATAGAAAGAAGGCCACCCTGCGCTCTGCTTGCCACTTAGGTGGTTGAGGGTCTGGAAGCACTATGGATCAGGCTAGCGACGAACAGTACACAGCTCTACCCGCTCCTTATGCAGATTCCACCAAATCTGACTTTCCATTTTGCTTGTGCATGGGAGGAAAAAACACACTTCAGTACCTGCCCTCCTTCCATTCTCAGCCCCCTCGGAATGCCCAATTCACTGAGTGCACTGGAGGGTGGGCCCTCACCTGCCCCTGTCAGCCAATGAGAAGGTTGCTCTGCGGCAGGAGACCAGGGTAAGTGTCCACTGCTTGCACACACACTCACTGGATGTCATCCATGCTTCTCCCTGGCCCCTGTGGAGGAACGTTCATATACTCTTCCTTCCCTACTCAGAAAGAGATGTAGCTCAGTTCCGCTTTGCTAAGCCCTATTTGGCAATGTGTCTAAACACATGCAAACTTAATTAGTTCAGGAGGGGAGCCCAAGCACTTGCAGTGACAGATAAAAGTAAGGGGAAATGAGACAAGTCAGGACTGGCAGGGAGTTCTTCCTCCAGCCCCTTCCCCCACAGACCACTAATCAAAGGTGATGCAGCTCAATGCTGAGACCAACTGGCACGTGGACAGGGGCATGGTTCTTATAGTGGCACGATGAGATGCCCATGTGCTTTCAAATATAAATACAGGTTAGAGTTGTCCAATGTGATGTTGGCTATGGTTTCTTTAAGACAGATCTGAGACAGGCAGCCCCAAATCATCCCCCACCACATCTCCTGGCCAACCATGCCCCCATTCCAAAACGAACATTGAAGTGGAGACCTGGAATACCAGGCCAGAAACCAACAGCCTATAGTATCAGAGAGCACCCCAGGCTCAGTGCAAACAAAGGAGAGGTAAAGGGCATTCCTGTCAGATCACAAAACCCTGGACCACGAAGGACAGAAGCAGATGGCCAGACAGCACCATGGCTCAACACATGGCTCCAGAGTCGGAATGCCTAGGTTCAAATCCCTGCCTTGCCACAAACAGATTGTAATAATTTGCCTTAACAAATTATTTACTTTTTTGGGTCTCAATTTCTGCATTTGTTAAAGCAGCGTTAGAAAAAGAAGGACTAAAAACATATAAAAAGGACTAAATAATGGAGTGTGTATAAAGAGCACAACAGGGCTCCTGATGTCACCGATGCTCAGTAAACACTATCCTTGTTCTCTAACTTTAACTCTTCCACAGGAGTCCCAGCCTCCAGTCCTGGAGACACAAGTCTCTCAGAGAAAGCACTTCACACTGTGACCAAGCCCAAGCTCCGCCCTCCTGGTCCATGCCTTGGGCCACATCACCCAGCCTCCATCAGTACTGGCAGTGAGAAAACTGAGGGGCTCCCTTACATTAGGAGCTCAGTTCTCTAACTCCTCACATTCAAGTTGAGCCAGCAAGGCCCAAGGTTTCCCCTTCTGTCCCATTTGCCCTATACATTGGCAACTAACGTACCCAATATCTACCATCAATTCTCTGTCATTCTTCCTGAGCGGGGATTCCATAGGACCATTCCACAACTTAACTGCCCTTTATGCAGCAAACACTGGGCCCAGGGATTTAGCTCACTGGTAGAATGTGCAGCTGAGGCCCCAGGTATAATTCCTAGCACCAAAATAAATAAGTAAGCAACTACTACACATTAAGCCTTGCCCAAGGATTATAATAGTGCCTACAATTTGGTGAGAGAGGCAGACAAGTAGAGGCAGCCACAATACAATTTTACCCATGAAAAAGTACATGGGCTCCAGGAACATAAAGGAAGGCATCTGGAGAAGGGTGTTAGGAAGCGGTCAGATAGAGCATCTAATGAGGTGTGGAGCAATGCACAGAGAGTACTAAGGGATGCGACTAGAGAAGTAAGTGAGAGCCTTCAAAGTCTCAACGGTGCGGATGTGACCTTGAAGGCAAGGGTGAACCTGGCCAGGGGTTAAGCAGAAGTGTGATATAATCAGCTACAACTGGGAGAAGGGAATAGAAGCAGTGAGATTGGAATCAAAGACACCAGTTCAAAGGCTTCTGTAGTGATCCAAGAAAAATACGATCATCTTAACCAAGGCAGTGGCTGTGGAGACGGAAAGAAGGGAATAAATTCAAGAAACCCCTGGGAGGTACAATCAACAGGATTTGGGAATTCACTGGCTGGGACTACAAAAGGGATGATTCTCAGTTTTCTGACAGGACAGCAGAGTAGCCAGCATCAGTCATCACTGGAGGGAAAGCTGGAGGAATGAACAGCTACGGGGAGAAAGGTGACAGCTGTAAGGGCCTCATGGCCGATATGCAGGCTTGGAGTTCAAGTGGCAGCTGGAGCCAATCTCTCCAGCGGGATCTCTGCTGCCTTGTCAGTTCTCATTTCTCACTTGGAGAAAAAGAATAGAAGACCCAAGCAGACAGGACAGCTAAAGCTTTGGCAAAAGATGAGATTACTCAGGAAGTGCAAGTATGCTGAATAAAAGGAAAAGACAGCTAGGATAGAGATGAAAGCAACACCAATATTTAAGAAACACCAACACTTAAAAGTAAGAGTTAAGGCAGCTGCAAAAGTGACTAAAAAGGAGAAGCCAGAGAATCAGAAGACACAAAGTAAAGATAGGGAATGTTTCAAGATGAAGTGGTCAACTTTGTTGAATGATGACCAGAGGACCTGTCTGACCTGCAGCCAGCATGTCACTGATCCACCCTTTCGGCCACCTCCCAGCACCCCCAGGACTGCCCCGTCCCACAGTGCTCTCCAGGTGTGTGGTTCTATCACTGTGCCCTTCATTTCAGATTACCAGCAGTCCTGCTCTTCCATGGTCTAGGCCACTTAACTACAGGCCCAAGGGAACCCTGAGCAGTCCCTGCCAAAGACACACTCCCCATGCCAGTAGTGTACTCTGGGCAAGTTCGACTCTATCTCCAGACCTTCTAAAACCTGGAGTGCTCCAGGTCCACCCCTGCAGAGCACAGGTGGAGGGGTGTTATGTGCACGCCCCATCAGGAAGGCTGGGAAGGAACTGAAGCCCGGTGCCAGGCCAGCACTTACACAGGGGAGGGGAACTTCCTGTCCCAGAATAAGGTGAAGCTGGACTAAGATGAAAATCCCCTGGACCAACTCTGAACAGCCCTGGCCCAGAGTATAGCATCCTCCAACAGAGTATGCTGTCTGACTAACCCAACTCACTCTCTGCTTCAGGTCCTGCCCTCTCGCTGATCTCCCTCCTCTTAGACCCACAGTCCACCCTCAAAGCTTCTACTCTGACTTTTCAGCCAGGCTGTGCCATTCAGCTGGGGAACTTTGGTCTTCAAGCTACTGGCTAAAACCAAAATTCCTCTTATCACTCTCCACCAGCTCTACTCTCCCACCATGTCGAGATGGGTAAGCAGAGAAACAACACTACACCCCAAGGGGAGCTTCAGGATATACCAGGTAAGGTGAAGGAGAAGCAAGCCAGGTAAGGAAGGCGATCTGATCAAAGGCCAAACCCAAATCAAGCATTGTTTCTTTAAAATGTCTGAAGTGAAAAATTAAATCTATACCCACTAAATTGAAACCCACCTTAGCAGGATCTGTGGCTACAGCATCAAAGCCCTATAATCATGGAGTATCAACTCATCAGGATTTGACAAAAGATGGACACAAAATGATTTTGTCAGGATGGGAGCAGATTTCTTTTTTCTGGTGGTATTTCTGCTGCCACTTCAGTTCTCATTTCTCAGAGCTACACTAATCAAGCCTTTTCAACAAAAGTGATGTGAACCTGCTGGTGGGGGCGGGAGGGAGGGGGAGAGTAAGGACAACGAGGAGAAGGAGACACGGCTTCTAGAAACTAAAGTGTTAAATGAAAATATTTGCTGAATTCCTCAAACTTTGTAAAAACTGGAAATGGATATCAAAATAAGAAGTAAGCCACATACTAACAACTTGTGAGTGCCAATTTAACACCACCCTTGTCAGACTCATCAGCAGCTGTTACCAGGTGCACAAAAAGGTGATGTCTCTGCGGAGAGCCTCCAAGGAGCCCCTGACAAAAGGTTCCAGGAACACTGATAAGCTGTGCACTGTCACGCCACACTACTTAGGTTTCCTCTCTGGCTGTTTTTATTTCGTTACACATTTAATTAAGAGCCTTCCCAGCAGTTATGTGGAGTCCTGCTTCTGAAAGGCAGTCACAGAGCCCTACTCCCCCATCCTCCCACTTGACAGCTGCTTTCTCCTCCATGCAGTTACCCAGCCAAACCCAAACCAGCCACAAAAGCCCACCATAACCATCTCTTTTGGAAACTATGTGGTTCTAAAATTCAGTTCTTTTTAGCTACGAGTCCTTACCTCTCTGAGCCTGAAGGGTTTTCATTTTGTTTTGTTTCATCTATAAAAGTGAGATGCCACCTCCTACCTCCTAACTTCATTTCTTTTCACACACACTTGGATTCCACCATGCAGCCCATCTTCTCAATTACATCATTTCTTACAGATGCAGAGCAGTGTCCCAAGTCACCAACATCTGTCCTGGGCCCAGTGCAGGGCCCAAGGAGCCTAGTGCTTTAGGCCAGTGCAGACCCAGCCCAAAGATGGATAACATCCTCAGAAACCACCTCTCCATCTCATGGGCAGACCAACTCCATGCTCAGGAGGCCCAGCCAAATGGTCTCCAGCCCAATGAACAGGGAAATTTTCATACATACATATATGTGTGTGTTATTTACAGTTACAGCACAAGACTCTGAGATGTGGGCACCTGGAAGATAAGCGCACCAAAGGGAGACAAACAGGAAAGAATGGGAGTTCCAGTGAGGCTACCTGGAAGAACCAGACCTTTGCCAAAGCACCTTCCTCCTGGGCCCTGAGAGCCCCAGAACTCTGGGTGTCAGCATGAACCCTGCCCCAGGACCACAAAGCCCCACATAAGACCCTCTCCCTGCTCCAAGGGTGCAAAGCTACCCTGGACACCACCAAGAACAACAGCCTTCTTCTCCTCTCCTCCATGGACTTCCGATTCGTATCTGCTTCCAGCCCCAGCCTGTGTGTCATCGGGGAGGATGGAGGCCCTCCAGAGCAAACCTAGAGGGGTGTGGTCAGTGTCCACACCCAGTGGTCACGGCAGATGAGGTGCATGTGTGCTTGCTTCTGTGCTCTGGGGCTTGTTCCTTCCCTTGACTCCCCCACAGAGTCAGGGTCCAACAGCACGCTTCACCTCAGTGTCCAAAAGGCATAAAAAGGACTTTGGTGAGAAGATAATACCTGATTTGGTAAGAAATGGCACGCCTGAGGCACAACTCCCCACAACCCCCATACCCACTTTACGTTCAAAAGCACGCACCTACACACACACACACACACACACACACACACACGCTGCTTGCTGCTGCCTTCAGTAACAAAGAACACAGAGGTATCGATTCTATCAATCCTCAGTAAACACTGCCCCCACCACCTCCACCCTCCTTTAGTTCCCTGGGGGTTGTCTGAAGCCAGGTATCCAGGAGGACAGTCAAGATGCTGAAAGTGTCACCCCGGCAAAGGAACCAGTCTGTCTTCCACACCCAGAGCAGGAGCAGGAGACAAAGTCAAAAAGCAGTGGAAACAAAGGAGAAAAGAGGAGGCTAGAGACTTGGACAGCTCCCTAGAAACAGCCCTTTCTCATCCTGCTGCCAGGCTCTCCACTGGATCGCCAGGGCCTTGCATGCCAGATAAAAGGGTAATACAACATAAAAATTAAGGGCAAGAACCCCACAGCCAGGTTGCTTAGGTTTCAATTCTGGCTCTGTGTGTCCTCAGACAAGTTACTTAACCTCTCTGTGCCTTAATTTCCTTAGCTTTAAAATAGAAATAAGAGGGGGAGGGGCATAAGGGCAAGCAATAGGGGGAATGAATATGAGCAAAATGTACTATACACACTGAAACCCCCCCAAAAATGTGAAACTAGGGGGAGGGCAGGGCAAGAGGAGTGACAGGCATTGGAGTGAAAATGATCAAAATATGTTATGTGCATGTACAAATCTGCCAAAATGAAACCCATTAATCTGTACAACCAATTTTTTAAAAGTTAAAAAAAAAAGAAAAAAAGAAAAGAAACTACTCATGCAAAAACATAAAGGGAATGTAGCCCAGTGTAGCCCTAGGTTCAATTCCCAGTAACATGAAAACACCAAAACACAAAAAGCTTCTCTGATGCTTTTTTAAAAAATGAGCAGGGATTTTGCATGTCATCATTGCTCAGGGATTTTGCATGTCCTCATTGCTCAGGGGCTATGCTAGTCTCTATATCATTCCAATTTTAGTATATGTGCTGCTGAGTCAAACACAAAACAAGTAAATTTCTTACTGACAGCAACTAACGTGTTTGTATCCATTCACTGTACTTTTCTACCCCCATTGTTCTACATGCAAGTTCTTTTTAATGTTGTCTATCTTCTGTGCTGTTCCTTTAAGTTTGCTATTAAAACACATTAAATTTAAAAAATAACTATCCAAACATATTCTGAAGTAAACAGAAAAATAAATGTTGCAAATTTAAAAATGTTGCAGCTTAAGAAATAAAATAGAAATAAAAATAATACCTACTTATAGGATTGCTGAATGTGTTACTATTTCTAGAGCATAGAATAGTAAATACAATGTATGTGGTTAAAAAAATTTAAGACTTTCTTTCAAGGCCTACTTTCTAGGAAAATAACATGCAGCCCAGCAATCAGAAGGGCTGTTGTGAGCAACAAGACCACACAGAGGCAGGAAGGCCCCAACAACAGCAGTCCAGGCTGGGCATGGTGGTGCACCCCTGTAATCCCAGCACTCGGGAGGCTGAGGCAGGAGGATCACCTCGAGTTCGAGGCCAGCCTGGGCTACATAGTGAGTTCGAGGTCAGCCTGGGCTACATAGTGAGTTCGAGGCCAGCCTGGGCTACAGAGCGAGACCTTGTCTCAAAAAAAAAAGTACAACAGCAGTCCAGGAAAGGCCCTTGACTTGAGCCCACCCTTACTCCACAGAAGCAGAAGGCAGGCTCCCAGCCCTCCTCTGGTCCTGGAAGCCCCCAAGTCCCAGGAACCCCTGCCCCCGATGCCCTGTAGGCTTGAACATTTACACCCCTGAAAGGCAAGTCCTGGTCCCACAGATTCCAAGCCCCACAGCAAAAGAGCCCCTCTCATACTCACATGACTTTTAAGTCCCAATCTCCACAGGTGACAAAAATTGACTTGACGTTTGGATCTAAGAGGCCTTCCTTCGCCATCCACTCATCAACCCTCTGAAAAGTACACAAGAACAGATGAGATTTTTCTTTTTTTTTTTTTTTTCCTGAGCCCATGAAAAGCCACAACAGTGAAACGCAGATAAGCTGCTTGTAATTAGAGCAGGAGAACATCGTAATCTTATCCCACCATAGCTCTGCACTGGGCTCTCAGCCTTGGCTCTGAACTATGGAGGAACTTGGAGGATGATCCCTTCAGGAAAATGCCACAGCCCAAGGGTGTGGAAGAAGGGAACCCTCCACCCTCACTGTTTGGCAGCCTGCCCCAGGTCCCAGCAGCTCAATCTACACACCTTGCTCTCCTGGTTGCTCCTGTCCCTCACTGGTCCTCAGACAAAGGCACAGCCCAGCACAGACAGGCTGCTCTGGACCATGAGAACAGGAAGGAGGCCCCAGGTAGGGACTCTGACGCACAGCTTTGTTCACTCATTTATTCATTATACCCTTCCACCAAATGTCTATTAATCAAGTTTATGAACTTGGTTATTCAAATAAAGGTGAGGAAATTTTCACTGTCAGAGGAGGACCCTTTGGCCAGGCCAGAGGCCCATCCTGGCATCTGGATAGTACTGCCTGCTGTGGCTGATAAGAGATCATAAACTTGCCCCCAACTTTGTATTTCTCATCTTCTGGCTAAGGATTCAAATTCAGCAGAATATTTTGAAGGCTAAGCATAATTCCTATGCAGAGGAAAAAAACTGCTGCTAAACACACTTGATGTCTTTCTTTCCCTTCATCCCTCTGACCAGTTTTATTTGCACCCATACTGGGAAGTACAAATACTAAAATCAGTTTATAACAAGAGAATTATCATAAAGAATTTATGAAGCACTGTCTATTTTTCAGATGATCTCAGGCATGGGGAAGGAGTGTAGCACATCACACCACAGCTTCTACTTATGCAGGAAGATTACTTTTTAAGGCTATATCACACAGTTAAAAATGCAGGAATGAAAGTCAGACACACCTGGGTTCCAACCCTTAGCTCCTCCATATCCTGGCTGCATCACAGATAGGAAGTCATTTAAAAGTCATTTAACCCCTCTGAACCTGTTTCCTTCATCTATAAAGCAGGGTAGGATGACTCACCTTACAGAGTTGTTCTGAAAATTAAACGTGATAATGTGTTAAGTGCCTACCACAAATAGACAGTACGCAGAGAATGGGAGAAAAGCAGACCATCATAGAACAGTAACAGATGGAACAATGGAGAAGCGACCACGGTGTTATAGGACCAAGAAGAGGAAGGGCTACTATGGGTAGAAGCAAAGTTATAGCCATAATAATTCTGTATTTGAGAAGAAATTATCTGTTTAATGTCTGCTTTCCCTATCAGACTACAAGCATCAAAACTGCAGAGGCTCCTCCTCATTCACCGCCTTAATCTCTAATCCAGCCCATGCCTATCCAGCAGGTATCTGCTCACTGACAGAACACAAATGGGTAAAAGCTGAGTGTAAGGAAAGTCTTCAGAGCATAGAAAAGAGGCACAGGCAGTGAGGCTGGGGACTAGTCAAGGCAGACTGCAAAGGGCTTGTGCGCTCAGCAGGTCAGAGTCCATGGGTATTTTAAGTAAAATTACTCTAGCAGGTGTAGGCTAGCTCTCCAGACATCTCTAAGATCCCACAGTAGTCCTTGAGTAAAGCCAAGGAACCTGTCTCGTTCCGTGGCTCCAGCAGTCTAACTCCCGAACGTCAGAGCTACTCCCTAGCACCATACTGGGCAGACCACGGGGTCTCTAAAACTTTCTTCACAGTCCGTATGCCAGAGAATCGTCTTCAGCTCAAGAACCTCCCCGGCACTGAGTCTGAGCCTTCCACTGCCAGCCTGACACCCCACTCACACTGCTCAGCCCCTGTACGCATGCACATGCAGACCCACAGTCACACCTTTCCCAGGGTTGCCTTAAGAAAGTAAAGCTGATTACACACAGCTTTACTGGAAAGAGGTAAGGTGAACACGGAGCTCCCTAAATCAGCATAGCTTTGGTGCAGCTCACCAAGATAAGTGCCCCGTATGCGAGAGAGTTCCCCAATACCCCAACTCCTACGCAGTGGGAAAAGACAGCAGGGCAGAACAGATCAGACAGTGACCGCAAACCTTTCAGACACAAGCGCCCAAACTGCAACCCACAACCCATTTATTTATCACAAAGGGCTAACACTGCAATTAAACCCAAATAGTTGTTTAGAAAAAACAACCCATACATTAACATCTTTTATCTTAAAAGAAAAACAAACAACACAAGTGCCATAGGTGCGCCACCACTGGAACAAGACTATCAGGAGAGGCCACACCCAGCAAGACCAGGCCTTCACAGTGAGAAGTACTCATACAGCAGGTATAGTGAGTGCTTTATTATGAGCCTGTCCAGGGGAGTAATACTACATTTGGAATCAGGCTTGTCCTGCTTCCCTTCTCTGATTAAATGAAGGAAAGCTCTTTAGCTCAATAACCAACTCAGGGCCAAGGGGACCAGTGCTGTCTTCTGTCCTTGCCAGAAACACCCTTAGTGGGCTGAAGCCAGAAATCTTCCCACCTCACCCAGAAAGTGTGCAGAAGAACAGCAAGAAGACTCAGAATCCTCTGAGCAGCATCCTACTCTAGGGCTGGCCTGGGATTAGCAGCAGGCTATCTCCTACAGTCCATATCTCTTCCTCAACTGGGCCACAGAGAAAACACACATTACCTCAATAGCCCAGCCACACGGACCAGGCCCCAGCTGGGGATGTTGCTAACCCGGACAAGGGACGATGGGCCCCTCTTGCTCCTTGAGTCTGGTCTTAAAGGGAGAACCCTACACTGAGGAACTCCTTCAGTCATAGCCGAGGATCTCCCTTCAAAATCAGGGTCAATGGGGTTGAGAGGACCTCCAGACCTCGGATTCTCCCAATTGACTGGTTAGGCATCCTAACCCTGGCCCAACCAGAGACTGACAGAACCTGGGCTTCCAGACTCCAGGGACAGGGAGGACAGGCTGCCACCTGCCTCTTGCACCCTGCTCTATCCTGAAGGGTCCCGGGAAATTCAGTCTGCACCTTTCTCACCCATGGGAAAGGATTCTTTGGCTAGAGAGAGAAAGATCTGGGCCCTTCTGCCTACTACTACTTATCTCCTTGAGGCTGCTACCTCCCCTGCTATTTCTTCAGATACATACGTGGCTTCCTCCTGTGCACTGATAAGGTCTAGGCTTTGGGTTTATTGGTCTTAAAAATAAATAAAGCACTTAATGAGATCCACGGGCCTTTTTTCTTCTCCCCTCTACACAGGACTGTGGCGGGACCTTCTTCCCCCTCTCAAAGCCCCCAGGCCGGGGGGAGTGAGAGACAGGCTGAGGCCAAACACTGCCTTTCCTTGTTTCCCCAGGCTAGACCACAAGAAGCAGCATCTTAACCTTTTCCAGCTCCCCAAGGAGAACATCCTAGAAGTGTGGTCTCTGCCAAGGGTTCTAAAGTCTTTAATTTGATTTCCCTCACATAGGCAATTGTTGTAATTATTCTGATTAAGAATCATTACCCAGTGCAGCCTCTGCACCCCTGACAGGCACAATGCATCCAGCGGCAAGCTGCAGTGGGGCTGCCACAGTTCCTAGAGGAGCTGACAGCAAACAAAAGCCATCGACGGGGAGTTCTGGGTGAGTTAATGAAGTGCTCACATGCCACAAGAAGCCAACACTAAAGCTAAACAAAAACACCTCCAGTCCCCGGGGCTGGTCCCACAACACAGCTCAGCTCCCCTAGCCCCAGCTCACCCAGCACAGGCTGCCCCAGAGCTGGCAGCATAGGGCCACAGGCCAGGCAAGGTGGTGCTCTATGCCTGGCTCCTGGCAGCACATGGACATCTTGTCAGTAACCCTGACAGGAACAGCTGGAGACGACAGATCAATGGTTCAATACTCTCAACAGCATGTCACTGATGTGACAGCAAATGTTATTCTAATCAAGCCATAATCATAGTCAAATTACACAGCTACATTCTCAAGAGGGGAGGGAGAGAAAGGCAGCAGGAAGAGGTCAGAGGTCAGGAATTAAAGGTTATTCAACCTACCTCTAGCACTTGCTGCAGGCTTGGCTGACCATCCACCATGGCTTGAATAATCCCAGTGAGCTGAGAAGAAAGAGAAAAAGGCTTTGGGTGGAAAACCAGGATACAGGAACTCAAAGCTGGACTAGCTCCTTTCCTTTCTCTTTTTCTCCTTTAACTGTAAAGGGCTCTGGCCTGGCACTGCTTCAGGCTCAGAACCCAACTAGGAGCCCTGGAATAAAGTCCCAGGACACCAATGTGAACTCCCCCACAAAAGCCTGACCTGAGATATGGGTACACATATTTCAGCAAGACACACCGATCTTGGGGTGTGTCTCAAACCTGTTTCGGCTTTCATTTTGAGAGAAAAAAAAAATTATATATCCACTGTATTCAACAGGCTCAATAACTTCCCACAAATTACACCTCCAGGCCTCACAGAAATTCCTGTAAAACTTGTTAGCACAGTAAAGGGCCACTTGGTTTCAAGCCCACCCATCCCCGGGCCTCGATGTCCAGGACCTTCCCCACCACACTTTCCGTCACACCAGTGAAGCTTATGGGCATCTACCCTTCACTCTGCACACCTCGTCTCAATACCACATAGTCAAGGAAAAAGTCACCTCTAGCCAATGGAGAAACTAAGATGGAAAGGTCTAATGTGCCAAATCTGGCCTACAGACTCTCTGACTCACAGGCCTATGCTCTGCCGAGGTCAGACCTAGGTTCAAGTAAAATTGTTTTGCTTTTTATTTTATTAAGTAAAAATATCCCTCTAGTACGGACTAGGGATAGACTGACTACAAGGATCTGAGGCATGAGGCCCCCATGTCTCAGACACCAACTAGAAATCACCATGCCCAACAGGCCCTGACTACTTCCAGAAAGAATAGTATCTCAGGCTTGCTTGGAAACAACTTTTTTTTTTTTAAGTAGAGAGGAAGGGGTTTAAAACTCCAATTAAACTATAATTACATTTAATGAATACCAAATACCCAACTCACAGAAACCGCCAGCTCTAAGAGGGAAGGTTATTTTCTCATAGTGACTTACATGGAATGGTAATACACACCTTTTAGGGAAGAAATTTTCATTTTAAAAACGCTGAGTTCCTCTAGGTGGGTTTCTGTAGTTCATCAAGTCATTATTAGGTGGTATTTTAAGGAAGTGTAAGGACACAGCCACTCTATTTTATATTCCAGAAACTGTTTTTATATTAATCTGTATTTTAATTGGGTAACAGCTGCTGCCTACAGACTTCCCATGGTCTAAAAGGAAAATAAATTAGAAAGATTAACTACACTGTTGTTTCACAAAGCTTTAACCCACAGCATGCCCACCCGGCTGGCACCTCCACACCCTTTCCTTGCTTGGGAGACCAAAGAACTGCCCAGCAGAGGGAGGGCCTGAGTCGAGGAGAAGAAAAGGCTGGCGGGCTGAGGGCAGGGGTGGGGCAGTGCTGGGCAAATGCCCTGGGTCAGCAGCTTTAATCTTGGAGTGTAGAAGATTCCTCCTTTCAAGTAGTCAGCAACTATTCTCAGACAGCCTACTGTGTGCTAGACCCTATTCCAGGAGCCAGGGATCTGGAAGCTAAAAAAATATAAAAACCCTGTCTTCACAGAATTTGTGCTCCTGGCAGCCTCCCCTTACACCCTCCCCAGCTAGTACCCAGGACCTGTCCACCTTCCAGAGCCACACACTGAGCAGGCAGGCAGATGCTGTTTTGTCTCAGGCATGTGGAGGCCAAGGAGAGTCAGAACTAGGCTCATTCCCAATGCCAGGTCTAGCACCCAAATTATGCACAGACACCAGGCACCACCACTGTCCACTTTGGCCCAGCTTCTCTCCTGCTTCCAGGACTTGGAAGACTAGGGCTTAGAGTCAGGACTACTGTGGAAAAGAAGGCCCACAGCCACTCTCATGTCTCAGCAAGCTCCAGAGTCCAAATGTCAGTCTTGTATCTAGTCCAATTTTCCTGGGGCAAGGTCAGGTCTACTCCTTTCAGCTCCCTCCAAGAGTAACTCAGATGAGGTGCACCCTGAAGGGCTTCAAGAAAGTCTCACTCATGCAGGGCACCAATGGCACCAGTGCTAAGAGCCCTGCTTCCTTGCAGAGAGAGCTTAGGTCAGCACCACAAGCACCTCTCCCGGGCCCCAGGAAAACCACAGATGAGGAGTAGGAAACTCACTACACCATAAAGGAAAACTGTGGGCCACTCAGGTATCCTGCGGCAGGACTCTTGACTGCAGGCCAGGCCCACCTCTTCCCACCCTGGGACAGCGCCATCCTGGGCTTTCACAAATCCGGATCACCGGCTCAGCAATCCCAAGCATCATCAGCCTGGGAGGAGCCTGGCTAGGTCAGCCCCTGCTCTGTCCATGCTTCCCAGAAAACAGGCCTGGCTCACAGCTGAGTTCCTAAAGGAGCTCACCCATGAGACACAGGAGCTTAAACACTGGTTCAACTAGACACAGCCTTGTAGAGGGAAGTCTTACAACACTCGTCCCTCCAAAAATGAAATGCTTCTTAACAGCATTGCCAAAACACTAGATGAAGAGAGGGTAAAATTAAGAAAGTTAGTATCTTTATCTAACACTTAGAACTTATAAGACTTATATAAGAAGCTTTGAGAGAGAGAGAGAGAGAGAATTTTATAAAATTAATACTGGGAAGTTCTATGTTAGGCCTAACTTAAACCCTTCATGCTACAGTTTAAGGCCCTTCCTACTTGGGTTAATACATATTTTTTAAAAGCTTTCACATCCTCACAATGAAAGTCTAGAGCAAAGCCAAGTATTATTAAGCTGAGAACCAGGGCTCACAGGCTAAACAGAGCTCAGAGACCTTAACCACTTAAAGCGGGAGAGGTGAGAGGAAGAATTAATGTGTGCTCTGTGGCTCCTTTCACTGAGGGATTACAGATTAACTCCCACTTCTCCAGACTCGGAAACCACAAGGCGAGGGGCTTTTGACCCTGACTGATAACACTGCTGGGTGCAAAGACCCCCTACCCACACAAGGGCTTTGTCCAGGGACAAGCTGGCTTCATCAACACTAGCAACTACAGGAAGCAGTCCTAGAAACTCAGTGCCAATAGCGAGTCAGCAACCAGCACTTTCTTCTTTCACAGTTTATCTCCAACACAATCGTATCCTGACACCAAGACAGTTTGTTGATTACATAAGCACTTGTCTCTGGTGCACAATCTGATAATCAGAACCACTCTTTCTCCTCACACAAAGAGACCAATAAATCTCACCCTTTATAAGTACAGGTGCAAGACAAAGACCTTTACTGGCATTTAGCAAATGGGTATTTTTCTAGTTTTTTCATGATAACAACAACAAAAAAAGATTGCACATGGTTAGGGCTGTGTAGCAGCTCAGGTGCTAGCGATAGCTCTGATGAGCTGGAGCAAATTCTGGAGGTTGCAGGGAAAAGGCTTCAGAGGGAATGAAATGCATCTCATCCTATCTCTGCCAGAACCATGTCTCAGGAAGATTACCAACTGAACTTAGCAAGTACCTTAAGAAAGGTAGTAATGTTCCTTTACCAAAGCAGTAAAAGAAAGAGTGTCTATCTGTGAGCTGAAGGCTAAAGGCAGAATCCTACTTCATTTCCTCCAGCACTAAGCCTATCTTTCTCCCCACACAAGCATGTGATTATGTGGGTATGTACAAGTGCACACACACACAAACACACACAAACAGGCTAGGGTTCTTAAGAATGTCTTGTGCACAATAAGCCAGGCATGGTGGCACACACCTGTAATCCCAGTGTTCTGGGGGGTTAAGGTGGGAGGACTAGAAGTTTGAGTCCCACCTAGGCAACTTAGCAAGACCTTGTCTCAAAATTAAAAATAAAGAAAGTCAGGTAATCTTAACTTGTGCACAAGAGAGAAAATCCTGTCAGAGGAGTTGCTGAGGTATAATCCAGAGCTGCTGTTCACACTTACTAATAAAGACTCTCTCTGGTTGTAATGACCTGTGCTCTAACCGCAAAGGCAGCTATCAGCAGGGTAGATGAGGTCTCAGAACAACAGCCCCATCCTGTGTCCCCACTTCTTTCTGCTACACAGTTCCAGCTGATAAGTATATAGGGCAATATTTAGAACATTTGAAGCCAGGCGTGGTGGCACACGCCTGTAATCCCAGCACTCGGGAGGCTAAGGCAGGAGGATCGTCATGAGTTCAAGGCCAGCCTGGGTTACACAGTGAGACCCTGTCCCAAAAAAATAATAATAATAATAACAATTTGAGGTTTTTTTAAAGAGTCTTTACTTACTTAAAAGAGCAAGTCAGCAGCATAGCTGTTACGTGGGGAGACAGGAATAATTCCTTGCTAATATTCATTCATTTACAGAACATGCATCAGGGGCCGGTGAGATGGCTCAGCGGCCTAAGCACCTGCCCAGCAAGTGCAAGGGCCCAAGTTCAACTCCTGGAACCCACATACGAAAAAAGGGCTGGTGATATCACTCAGCGTCACGGGCGCCTGCTGGCGCGTGAGGTCCTGAGGTCAACCCCTGGTACCCACAAAAAAAAAAAAAAAGAACATGCATCAAATGTGGGCTTGGCACCAGACCCTAACGACGGGGCAAAGATGGATCAGGTCTAGTTTCTGCCATCACAGAACTCACAGTCAGTAGGGAGATAGACAAATAACTAGAAGTACAATACATCTGATCAGTGCACTGTTGGGGTAAGCATAAGCCAGCCTGGGGATGAGGGAAAGCTTCCCAGGGAAGGTGACCAAGTAGAATGCCAGAGGACAAGTAGGAATAAGTAGTGTACGGCAGAGCAACCACCACATACAAAGGTGGATTGTAAGAGGGTAGCCTTTGGCTGAGAAGAACCAGGGGGGAGATGAAGCGGGGGACTGTGAGGCTGGAGAAAAAAGCAGGGACCAGGTCATGGAAAGATGAGCCCTGAAAGCCTGAGACAAAATGGCTGACCCAGTCCAGTGCCTGCAATATAACCATAGCCTCACTTTCAGAAGAGTCTTCATAGCCAAGATCCCTATTACCCTCCAAATTATGTATTATGTCCGTGGGTGAAACTATCTAGGGAAAAAAAAAAAAAAAAAAAAAAAACAGTTTTCCTCATAGTCTCACAAATCCTCCTTCCCTCCTGCCAAAGCAGCCATGGAGCAGCAGCCACCCTGCTCCAGAGGAAAACCCTCTTGTCCCAATACCCTAGAGCATCTACACCCACCTAAAGTTGTGTTCTACTAGCACTCTGTTCCATTCCTAAACAGACATCAACATTTCTAAAATTTAAGCCCAAGCCAGGCATGCTGGCACATGCCTATAATCCTAGCACTCAGGAGGCTGAGGCAGGAGGATTGCTGTGAGTTCAAGGTCAGCCTGGGCTACATAGTGAGTTCAAAGCCAGACCCTATCCCAAAACGCAAAAACCAAAAACAAAACAAAACAAAAAACAAAAAACTTGGGCCTGCCTGTCTATGCCAGGCAGCCTAGCTTCACAGGTAGCTACGGCCCCCAGGTTACAAGCTGCACACAGAGGATTAAGAGTAGGACAAGAAGACACCAGACTTTCAGGACAGTGGAAGTCTCAGGTAGCTGACTGGTTTAAGGACTTCCTTCCCTTCCTGTAAGGGAAGGATTTTCATCATCATTAAAATGGTAGTTTTTCAAAAGGGGCCAGACAGATCAGCACCCTCTGGTGGCACAGGTATTTTCCAGGGGAAGGGGGGAAAACCAAGAGAAAAAGAGGAGTCAATCTGAACATAACTAGTTAGAACAAAGACCTTAAGAGACTAACACCTGGGCAGATGGATATCTACAACAAAAGGCCCACCTGGCACAGGGGTAAACACGGCCATCCAGCGTAGGAGAAAACCTCCAGACCCTGTATCTGCCCTAAGCCAGCCTCAGAGTCCACGGAGCCACACACCCATGCCAGACAGGCCATTCCCAGCCTCCCCCACACCAAGGAGATGGTGGAATCACTCAAGAACTTCTCTCCTATTTCATTTCATAGAGAACGTGGATCTCTAAATGATGGCACAACGTTTCTAACACACCTCAGTCCCAACAGAAACACTCATGTTTTCCCATCACCTCTGCTAGCGCTTATGCTTGACCTATGATTCCACCACGGACGTATCACATGGAAAAGCAGTCACAGAAGCTTCTCCACACAATCCTGGGAGTCAGAACTTTCAGCGGCTCTTTCCCTCTGCCAATGGCTCTTTTGAGCCTCTGGCAAACATGAAAATCTCAGTTCTAGTTTCACAGTCTATGGAATGGCGTCAGTACTAACCTGCTGACAAAACAGCCAAGTACAGCACTAGCCTAGTAAGGACAGGTCTGCCTTGGCCAGCCTGTCTTCTCCTTCATCAGTGTCAGAGTATGCTTCTCACAAACTCAATCTACGCTCCACACAGGACCACTTTATGAAAGGACAAAGTTTGTATCATCGGACAGCTAAGAAAGCCTGAACATAACATTTCCTTCCAAATGACAGAAATCTTCACCTCCTGCCAACAGACCCTAAGGGAAATGGAATGAGAAAGAACTTGAAGCACCATCCTGTTGCTAGACTCCAACTAACCAGTCACCAGGAAAGGTGGAGATGGTACAGCAGGAAAATGTCAGAAGCCAGGGCAGATTGTACCACAGCCCTTCCTTGGTCCCCAGGGACAAGGATGACTCAAGTGGGGTCACAGACTTTATGAAAGCAAACTGCCAGACCCAAAGTACACTTGCCTTAACCGCTGATTAGATCTAAGCTTTCACTAAGGGGCCTGTAACAGAGCATCAGTGATCCCAAAGTTCCTCTCCCAACAGCCCTTGCTGCCTACCTCCAGGTCCCTTACCTCTGTACAGAAGGGGGTAAGCTGTGGATGGACTACAGGCTGGACATACATGTGAAAGGTAGACTCGATCTCCATGGTCCGGCCATTGAGCTTCAGGATGGGGAACTCAATGATTTCCTGGAATGTCAAAAACACAGAAAAGGAAGTAAGTTATTTTAATTAACCATTTCGAACAATAACTCCAAGTCAAAAAAGAATGACTGTTTGGGGCTCATTACTCTTGCCAGGCCAAACCCAAGACTGAGCAAGATGATGCTAGCACAGGTATAGTCCTAACCTTTCCACTACTAATACCCTCACAGGCTACAAACACTGGATATGACTCTCATCCCCACTCTTTCTGGAAAGGGGAAGGAAGACAGTGGTGTACTCTGCCCCAGTTTCCTCAATGGGTTCTCTAGCAGAAGCCTACTCATTTAAGCCTCTAAAACGGAGCCCTTTTGCTCTAACTCGGGTCCTTGTCCTGGAATGGGTTTGGACCTCTAGCCACATAAGACAACCAGCCATCAGACCAGTGCACAGATTTCCCTGTAGGAAGTTTAAACAGAGCCAGGGAGTTTATTCACTAGTTTTTACAAAGAGAAAAAAAGGGATAATAAAGCCAAAGAGAAGGAGAAAACCAAACACAAGTAATAGGAGCTACTGCCTCCTACCTTTCTTTCAGACAGTACCCACACCCCCTCCCCGCCCAATCGCTTAGCCAGCCCTTCCCAGTCCACTGGAACGTAATGGAAGAGGAGGAGGAGTGACAATTTCTTTGGTGTCTCTAAGATTAATTTGTCTCCGTTATTTAATAGAGATGCACAGCACCAAGGTCCTGGTGTGCAAAGAGGCTTGCAGAACACTGGCTGTGCAGCGCGCCTCACACATTGCTCCTGGGAAGGGAGGGAGGGACACACCAGGGAGGGGAGAGGGCAGGAGAGAGCACGCGCACACCAGAGAGAAGAGGGAAAACAGGAAGAAAGAAGAAAAAAAATATTGCTTTTTAATATTCAAAAACAGTTTGCAAAATTTAATCAAAGCAGAGGAAAAGCTAACATTTTTACCACTTTGACATTTTTATTAGCACTTTCATAAATTTTTAAAACATGAATGGAATTAGTTTACAACACAAAAAAATTGCCCTGAAAACATCTGGAAGAGACAAATAGGAAATAATAAAAATAAATAAATAAAAGCAAAATCCTCCAACTAAAATTAGTATGTGAAAAAGGCTTCCACTGCAGAGAGAGAAGGGGGGGCGTTGCCCACTCAACGGCCCCAACAGTCCGCTCCAGGGGCATCCCTACCCTCACTCTCCCTGTTCTAGAGGAGACCTCTCCAGAATCAGTAAAATCAAAGCAAACTGGTTCTCTGCAGAGACAGCCTGGAGAAGTAACACCGCAGCTGATGACACCTGACGGCACTGAGGAAATAAATGGGTGGGAAGACAAAAGAAGTAGTCAATCTCGGTGTCCTAGGGAAGCCACATATCCCTCTCCCCACTCCCCGCGCCAACATACCCACTAATACTGAGCTTATTTTTAAAGCATCTATTTCAACCCAACACATAACAGCAGGACTGAAAACCAAATCAAGGCAGTCAGGTTTCATGCCAGAGAGATTCAAAGGTTCTGGCTGCCTGGCCTCCCTGGGCTGATCCCCAAAGATGAAGAAGCTGACAAGAGCTTATTGCGAGATACAGGAAGGGCAAAATGGCTGCAAGGCTGAGGGAGAGGGAGACAAAGAGGAGGCCTGGGCACCGCTTTGACAAGGTGAGACCTCTCCTCCAACGCCAAGAGAGGAAGACACTTACTCTCCACTTTGCCGAGCATTTTGTTCCCCACAGCGTTACTAAGCAGGCCACGCAGAGGGGAGTTTTGCTCTGAGAAACAAATCTGAGCACATACAACATACACACTGCTCCTCCTAAAATATCGGATATCCAAGATTTCTGAGGTGTGGTTTATCTGAGGCAGGCTCATTTGACTCCCAAATTTCTGACAAATCCTTCCTCCCCCACTAACTAGGAAAAACAGTTCTCCCAAAAGAAGGAGCTCCACAGCCTGGTGAGTTTGGCTGCCCTGGTATCTAAGGAAACAAATACAGCCAGCTCCTCACTAACAATGTTAGCTGAGCCCACAATGAAATTTAACCTGTGACACAACTGTACTTTTCATTTAAACTTTCATTTGGGGAGAAGCAGTGTTTGGAGACCTGCAGTTTGTCCTGCTAATGAAGACAAGTGTTGGGACCTTTCAGGATGCCATTCATCTTTGGCTTTTATTAAATTCAATTTTCTTAAGCCCATGATACATTATGAAATTAGGAGTTGACATTCCTCTGGAAACAAAAATATCTATCAAACATAAATAGGAAAAAACCCTCTATTACCAAGAATTTATGGCTTAAAGTTGATCTCTTTCCACTTTTTTACAAGCACATGGTTTGTTTTAGATATCTGAAATGCTATTATAGATCTGGAATTTCATTAGTATTTATTATAAAATAGTAGGCATTCCAGCTCCTGCTCTGACCAGCACCAAGTCAGCATCCCCAGCAGTGTCTGAAAACTTGGCCTTTGGATTTCCCCACTACAGCTCAGTATTTAAATTTTCCTGCTGGTGCCTTCCTCACCAACAGGCAGATGAAGCCAAACTAAGTGCTCAAATTCAGTGTCTCAATTGTTGCAGAGATGAAGAATAAGCTAGCCTCAGATCCATGCAAAAAAAGGCACAGACCCTCTGAGATACTTGGACCCAGGGCACTGGACACGTCAGACTGGGCTAACCATAAATGTACCTCTTCAATGTTGCTAACCCTCTGCCCAGGCCTACTCCCCAAGCCCAAGAAGAGGAACTTTCATGGGCCAGTCTCAAAACATGACTCTGGAGGAACCTTTCCTACGCAGCAACAGGAGCTGTTGTAACAATGAGCCCACACGGTACCATTAATTTGAGCCAATGAGGATGCAAAAGAGGAGCTTTTGATAGATGACTTTCTGAGCACTCAGAGCAGAAAGGACTGTGGCTTCTTACCTTCACGTATCGTGCAGCAAGTCCAGACCTCAAACCTCTGGCCCTAATAGCCCAAGCATGGGAGAAAAGCCCTGCTCTGCATCTACTTGGCAAGATTCTGCAGCAGGTACACCTGAGTGACGTCAAACACTTCCTGGACACTAGTTAGGGGATAACCCCAACACTACAGGTCGACGGCATCAATTCCAGCCCAAGGATCTGTGACGATGCGTCCAGGCGCCAGCTTTTAGGTCCAGTTGCTCAGACAATGAAACTACTACCCTGCCCCTCACCTTTTCCCTCATCCAATTTCATTATTCCCCCAGGAAGTTTTTCACAAACCGCTGAGTGCTTGGGCAATCGTATCACCAGGAAGGAAAAATGAACCTGTATGGATTTACAAGGCCCTAATAAAGGTTTGGGTAGGAGCTACTTTGTGCAGGACAATCATACAGGTGTTGGAGTGGAACACAGAGATAAGAGGTAGTCTCGCGCTTTGAAGAAGTACAAGAACAAGTGAGTGGAAAAGATGCATGAACAAGTAATGAACACTATACTATGATAAATACCTTAGCGTAGAGACATTCAAAGTGTTTACATTTTTACTTACAAAAACGTGTTTTTAGCAGCACATGGAAGCACATGCCTGTAATCCCAGCACTCTGGGAGGCTGAGGCAGGAGGATCTCAAGTTCAAGCCCAGCCTGGGCAACTTAACAATTTAAGTGAGATCCTGTCTCAAAATATGTAAATAAAAAGGGCTGGGCATGTAGCTCAGTGGGAAGGCCCTGGATTCAGTCCCAAGTACTGCCAAACAAACAAGAGTGTGCTTTCACATACATCCCTATTTTAGCCTTATTAATCCGGGGAGACAGGCCATATCATCATCACCATCAGGCACTAAGCCAATATTATTATGCATCTACATTTTACTAGGCAAGGGCTGGGAGTAGAAACAGATGAACACAATGAGAGGTAGTACCTCCCTCTAAGACGTTCAGTCTGGGAAAAGGGAAGAAAGGAGTTGATCTCCAGCACTCTCCAACACATGTAAAGAATGAAATCATCTCTGTTCCATTTATTGTTTGCTCTGCGGCACATACTATGCTAACAGGAATGACCTTGCTGAATCCTCCACATGACTCATGAGATGGGAATCATTACTACCCTTACTTCACAAATGACAAAGGTAAGTCATTTGTTTATGACTATACTGCCACTAAGTGACAGTGCTGGGACTCCAATTGGGGAAAATGAATAGGACTAGCAGCTTTTAATGTCTGAAGGGTCACAAAAGTCTGATTCTCTTAGTCCAAAAGGCTATCCTATAGAGAACTCAGCCTACTGTCTACTGGAAAGAGAAGTCACTCTAATAGCAACTGACGTGGACTCCCCAGGCAGAAAGCCCTACTTTGGATTGCTACTGAGAAGCCTCCCAGATGGCTGCAGCAGCGCAGATGGCACTAGACTGTGCACTCAGGGAGGCAGGAACTTTGAGCCTTCAGTTTGCCTCTCTGGCACCATTCGGGCACACAACTCTCACTTCTGACTTTTGTTGAGCAAACATATGAAAGAGCTAACAAGTAGAAGACGGAAAGCAAGTGCCTGGCTCAAACAGAAAACACTCTGCTTTCAGGGGACCTTCCACAGGATCAGGGAGGTGATCTATCTAAGATGACAAAGATAGCAGAGGGTAGAGCCAGGATTCAATTCCAGATACATAACACTTCAAAACACTGTCTCCTAGATTCATAGATCCATACACTTTCTCATCCCTAAGTAGGTTCCTTCCTCATCAGCTACAAACTACTAAATCCCAATGTAATCTAGTTTAACCAACTGTCCAGTTAGCCTGAGGCCAAGGATTTCTGGGAATGCAGTACTTTCAGTACTAAAATTGGGACAACTGGTCCCAACTACACCATTCACAAACTACCTATGCCATTAAGTTGTCCAAGGGCAGAACAACATAAATCGAGGAAGCTGGTCTGCTGATGGTGGATGGAACATAAACCTCAGAATCTAGATTTGTCTAAGTATTCAAGGTTTCCCAACGTATTGTTAACTACTGTCTCTCTCAACAAAATGCCAGCTGCAAAAGCTTTTTTTTTCACTTGATATAAGACAGACAAAAAGGAAGTACCAAGCAAATCTGCATTTACCTTTACCTTTTTAAGTGAGTTAGAGCAGAGATTTTAAACCCAACTGTTTTAAAATGACTCAACAAGGAAACCCAGTGATTATTCCCTTGATAAACTGAGGACAAAACTGTAACAGCATTTCAAATGAAATCCCACAACCACCATGAGTAGAAGAAAACAAATAATTGTGTAAGCTGTTTTCAGGGTATTCACACACCCTTCAATGAAATTGTTTGCATGATAAGATTATATTTGAAGTTAGAAAAACAATAACAAAATGACTACAAGCAGAAAGGATTTAGACTACTGGAATTAATGACAATTAGTCATAGGATAGCATTCAAGCCCATTTTTCCAAAGCATAGGTTCTCCTTTGCCTGAGCTAATGTTCCTATGGTCCTACCTGAAACTAGGGAATGAATGAATCATTTTTCACGGCTTGCTTCTCTCAATCTAAGAAGGAACTGACATACCCTCAACTTAGAAACAGTAACAACTAATTTCTCCCTACTTTTCACTCTCTGAAGAAAATTCCAAGTTGTGTGAATCTCGGTACCGAAAGGCTTGATAAAATCCAAAAGCAGCATCACACCACAAGGTAGAAAAGCAGTACCTGACAAATACATGGGTTTTATCAAAACACTTGGTTTCAGACAAAAGTCCCATGCAAAGTGGACCCTGTCTCCAAAGGATCAAGAAGCCTCCGGCCACAGAGAAGAAGGGAAGTTGGACAACAGAAGTGAGGTTTGTACTGGGCAGGGGGGCATGATTTGCCGAACAGTTTCTCTCTTTGGGAAAAAAAAAAAAAAGATTTTATGCACAAGGAGCTTATTTCTTAAACAAACACTCGTGATTTTGATTTACACCACAGCCTGCTCCTAAATAATTTATGGCGGGTTAAATTTATTGCCGAGCCCTGGCTGGCTGCAAATTCGAATTGCCAAATAATTAGATTTTAGGGCAAAGCTTATAAATTACCCGTCGATTTGTCCGGACTTGTTTGTCAGTTGCTTTGTGCTTCAGGTCATCTTTGGCATTTGGCTGTTTGGGTTTTAATTGCTGATTTACACTTTGACAGATGAAAGCTGATGCCTGAAGTTTCAGGACAAGGAAGGGTAAAAAATCGGAGCTTTAAAAAGCTGATTTTTCACACGTATGTCCCCCTCCACCCATCTCCACAGACCCCAAAGCAATTAAAATAAATGTAGAGAAAAGAGGCTGAAAATAAATGCTGCTATTCTTTATTGAAGGGAGTAGGGGCATAGAGCGAATTATAATTTACCTGTACTGAAATTTGAATTTTTCAAAAACACAGTACCAAGGGGCCAGGGATAATAGCTCAAGGGCACAGCCCTGCCTGGCAAGCATGAGGTCCTGAGTTCGATTCCCAGTTCCAAAAACACAAAACAAACAAACAAAAAAAAACACAGTACCAGTAACTGAAGGGAACCAAAAGTCTTAGGAACCATATCTTCACTCAGGGCTGTGCACATCTGTCTCCCTCTCTATATACATGATTCTAAAACAGTTTCCGTTTAAACATTTTTACATACTCAAATGTAAATAACTTCAGGTATCAGTGGCCTTTGTGAAGCTGACCCTTGGGGCAGCAAACAACAAAATGATTTCTTTGGAGCCACCTATTTACATGTATCTGTCATATAATTAACTTCAACAAGTCTCAGGTCGTATGCAGTAGTCTCCTGAAGGCAGCATCAAGGGCAGGCACAGAAGTGGAACAGGACACCACCCCAACTTACCATTTCAGTGGAAGAAAAACAAATTTCTCTGGATAGCGCCCTGGCTTTATGCACTATACACTGACGGAAAGTCTGAAGGTTTTCTCTGTGCTCCCAGAGAAGTAGAGTCTGCATCCCAGCTGTTTTGAGCACTTTAAAAACTAAGATCATTTTCTTCTCCCACAAGTCCTATATGATTGGTACTATTAACTGCATTTTCCCAATTAAGAAACTGAGGCATAAACAGTAGAAGTAGATTTCCCAAGGTCATATTGCCTGCAGGTGGTAGAAACGAGACTAAAATCTGGATAGTCCAGTTCTGGAGTCCATATTTTTTGGTGGGGGGAAGGTTATTGGACATTACACCTTGAACCCAGAACATTCACACTGAGCTACATCCCCATCTTGTTAAGTTTTTGGCTTTTTGTTTTTTAAATTTAGAGACACAGTCTCACTAAGTTGCCCAGCCTGGGCTTGAACTTGCAATCCTCCCAGAATGCTGGGATTATAAACACGTACCACCACACTGGGCTCAAGTCTGTGCTTTTAACCACCATGCTGAATTGCCTCTCATCAAAACAGCCTCTGCCTCGGCTCCCCTCACTTTGGAGGCCAGAGTCCCCCTTCTGGGACTTGAGCATATGCAACCAAAGCCTGTTCAACTAGTCACCTAAGTTTGTGATGGGGGGGATTCATGTAACTTGGTCAGGACCACAAGATGAATCAGAGGGTCGGTGAGATAGCTCAGCGGCATAAGCGCCTGCCTGGCAAGCACGAGGTCCGGAGTTCGACTCCCAATATCCGCATATTAAAAAAAAAAAAAAAAAAAGATGAATCAGAGGCTAGGTTAGACAAAGACCATTTTTCTAATCAATCCAAATACTATTCTAAAGATCCAGTAGCTGGGGATGAAAGAAAGAGGGGGTTAACTGGTGGTCAAGACAGAACCAGGCCCACTCAGGCAGACAGAGAAGTTCTGGTCAGACAACTTGGCTAGAAACCCAGAGAAGCTGGCTGAGCTTTGGGAATAATTCCCACTCACAACCCCAGGAACTGCTGCTGATATCATCCCCGAAGACTGCATTCCAATGGGTTACTTCAAGACTCCCTCTTCTCTGCCCTTATCTGATGGCCAGAAGCCAAGACTGGAAAACAGTTAGGCTGGCATGAGAGATTTACAAAGTCAGACCACTAAGCAGGCAACCTGCAGACTGACATCCTACCCATGATGCACTGAAACCTCTGCTCGCACATTGGCTCCTGAGATCGCACATCTCCATCAGCTGGCAGGAAGTACTCCCCTATGTTACGGATGAGAAAGCTAAGATAGTGAGCGGTCCTCAAACCATAGTTCCTGACAGGCATCCCATCACTTGAGAACTTGTTAGAAATGTACATTCCTGTCCTCTACCCCAGATTTTCTGGACCAGAAGTCCTAGGGTCAGCAATCCTGGTTTTAACCAGGCCTCCAGGTGATTCTGATTCTCACTGAAGTTTGAGAACCACTGGTCCAGTCTAGAGCAGTGTTTCCCAGACTACAAATTCCCTGAAGATTCTGTCAAACTGCATGCTCTGCTTAGCTCTGGTGCACAGCCTGAGGTTCAACATTTCCAACAAGTTCCTGGGACAGTGGGTGTTGCTGGAGCTCTGACCACACTGAACCGCAAAGGTGTAACAGCCTAAGACATCTGTGACTAACTCCTTCTCAGAGAGGCACGATCACAGCCACAAATCCTGAACAAGATCACAGAAATTCCCACATCCCACATTCCCAACCTGGATACTCCTTGTCTATGTCACCAATCACCCAACTCTACACCACCACCATGTACGTCCTTTTGGGTCTGCCTCTGACGCTGGTACTCTAGCCATATTACCTGTCAGGGAATGAAGACCATATCAAAATGGCATGTTTCATCCCAATCATGAACTCTTACTTCTCCCAGCCCTAACTACCAATCTCTTTCAGTTGATCACTTGGCCTTTCAACGCTATTAGCGCTGGAAAAACTCATCACATAAATGTAAGGCCATGGGGGCTTTTTAAGTATTGTGAACCCCCAGGATAACAGGATAAAAAACAATCATCCCAATGGCTGGAAAAAGTACCTGTGAACAACCAGATATCATCCCTGGACCCCATTTCCAGACACTGCAATCTCAAATCAGGGCTCTTGGTGTTATCACACTTTTGGAGGGCAAGATTCCAAGATTTCTAAGCTGATTATCATCCTATCCGCCTAACCATCACTACCCACTTCCTTTAGGCCAATGGCCAAGTAGTGCCTCCAACAGATCCCAGAGTAACTACCTACATTATTACTAAAGAATTCACCTATAACACTTGTCCCTGTACATTCTCCTTCAAGTGGATCTTCAACTCAGAGCACCCGTGTACAACAATTTATGATTCTATACTCTATTCCTTACCAAATCTCTTAGCACCCATGATTCCCTGGTAGCCCACTAGAATTCAAAGGAAATAAGAGCGTGGTTCTCATGCTTTCTTTCCCAGCACACCTAAGGACTACAACACATAATTCTCTCCACTCCCATTATCACGACCTTAGTCCAGCCCACTAACATCTCTCTCAAGAAATACAACTCTCTCCTCAAGCAATGGATCCTACCAAGTTTCTCTATGCCTATGTTTAACTCCTTGGAACATCTTTCTCTCTGTTCTCATGACTCTAGTTGATATTTCTGTTTCTTCCCTTCCACTCAACAATTCATTCAAATTTCCTTTTCTGGCTCACTAACTTCACTACCAACCTCATCATGGACTCTGCACTGGACCCTTTAGCAACAGTGTCTCCATATAAGAATCCCTGCCAGCACTTTAGCCCTTAGTTCAGCCCTTGGCTGGAATGATTCCCCAAGACTAGACACTGACCACAGCAGTAAAAGAGAGTGGAGCCACTCATGCAACAGACCGGTTCTGTCCCCTGCAGACCTTTAACTTCCTCCACAGGCCAACTACATGCAGAACCCACACAGCATCCCATTCCAAGGCACCTCTACTTCAGAATAAAAGCATCCTGCATGTTTGACTCTCCCTCTAATCTCCTCTGATTCTCTCAACAACTAACAGGGTTTTGCCTGTGGTTGCACTCAAGGCATACAACCCCTCTGCCTGTGCCGCTCTGCGGGGAAGAGTGCGCTAGTGTCAATCTGGGAGTACTCTTGTCTCAAGCTTTTGGACTATGGCTCAATTTTCACAGCTAGAGCTCAAAACTCATCACATAAATGTAAGGCTGTAGGGGCTAAGTATGGTGAACACCCAGGATAAGAGGATAAAAAATAATCATAATCATCCCAATGGCATCTTAATCAAAATGATGTGGGATCCTTTTTCCCAATGAGACACAGCGATGGAGAAAGCATCTCCTAATATCAGTTTCCTCACGTCAAACATTTGAGATCAGTCTACAAAAAAAAAGGTAATTAAGAGAGGAGAAGAAAAATAAGACAGGATGGGGACAGGGAAAAGCAAAGCCTATGGACTTGATAAAAATTTCTTCGGATTTCACTCCCCCAACTCACCCTTACTGACCTGCTGGCTTGTTTTCAATGGCTGAGTACCTGTTGGTGGGGCTCATAGGGGGCTCAACCTCCAACCCCAAGCCCCGCAGTCCTTGCCAATCTTCTCTTGCTACCTCGACCCTACCTTCATTAACCCCTCCTGCTACATCCCTCTCACTGTTAGCCAGCCAGCCAGTTATCTGTGGTTTTACTGTTTGTTTGCTTTGTTTCTGGTACTGCATATTTAACCCAGGTCTCTGTACTGACGTACAGTCCCATCTCTTTTTATTTATGTTGAGACAGGGTCTCCCTAAATTGCTAATGTCCCCATGCTAGGCTGGAATGTGTGATCTTTCTGCCTGAGCCTCCCAAACTACCCGGATTATAGACACTTCCCACCACACCCAGACATTTACCTGTTTAAAGGATCTAAACTTCCCTGGTCTGGTGATGATGGATCCTAGCAGACCCAAATCCAAATTCCTAGTTCTTTTGGGAAGGGAGGAGGTCGTGTTACTCTCCAGCTGTTGCCTCTCCCCAGAGACCTAGCTATGACCCAACTACTACGTTCAGTGACAAATGAGGTGTCAGAGCAGCCTCCCTGCCAATGCCTCAGCTCAAGTATTTCCACTTTGATTCTTACCCTTTTTGCCCAAACTTTATTAGCTCGAACTCTCTTCAGCCACTATCTAGCCTTCGTACCCTTATTCACAGCATCCCAATAAGACCTCCTAGCTTGAATGTGAGAAATACCTTAAAACTGATACAGATAATCCATCTAACTCACTGCTTTCAAAATCTCCATTCTTCCTCTCCCTCATTTTCAACATTCTCACAAACACACCTGCAAGGTCAGTGTTTTCAGACTTAGGCCAATTGATCCTGCTTTACTCATGAGCCCCTTCTTTTATCCCTGCTGCAACAGTAAGAGGCCTTAGGGCTCTGTCTCCTATATTTCTTACAAAATAATTCAAAATCACTCCCTCCCACACATTATGAGCAGGGCTGATCACTCCTATCCTTTGTACCCTTACTGCACCAATACTTGCCTGTATAATGGGAGTTATCAAGTTGGCTAATGGTAGTCACACTTATGCCTACTCTCCTCGACTCTGAGCTCCTTGAGGGTAGGGACTACTTCTTACTTGCTTACTCTGGCAGTAATATCCAAAGAGCAAAAAGAGGTCTTTCCATTGCCTCTAAGGTAGTTACAATGAGGTCCTCCCCATTCCTTTGCTGACTTAGTCGGTTTTGCCATGTCCAATAAAAACTTTAAAAGGCAGCTCACTGTCACTGTTATTTTACAGTCCCTGATTTCATTCACCATTTATCAATGGTTCTATTCTTCAGAGCTCTTCCCCACCACCAAACTTAGCCCTGTGCTTAACAAAATCTGCATTCCAACAGCTGTCTCAGCCCTGGGGAGGCCACCAGGATAATAAGAGGCTAGGGGGGATGTTTCCTGATTTGCACTAAATTATGTGGTGATTTTGTTACCAGTGACCTAGTCCTCCCCAAGGAAAATTCCTGGCCCCGCCCCCAGGCCACTCCACAGCCTAACTACACACCATGGCAGCTTAAAGGTATAAACCCTAGGGAAGGTAGAGGAGCAGTCTGAACAGAGCAAATAAACCCACTTCGATCGTTCCTCTGCCATGCCAAACACACAAGGCAGCACGACCATGCATCAGTGCTCCATTCCCCAAGATGTATATTTTACTTCTACATTGCTATGTCTGCTCCAAATAAAGAAGGGCCCTTTAGCTTTCACGGAGTTACGACATAGCCAAGACCCGGACACAGCAAATGCTTGTTCCCATTCAAGGAGCACTAGTTGGAGGGGTGGGGGATGATACAGGGACCACCAGGAAACAGCACTGCAGAGGGGGAGGGAGAAGCACCACATTTATGGAGGCAGTGACAAAAAGGACAAAAGGGCCTAGTGGGCGTCCCATTCCCACCGCCATCACAGGCCACCAATAGCAGAATTTATTTATAGCGACCCTGGAAGAAGAGGTATGTTAAAGGAGAGACAGAACTAAAAAGAAAGGCAATAACTGGCCTGATGGGCAGGGGAAAAATTATTCCACGAGTTGGGGGCCTGTGCAAGAACACTTACAGCTCACACAGTCATCATAACTCAGCCCCCTCAAGCATTTTGTGCTCTGCTTATGGTGTTAACTTTAATGTCTTAACATATAACACCATCCACACTAACACAAAATACTACACACGCCAGATGAGGCTGAGTTATAGTTGCTGTGGGAAGCATAACTTTGAATTTCCTGATTTTGGTGCATTTAATCTCAACCGTAATGTTACATTAACGTCGGTTTTGCATTTCATTTTCTAGTTTAGAAGAATAGCATCAGCGCCTTTGCCTGTGTGTACAGAAAAAGTGCAGGCTGACTGGGGCAGAGGGACCAAAACCCAACAACTGGCCTCTCTTGCTAAAAAGCCTGACCCAACCCCTCCCTCTTGGAGCAGCTGCAGCCAGGACAAGCTAATGGGGAGGGAAGATTGGGTACTTTCCAGGGCATTGCCCTTCTGTCTACTTGGAGACTGCAGGAACCAAGAGCAGAGAGAAGGAGACAAGCTAAATATGGAGCAAAGAGCAATAACTGTGTAGGTGGGGAGAGGGGCAGGGGTTGGGACTCCTGCTTTTCAGCCTTGAATGAGGAGAAAGGGGAATCAATATAGTTTGATTTGTAGAGATCTAAACCAATTTCCTATAAAGTTCTCAAAAATGTTATCTTTCACAAAAGACTGGTCATGATGTACCAGCTTTAGGTCATACTGAAATCCTCCAAACACCTCTCATTTATATTATTCCTTTTCCTGTCACCATAAACCCTTCCCCCACTCTACTCTCCAAAAATAGCCCGGCATCTGGACAATTTTCTATAAAAGAGAAACTCCTTTACTCATAGTTCTAACTCAAAATGCAGATGGAGTTTCTTCAAAGTTTTTGTAAAAAGAAAAAAGCCCCCATGGACAAAGACCAAACACTAGAAAACCTCAACCCCAAAGGCCATTTTTCTCCAAAGTTATGGGCACCTGAATACAGATTAGAAGGCAAACAGTAGGCAGGGCTGCTGCAGAGCAGTGAGAAAAACACTACCCAGTGATGGACAGCCAGAGAGGACTCAGGGAGGGACGAAGGCAGCAGCGAGGACATGGCAGCCAGGACATCAGCTCCCCAAATGGGGAGAGCTGGGCTGCTCCTTCCTCCCTGGCCATCCAGACAGTTGAGGTTACTACCTCCTCCCCACCTGCTGTGTCCTATACCTCATTTTCCTCACTTACATTTGTTTTGGTCTCTTCCGAACACTGAGGTGGTGAGAAAACTTGCCCTGAGGTTAAAGACACAATTAAAGGCACAATTAAAGATCCCACCGAAGCTTTCAGGCTGCTCTCTGGGGCTCAGGGTCATAACAACCATCATCTGATGCACATCCACGCCAAAATGAGCAATGCGAGCTCCAGCTGGTAAGGACAAAGGAACCACAATTCTCCTAAACCAAATAAAAATCTACTTCTGTATCAGGAAACAATTCCTAAAACAAGAAAGGTGCCTCTAAAACATTTTAAACTATTTACATTAATATTTAAGTGAAAATGTTTTCCAATGAAAAACAGTCTCATATTCAACCAATACTTATCATGTTAATCTGACACAAAACATGTAAAACAGATAAAATGAGGGCAAAAACCAGAACACAAAAGCCTACTACTGGCAAATCAACCACTCCAGTTTCACCTAGCTGAACAAAGTACAAAAATAAACAGCAAAGGGCCGGTGAGATGGCTCAGCGGCGTAAGCGCCTGCCTTGCAAGCGCGAGGGCCCGAGTTCGACTCCCGGATCCCACATACGAAAAAGGGGCCGGTGATATCGCTCAGCAGCACGGGCGCCTGTTGGCACGCGAGGTCCTGAGGTCGACCCCCCGGTACCCACAAAAAAAATAAATAAATAAAAAAAAATAAAAATAAACAGCAAAAATGATGACAAATGGGAAATACCAGATGTTTTACCATATTTATAACCAATATTGTTACTCACCCTAGTACAACAAAGCTGGCATTCCATTAGGATAGTCCCAATAAGCTGACTCAGGGCAGAGACAAGTGAGAGAAATGACCCCATGCCAACCCTCCAAACAAGTCCTGGCCCAAAGCTTGTTTCTGCCTCTTATACACCCAAAGGTATGACACACTCCAGAAGGATCAGAAGTGTACTACTCAGAGGTCCAGGGTACTGAAAGCTCCTGGGAGCTGGTCAGGAAAGGAGCTGGGACCCTCTCATTCACCATGCCAGCCCCACACCCAGGAGGCATGCCATGAAGAACCTGTCAAGCGGACAGCCATCGTGCCATTCTGAAATCAGGAAGGCAGAGAACTTGCATACCACATTCTAGTCCTTTTACTGTCTCTTCTAGAAGTTCCTTTTCACCCCAAATCTCAGCCTTTCCTACTTCCATTTAAGTTCATTTCTTTTTTGTCTTTATCAAAATGAAGAGCAAGTTATTATCATGCTTCTAGGAATAACTACACCCTAAATGATGAAATTATTTAAAATGAATAAGAAATCAGCTGCCAAAACTATATTCCATTTCTTTTCTTTCTTACTAAGTCCTTTTTTTTTTTTTGCCTGTGAAGATTTTTGTTCCTCTTGTCCTAAACTTTTCCAATTTCCCCACTTTCCTTACTGACCAGAAGACCTAAACACACAGAGGATCTAATGAGAACCTGAGCTATAATGACCTCATTCGGAGGATACCGTCCTGTCTGGGACTGAAAACTTCTCTAATCCATCTTCTAAGCTTCCTCTGAATCCTATCAGGACCCTGCTACCTGCATACCTTAAAGAAGATGAGGGGGTGGGAGTGAGTTGCCCCTACCAAACAAATCTTAAACTATCCATCCCCTTCCTGAGGGTGGAACAACGGTAGATCAACACAGGCATGTAGCCCTAAACTCACCTGCCCACCTGTTGATTACAGCACTGTAGAGGCCTAATGAAGTTGAGACGCATTACATTTATCACTTGCCCTAGATCCACTCAAATCCATCACTATGTCACAGCAAGAAGTTAGATTGATCTGACAGGATTTGCTCTTCTTCACAAACCCATGTAAGTTATTACTCAGTACCCATGCTCTTCTAGCTGTTTGCTGATTGATTATCTGACGATCAGGTCAAGTATCTTCTCTAGAATCACAGTAAACTAATGGGTCTATAATTTCCAAGATCATTCGTATTCCCCTTTTAAAGATAAGCAAGACAACAAATGCTTCTTCCTGAGTTCTCTAAAGCAACAGCTAATGCTTTGCTAATAATGAACCAGGGCAGCCAATTCCTTAAGTGCCCTTGGAATCACATCATCAGGGTTCATTGATTCTGGAGATAATCTTTTATCAGGCTCAGATGCTGGTGAACAACATGAAGCTCTAACTCAGCCTGGATCTAGAAATGCATGGTGAGTAAGCCTGGGAAGAAAGTTGGTGGTATAAGTGATTTAATCCGTACTGCATTATATCTTCAGCATTGAAATAAATAAATAAATAAAAAGAATAATGCCCTTGAACAAGAAATGAAAGGTGACACTGACAGACCAAACTGAGACATCAATCATGCTCCAACTTCAGGAACTCTAGCAAGACCTTCTACCAGACAAGGGAACAGAGATACATAATGATCTGAGCTTAAATCTAACTGTGAAAATAAGAAACACGCATCTATAAGCATGTGCCAGGAAGCAGGAAGCAGCAAATGCCATAATGGAGATGCTGAGCAATTATGAAGGTTCAGAAGAGGGGTGAATCATATGCAGTAGAGATGTACTGGAGAGTAGACTCATGTCCCACTAAGACTTACTCAGTGACTAAAACCTAATCTGTAAGGGAAATAATACAGAGTATTAGAATGTGGATTGCAGAGTCCCAACTTAAGAGGTTATATAACCTAAAGTCACAACCCACCACTCAGGCACACCCACCGTGCCACAGAAACTTCAGCTGTTAGGGGAGGCAGAGGAGACAACACACAGGCAGGAGCAAGAAGCATGGAAAGCAAGTGTGGCTTGGGCAGCTCCCAAGCTGTGTTCCCTTTCATTCAAAGTTCCTCTTGGGGCGTTGTCCTCATCCAGCCCCTGTCCTCCAAGGCCTCAGTAGGCCTGATTCCAATCCCCCAAAGGTAAACCACTGCTTTAACAGAGAACAGGAAAGAGGAGAGGAGAAAGGGAAAAAGGGTTGTGGTGTCTGCTTTAGGTGAAATAATATACCATTTTAAAGACAAATCCCTTTCTGGAAAAAAAAAAAACATGAAAAGTGAAGCCCGTTTATCTCTGGATGGACTCCACTGTTCCCTGCCTCCCAAGTGCCCAATGCTGAGGTCCTCTTCTCCCCATCCTGCTTACTACTGAAAGTTGCTCCCTGATCAACATGTCTATGCATCCAAAAACTATACACTCTATAAGAGAGTAGAGTGACAGTCCTACAGTTCATATACTCAGAGCTCTCACACTACAATGAATTGCCCAGCAAGCCCCCAATCATTCCCTTAAAGCAAACACCAAGCACCTAAATGGTACCCAGCATAGGTGCCTCTCTGCTGCTAATCCAAGCTTCCTAGAAGCCTTACCTTTAAAGGTAAAAGGTCTTTGTACACAGTTGGTAACTAAGGAAAAAAAGCAAGCAAAGATATTTTCCTTTCCAACAAACCAACAATGGTACTTATTCAGGTTAAACACTGCATAACACATCATCCCAAAAGTTGTGGCTTAAAGTATCAATAATAACAGTTCTTCTGAGTCAGGAATTTGGGAGTGGCTCAGCCAGCCGAGGGTCTCTCCTGAAGTTGAAGTCAGATGTCCACTGGGGCTGTAGTCATCTAAAGGCTTGACTAGGGATGGTGGACTCATACGACTGGCAAGTTGATACTGGCTTTTGGATTAGAGACTCAGTTCCTACATGCATCTGCCTCTCTACAGACCTGCTTGAGTAGCCTCACAGTAGTATGGTAGCTGGCTTCCACCAGAGCATGGGATCCAAAAGAGCAAAGCAGACTGCAGTATATTTTTTGTAACAGCCTCAGAAATCACACATTGTTTCTCCCACCATATTCTATTCCACTATACTCTATTGCTGGATGTGAATACCAGGAGGTAAAGATCCCTGGAGGTCATCTTGGAGGCTGGCTACCACAATACTCCTTAAAGAACAAGCAGCAGTGACAGGAGAAGAGAGAAAGGAAGGGAAAAGAAAGAGGAAGGAAGAGAGAAAAGGAGATGTTTTGATTCCCAAAAACTGAGACCAAAGAGAAACAATGTGCCCAGTTCTCCCCAAAGATTTCTCACTCTACGTTGCCCTAGCATCCCTGGGTCAAGTCCCACTTCCTGGCAGGAACTCCAGACGAGAAGCTAAAAGCCAGTAAGATGTGAGAAAAAACCTCCAGGTCCCTCCCTCCTTGACCACCCCACCTTTTCTGAAGCAAGGAAACAACAGTTACCTGAGGATGAATCTGTGGCTTGTCACACGTGGCCTCAAAGTCCAGCACTAAAAAGTAGTGATACCTCTGGGGAGGGAAGGACACCATTGCCGCCATGGATGCGCCAAAGCCGTGGGCCGCCAGCTTTCTGGTGGAAATGGAGCAGAACTCCGGAACACCACAGGGAGAAAATAAATGTGAGCCCAGCACTTTTCTTGCTCTTGAAAGTAAATATGAAGAAAATCGAGCTGCTCCAGTCTGTAAAGGCGCTAGCATTGAACATCCAGAAGCATCTAAAACTTAGGGGAGGAAAGTTAAAAAAAAAAAAAAAAAAAAAAAAACAGCCTGAGTTACTCCCCTCCCGCTGTGGCCCTATTCCATTTAGTCTTAGTCTTCGAGAATATCCATGCAATATGAGCCACTCCCCAATGTTTCTGGGCCCTTTTCTAAATCACAGTATTCATTACTAAAGTTCAGGACCCTAACACCAGCACCTGCAGCATTTTTACAGTCTCCCAGATCCTCCTCAAAACAATATGCAACACTGGCCTTCATCTTTAAATGGAGCTCTAGTTCAAAAGACAGCAGAGAAAAATTCTGTGGTCACTTCTCTGGTGACAACAGTTAACTTTAAAGCTAAGGGTCCCAAAGTAACATGAGATGACCCAGTTGCACAATCAGCCCCAAGAGCTAAGTAGCCTAAGACAAACAGCGGGAAATCCCCACCCTCTCTCCTCAGCTCCACTGCCTGCCATGTGCCATTGGCTCTCCTGTCTGTGTCTCCATGCGCTCTCCTCGCTTCTCCCAACTTGAAAGTGTGAAAGCAAATAAGGCCAATCCCAGGGGAGTTTGCTTAGGACACTCTGGTAATTCCCCAACCCCACACCAGCCAGCAACACCCTGGGGGATGAACCAGGCCTGGAGAGCACAGCTGGCAACAGCCTCAGGCCTCCTCATCTGCTGCCTTGAATCTCACTTTCTCCTAGGGGCCCTGAATGGCCCTGAACAACTGTGGGACTGACTTTTTAAATAGGGAAGGAAAAAGAGAAAACCCAGATGTGGCAGTAATGGGAGCACTGCTAAAAGTCTAGTAAAGTTTTCTGAGTGAACATGTGCAAAAAAAAAAAAGAAAAAGAAAAAAAGTTCCAATCGCTTTTCCTATACATTTTCCCTTTACATTTGCAGAATGTCTGTTCATCAGAGAACTAAACACTATATAAAAATCAAAGCCTAAGTTTTACTCACAAATAACTTCAGCCCCCCCGCCCAAGGAACAAAGCAGAAATTCTGTGTCCTTCCCACTTTTATACTCAATACTCAAATTTCCCTTAACTTTAATCCTCAGACACCAAATCTTACCGCCCGATACAGAAGTGGCTGGTTTATGCTTCCCGAAGCAGCCTTCCCACAGAACCAAAGGCTTGCCACTGAGGGGCAGCAAGTGAGCCCCAGGCTCCCTCCACACAGGCTGGGGGCAGTACCCTAGGAAATCCAGGGCATACTCAAAGGCACTGAACTTCACTACTTCCTAATCAGAATAGGACGATGCCAAACATCACTTCTCAGCTCTCTCCTGTCTCACTAAAGGAGTCACAATCATTTGTCTGCATAGTTATCACGACATATGCTAGTGTGGGTACTCAAATTCCCTATCCCTATACTGAGATGTCATGGGAACTGAGTGCAAACCAAAAAGGATTTTAACTACATCCTTCACGGATCCTGCACAAGCACGGCGCTTTCTACCATTGCTTTAGAGTTTCCCCCAGATACAGCCCAAACTCTTCAGCCCATGTAGACAAAAGGCAAAAGAGCCAACCAATATCCCTTTGAAAGCCAGAATCCAAAATAACTCATCTCGACACCTACTCCTAAACAATACTGGCAAACCTGAGATGGAACACAAGCATGCTCACTCACCCATTCCAGTTTGGATCCAAAGTCCCTCAGGGCCCTTAAAACTCTTCTCAAATCCCTCAAAGTCAGACCATGCATAAAGACTTTTAAAAACTCTTAACGTTTTTAAATTGGTCTATAGTAAACATAGTATATGTATCAACCAGACCCTGCCTGCCAAATACTCCAGGCAATTAAGTTTCGTGATGAACAAAGGCGTCCAGGTTTGAGTCCTGACTTTACCACTTATCAACCACAGCACCTTGGGCAAGCTCTGTTCAATTCCTCACCTGAAAAATGACAATTAAAACAGTACCTACTTCTTAAGTGAGAATGAAATGAGACAACACATGTAAAGCACTAAAGTGTCCAGCACCGAAGGGCTCAAAAAATATTAGCTTAATATTATAACTACTACTATCCAATTGGCTATGCCAACCTGGCCATACCTGGATCCCCATAATTGGGTCTGTAAGTCCAATAATATATAAAGCATCGTACGGAGTTACAACATCTCCTGCATCCCTAGAATGCTCCACACCTCCCATACATCATTCTGTCTTTCTATCTACCTATCTACCTATCTTCCTCCTATCCCATCTATGGATAACACACTGATGTCTAGAGGTCCTCTTGCCTATAGGCCATGTTTTGTCATCTGATTTCACCTACATCAAAAAGCATCTCTTGTAGAAACTCTTAAGAACAGACCTTAGGAGACCAACCCTCCACATGTCAGCAGTCACTGGGTTCCATTCTTCCTTGACTTCTAACAACCAAGTTCAGCCCAGTGAAGAAACAGAGAGTAGCTATTTCGCTTTCTTTCCTGAAAAAATTCATTCCTAAAGCCATTAAATACAGCAGGAGAAAGCAAGTATCTACACCCACTGGGAGAGCCAAAAGGGGAAGGGGAGTGTCAGAGCCCAGGCAGGGTGAGGAAGGCATCCACGGAGAGGTGAGAAGCTGTGTACCATGTCAGACCAAGGGTGGGTGTGGGGGGCACTCACGATGAGGGTGGTCTAGTGAAGGGATCACAGGCAGTATAAAAGAGGCAATCATGAAGGGAAGGGCAGTGGCCAGCAATGGGAGATGTGTTACATATAGAGGAATTGAGCAAAGTGCGTATATTCAGGATAATGGGAACCAGGTTTCTCATTGTTAAATAAATTAGTGAAAATACGGAAAGAAGAAAATCTGTGATGATCTGGAATTGGCAGTTAAGAGTGTGATCGCATGGTTTCTGATACAGATATGGCTATATAATTGTAGACGTAAATATAAAGACTGTATGTAGACTTACATATATATAAACATTTCTCATTTAACCACAGAGTTCCATTCCTGCATCTATGCTGTTAAGTGAATTGGTTGCTAAATAAGGAATCGCATATAGTATGTGCATTACAATATTCAGAGTGAAGAAATGGTCAAAGGCGACTCCAACTTGATGACTTTTATTTGTATAACTCTTACATGCAGTACTATAATGTATAACAAAACAGAAAACTATAGAACTGTACTATACAGTACAACCAGCAAAAATTACAGTATTGTATAAACAAGGTGTATTATACCAAAAAAATTGAAGCTCTATAAACAAGAGGTACAGAAATGTACCAAAAAAAAAAAAAAAAAAGACAGGTTGTAAGTCCGAGCACCAGGTCCTAAATCCGAACAGCATTCCTCAGTCACAAATCTGAACAGTAGTTTAACAGTTAGGTTGTTAAATGAGGAATATCTGTACTCTACACAAATATATACATACATGCATATGAATTTTTTAGCTCAGTCTAAAGAATAGTCAGAGACCAGCAACGCTCAATAGCAATGAGCATACCTAACACTCAGTTCCCTTATAAATACCATTCTCGACTAAAAGAACCAGAACTCCTTGGAGAAATGGCTGATTCCAGGCTGTTGTAGGTTAAAAGCACATGATAAGCTTAGAACATCCTGTTCTACCAGAAAGCAAGAAATGCTCAAAGAAGTATGAGAAGATACCAAAAGGACACAAAGCCACCTTGAAGGGACTCTTACTGGCCAATAAATTATCAGTGTAAAGGAATATAAGGCACTGAAGCAACTAGGAAACAGTGAGTCCATAAAGAAATAAATATAACTAAATTTTATTGAGGGATATTTACATAGTTTCAAAGTACTGTATCTCCCCACAAATTGCTTACTAATTATAACAGGAAGTAATTTTATAATGGGGAAGCCTGGCAGACATTGCTTTAATCAACTGATCACAAATAAACATCAACACCAGGTGTGATGGCACACACCTGTAATCCCAACACTCAGGAGGCTGAGGCAGGAGGACTGCTGCAAGTTTGAAGCCAGCCTGTGTTACATAGTAAGTTTAAGGCCAGCCTGAACTACATAGTGAGACCCTATCTCAAAAAACGAAACAAATCATTACGAAAAAAATCATTAATAATGGGACAAGTCGGGGCCGGTGAGATGGCTCAGCGGCTTAAGCGCCTGCCCAGCAAGCGCGAGGGCCCGAGTTCAACTCCCGGAACCCACATACGAAAAAGGGGCCGGTGATATCGCTCAGCGGCACGGGCGCGCAGGCGCCCGAGGTCCTGAGGTCAACCCCCCGGTACCCACAAAAAAAAAAAAAAATAATGGGACAAGTCAAAACTGCACGCCATCTAAAAGGATGCATTTAGAAGTAGAAAGCATCATTTCTGTGACGCTCCAGTTGAAGAGGCGTAACGTAAATCTAATCTTGAGAAAATATCAAACAAACCCTAATTGAGGGACAATCTATACAATAACCAGCCTGTAATGTTCCTAAGTATCAAGATTACCAAAGTCAAGATAAGGTTACTGAGGAAAGTCTAAGAGAGACTAAAGAGACTTGACAACTAAATACAATTAACAATTCTGAACCACATCCTTCTCTGCTTTAAAGAACATACTTGGGATAAGTGGCAAAACTTGAATGGGATCTGTGAGTTAGATGGAGTTAATGTATCATTGTTCATTTCCTGATTCTGATGGTCGTACAGTGGTTAGATAAGAAAACTCCCTTGTAGGAAATACACACAAAGTATTCAGGGTGATTGGGCATTAGTTTGGGAACTTAACCCCCAAATGGTTCAAGAAAAAATTCTTTGTACTGTACTTCCAACTTTTATGTAAATTTGGGCTGTTTAAAACTTTAAAAAATTATTTTTAAAGATTCATGTTCAAGGGCCAGGGGTATAGCTCAGCGGCACAGCGCCTGCCTGGCAATTGTGAGGTCGTGAGTTCAATTCTCGGTACCAAAAAAAAAAGATTCATGTGCAGGGCTGGGAGTGATAAAAGCATTTGCCTAGTATGCATAAGGCCCTGGGTTTGATCTTCAACACCAATAAGTAAATAAAATATATTCCATGTGCAACATGGTTTAAAAAAAATGGGTGGTAGATGAGGGAGATATATCCCCATAGTGCCCACAGAAGATGCTCTGCCAGAGAACAGCCCTCAAAGCATACCTCAGCCCAAAGAGTCTCTCACTCTCTCCCAGCTGAGTCTCCATGAGAAAAGCCCCACTCAAGACGCCCTTGCTGGCACTGTGGCCCCTCTACAGCCTTCTTCAGAAATACTCCCACACCCCCTGCAGCAGCAGCCCACCCGCTCTTTCACCCCCCAGTAGCTCAGAATGTCTCTTTTCTATTGCTGTCTTTATACTTTAGGTACCAGTTTACAGACTATAAATCTATAGCTTATAACACAGACTGGGACTAAAGTATCCAGTAGAAGGGTAGGATTCAAAAGGAAACAGCTTATGATTTTCTGTATTTCTACAAACTATCTTTTATCAAAGACCAAGGTTTATACACATTTATTTTCAGACATCTTTTTCCTTCTCCTAGCAAATTACAGGTAGTAAGCAGCCTATGACAAGAGAGAAAATGAATGATTCTTCAAAATGAGGGGATTGGCCCCCCAGTGGGGACAGGGGAGGGATAAATAGGGACTGCCCTGGGGCCAGCCTGATTTGGAGAACAGGCCAGCGCCATAGCCCCTGGAGGACAGTCTCTGCGCAGAGTATTTACACAACAGACACCAATGGCTCCTCTGCAGGCATTACTGTCTATCAGGTAAATAACACATGTGCCAAGACACACATTTAATGAGGGAAATAATATGCCTTTATAAAAAGACTCAATCTGTATTTACCTGAGAGACCAAAGAAGCACCAAATCACCAGATTAGTGGAACCACAGAGGAGTCGTTCTGGTGTCTTGAGTAAATAGACATTTTATAGCCTCCATTACTAGAGGGGGAAGGGTGGGTGGAGGGACGGGTCATTCTTCAACATTCACATACACAGGCCAGGGAGCCTCAGGGATGGGACAAAAAGAGAAGCCCATTAGAAAACATGTGGTCTACTCCCACTCCACCTCCCAGCCACACAGATTTATAATCTCTAGGTTGATACCATCCCTGGATTCAATCCATGCCATTAAAAGTCACAGTGACAGGCATGGGTACATTCCAGGGAAATTCCAACATACCAGAGGCAGATCCTGAACCTAACTGACTGGATGCACCAGGACCACTAGAGCAGTAACTTTTTCAGTTCCCTGTCCTCAGTCAAGTCCCTGACTCAGTCTGACTCATAGAGTCAAGGTGCTCAAGCACCTAAGTCAAAGAAGAAACAACAAAGACTGCCTGGATGCAACTCACTCAATTCCAGGCTTTGTCTTAGGCAGCTAGAAAACAGGCTGAGAAAAACAAATAATTTGCATACCTTACGGAGTTATAATCTTCAATCTAATGAATGCATCCCTACTGCCAGGTACCTTCTGTGAAAATCAGACTGTCAAAGGTGAAAGAAAACCTAAGAGGCCACCAGGAAAAAGAAGCCCTAGAAGAGGACTGCCCAAGGTTCACACAGCAAGGAAGAGAAAGAAAAGAAACCATGGCTCTGGATCCACAGCCAGGATCCCAGGCCACCACTCCAATACAAGGAGCAGGCTCACCACTCATCCCCAAGCTTCCCCACCGCCTCACAGAAGAGGCAGGAGCCTGAGGGCTCCGTCTAGTTTGGTAAATGCTATAGGTTAGACCAATGATCCCTGAAACCTCTACGTGACTTTTGGATGGCCACAAAGTGGAAACGAAGCAGACTCTTTCGTCGAGAGTCCTCTCTGCAGCCTGTCACTGCCTCAGCCTATAGCTACAGCAGCTTCTGCTCCAACACAGGGTTATGGAAAGCCCCTCAATATCAGCAGAAGCTGCTAATACCAAACTACAAGCAGAGCTAAAGTCACCAAAGGCCTTCAGGAATGCCAAATCCTGATGGCAACATCACAGGCCACAGCAAGCTGGCTCTCCTCTTCAAATACCCCATCTCAGCAGCTCATGGCAGAACATTTACAAAGGCCACTGTTTGATCTATTGTTATTTGCTAAACAATAAGCAATGCCCACTAGCTTAGACATGCTTTTTTCCAAGGACCAAAATTGGAAGACATCTCTGCAAAGTCCTACAAGTCAGCTGCTGTTCAATCATACATGAGAAGGTGCAAAGCCTTGTTTCCCAACACACCACAGGGACACTAGACAGGGAGGGAGGCCACAGTATGGTCATCCCTTTAAGTACTCCCCACACTTTTAGAAGGCACCTGGAGAACGGCAGTATCCAGATCTTCAAATGCCTTCTGTACTCTGGCTTCCAAGATGAAGAACTGGTGTTGAAGCAGCCATACAATCTACTTGTTAAAACACCAATATCAGACAAACCCATGTTCAAATCCTGACTCCAGCTGGGCATGGTGGCACACATCCATAATCCCAGCACTCAGGAGGACAAGATAGGAGAATCACCATGAGTTTGAGGCCAGCCTGCACTACGTAACGAGACCCTGTCTCAAAAAAAAAAAAAAAAATCCTGACTCCAGTAAATATTTTTGTAATACTAGCTATAATACCTGTATCTTTAGGTTCGATTCAGTCATACAATGCTTTGCGCAATAGTAAATGCTCAATAAATGAAGCTACTATTGTTAATACAAGAGAACAAAGAAAGAGAAATACCATTTTCTGAAAAGCTCCTATAAGCCAGGCACTGTGTTGGTTATTTACATAGTTTAGCTCATTTAATCCTCCCAACTATTAAGCAAAATAAGTAACAGTATTTCCATTTTACACTTGGGGACAGTAAGGCTTAGAGGCACTCAACTCTTCGGGGCTCTGTTTTCCTCTGCCATGTTTGATGGCCCACATTTGCCCCACTTGACTGATTCACTCATCGGCCACAGGGATAACAACGCATATCAACTTCAATTATTCTTTTGAGGCAAGGTGTGATCTTAACTAAAAGTTAACTCAGTCTTAAACAATAATTAAATCTGTTTAAATCATACAAATTTATTCTCATAATAATTTATATTTATATAAAATATCGTGTGTGTATATGTGTGTGGGTGTATTGTGTGGTATTGGGAATTGAACCCAGGGTCTTCACACTGAGCCACACCCCTAGCCCTTTTTAATTTTTTTTATCTAGAAACAGGGTCTCAATAAATCCCTAAATTGCCCAGGCTAGACTTGAACTTGCAATTTTTGACTCAGTCTCTCAGAGAGTTGGAAGTACAGGTGCATACCACACGCCTGGCTATAATTTTTTATATTTTAAAAAGAAAAACAAATTACAGCCCTGAGCATAAAAGCAGAAACAGGAAGGGGTGCCCTGGATTAAAGCAACTGCAGCAAAAGGAGCTCAAAGCCTTTTCTTAAACACAACTGCAGAGGTGCAAATCTTCCCCACCTTACAGAGTGAGAAACTGATAGGAGGCACGGGTTACAGCCAGCTCTTGCTCAGGTCCCCAAATGTGATGTTTCCTCTTACAATCTATGCCTTGGCAAATGCTACTCCCTTTGTTTTGGAGCACACTTCCATTTTTCACCACAGAAATCATCACTCCTTCAAAACCCAGCACAAATTTCCTTTCAGTAGCTTTCTCTGATACCCCATCATAAAGTTAATTGCTTAAGTGTGACCCAGTAACAGGTCTTTGTGGTACCGGGGACCGAACCCAGGGCCTTTGCATTGAGATATATCTCCACTACCTCGTATTTTTTGGGACAGGGTCTCACTAAGTCAGTAAGTTACCCGAGCTGGGCTCAAATTTATAATCCTCCTGCCTCAGCCTCCTGAATAGCTGGGATTATAGGTACACACCACCACACATGGTAAGTTTATATTGTAAGGTGTCAGATATTTGTTTCTCCTACTCTCGTAATTTTCAAGAAGTTAGGGGAAAAGATTGGAAGATACCAATATAGGCATATGTGTGCACTTGTTCATAAAAAAAAAGCATATTTGGGCCGGTGAGATGGCTCAGCGGCTTAAGCGCCTGCCCGGCAAGCGCGAGGGCCCAAGTTCGACTCCCGGATCCCACATACGAAAAAGGGGCCGGTGATATCGCTCAGCGGCACGGGCGCCTGCTGGCGCGCGAGGTCCTGAGGTCGACCCCCCGGTACCCACAAAAAAAAAAAAAAAAAGCATATTTGATATAATTCTTTGATTTGTTTTTTGTCAGACCCTTTCACACATTTTTAAATGCATACAGCATTAAAGAAAAGTAAGACGTTAGTTTTTTAATCCAAATGGTTAATGCATTTTAAAAGCTGAGAAATGCTGAATTAGATCTTTAAGGGCAAGGACTACATTATATTCATTCATATGTTCCCAGCACCTCACACAGGGCCAGGCACAAAGTGTGAATACAGGCTTGAATGAATTAACATGCCTAAAATCATGATGCCAACTGCTCTGGAATTAGAACGTGCCAGAACAGCACACAGCCCAAGCACCAACAAAGGTTCTTTTCTTTCTCTATTCTTCTGTAAGCCCACCCAATCTGTCTTTCAGGGAGGGAGGGCAAGAGAGAGAGAGACAGAGACAGACAGAGAGACAGACAGACAAAGAGAGAATGACAATGAGAATATTGCCAGAATACTATTAAAAGGGTTAATTTAGGGACCAGTGTTTGGACTGTCACATCCAATCACTAACCACAGATCTACAGCTTCCCAAATCAGACTCATGCAAAGAGGAATCAATTGCAAGGACACAGAGGGTCTGAACAGGCATACTAATGGCCTCCTGAGGTGCCAGCGGCCAGCTTTGACACTCCCATAAATTATCTGCCTTTTGATTTTACCTGTAGCTGTGAGGCACAAGGCACAATTTTGAACATATCAAAGCAATCCCTTGTAACCCAAGGCTCCCCAAGGAATGTCCCCAAAGGAGGAAAGGCTAAAAACAACAACCCAAAGGAAATCTGCTTCCCAGCAGATCTGGTCCTAGCAGTCAACAATTAAAATCCAACAGAACCGGGCCGGTGAGATGGCTCAGCGGCATAAGCGCCTGCCTGGCAAGCGCAAGGTCCGGAGTTCGACTCCTGGAACCCACATATGAGAAAAGGGCTGGTGATATTGCTCAGTGGCATGGGCGCCTGCTGGCACGCGAGGTCCTGAGTTCGACCCCCGGTACCCACCCAAAAAAAAAAAAAAAATCCAACAGAACCAAATGGGTAAAGGAGAACTCAAATCAAACTTAGCAGATCTAAACAAGCCATGCATCAGACTGCTGTTTTGCAATGACTACGCATCTCTCACTCAAGGGAAGAGAAATCACAGCAAAAAACTAACACAATTTCATCTGAAGACAAATCTGCACTAGCTTTTACAGTACCTCACAGCATGATCTTGGGCAACTCACTTAACTTTCTTGGGCCTCAGTTCCCTCACATGGTAGCAAGGAAACAAATGCTGACCACCTGATCTACTTCCTAGAGTAGTAGTGAAAAGTAATTTAACAACAACAACAAAAAAAAAAACTGGAGAGGCACTTCACAAAGATAAAGGACCACAAGGGTGGCAACTCTAATAAATGACCTCAGACACACAGAAAGGAATGACTGGTCACACTTTGGTGAATTTCAATTGGGAAGCTACTGACTTAATCCACTTTACAGATGGTCCTGGGACTACCCTGAAAAAAGGTCCACCATAAAAAAATTCTGGGAATGGAAATCCTGCTGTGTGCAAATTTTCATTATGAAGAACAGTGTGTTGCTTTATTTTTAACTTTCTCCTGGTGCTTCCAGCACCAGGTGCTATGTTTCTGTCACATGGACAAAATGACAACTGTGTAGACCCAATACATACTAAACCAAAGGCCAAGTAACCCAACTACTGCCTTCTTTTTAAATTCCTAATTGTGTGAAATACTATTCATAATAAAATATAACAAGACACTCTGCTAAGAACTTACATACCTTAGGAAAGCCTTTAAGGAACCCTATTAAGTCCCATTATCTCCACTTTATAGATAAGGAAAGTGAAGCTCAGAGTGAGTCACTTGTTCAAGGTCACATAAACACTATCAGAAACCTATAAGCTTCCCTCCAACAATCCAAGTACACCAGGGCTCAGAGGAAGAGGAATACGAAGGGAAAAAGCAGGCACAGGACTCATTAGACCCTCAACAAACCTACTCATTACTCACTCAACAAATACTTCATTTGCTCCTGGTGCCCACCATGTACCACCATATCTGAACTGGGGGACCTTCCCAAACTCAAGAAAAGGTGATCAGTCTGCTATAAACAAGTAAAGGAGGGACTGAGTAGGACTTACATAGAATGAGGACAATTCCCTAGAAAGCTTAGAAATATGGATCAGTTTCTGTGTGTACAGTACAAGAAGTTCAAAGCAACTGACATTAAGCTAAGAGCCCTAAAACCAAGATCCCTACCAGGGCTCCATTTATTCTATACTTCCTTTAGTAGAAAATAGTTTCCAAAACCTTTTAATTCATTCTATACCAATTTTCTCTTCCTATATCTTTTCTGTCTGTGAAATGGGACCTGATATTTCCAACACATTCTTTGGTAGACGTCCTTTAAGTTCCAATAGATGGCCAAAAAGTTACTAAAAAAAAACCAATATGTAAATGTATGCAAAGATTCAGTTATACTTAGTTTTTAAGGACAAAAATACTGCCACAAAAGGGGAAATACAAAATGCTACCAAGTTAACTGCCACACCCTCCTTACTGGTCTCTCTCCTTTCAGTATTATCTATTCCAATCAATCCATTCTTCACACTAACATCAAAGCCAACTTTCTACAACATAAATTTAATGTCAATCATCTGCGGCTTAAAACTTCTTAACAGCTTCTTACTGTTAAGTCTCATCCAGGGTCACCAAACTATAGTCCATGGGCCAAATCCAGGTGCCACCTGTTTTTATAAGTAAATTTTTATTGGTACACAGCCATGTTTGTTCATTTTCATACTATGGTTGTTTTCATGCATAACTGCAGAATTCTGTAGACTAGTTGTGACAGAGACCCACAAAGCCCAAATATTTACTATCTTGTCCTTTACTGAAAAATTTTGCCAACTTCTCATCCTTTTTCCACCCTCCACCCACCCACCACCAGTCTAATCCTAAATCTACTTTTTCAACCAGACTCTGGTCCTGGCAAAATGGAGACAGGTTAGGACTAGCCATCTACTCAAAGGTGAAACAAAATGCAAGTTAAACCAAGGTCCCAAAGTCTCTGGTCAAATACATTATCAAGAACCAAATGAACATGTTTCTTCCAACTGTATTAAGATGTGTATTTCTTAGGATCAAGGATTATTTTCTGCCTCTATTCAACCATCCTGAATCTAACATGCGTGCTCATGAGATACCCATTACAGAAATCATGACAGAATTAGAGTCTGGATCCCCTACCTCCAACTCTCACTCCACAAACGTTGGGTAAACTTCAATAGGTTTTGAGCATGTGCTGCCTTATCAGAAAAAGCTACATAAAAATACAATCTGCACCAACCCCCACCCCATACCCACCAAACTTAAATACTCAAAAGGAAGAAGTCAAGCCAAACTTGATCATGCAACAGAATTCTCACCTCTTCTTACTTCGAAGATGCCAAGACTGGCAGCTGGGGATGGTGAAGGTTCTGTGAGAGCTGGAAAGCCCCAATGCTGTGGATAAACACATATCTCTGCAACAAGTCTATTTCAATATAAAAGATCAAATCCCCACTAAGGATTACTCCTCAAACTCCTAAACTCAAACTTTGGCAGAAAGCTGTCTATGTGGAAAGACATTGCCCTTACAGAGCTTTCAAAAGCTATCAGGATTATATTTGCTTTTGGAATGACGTACATGTTCTCTAGTAGCATACTTTTCTTCCTAAGAAGGCTTACTTCCTAGAAACACCAAATATTTACAGTATCTGAGCCTGGACTGCAAAAGGACAAAAAATGGTGGCTGCAGGATAATTTTTAGACTTCTATCTCCACAAGAAGGAGACACTAGTAACACTGACAATGCTCAGAACTTAGCAACTGAGGCCGGGCCTCAGGTCTGAGGGAAGAGTCTGTTGCCACAAACCCGCAGGCCATATTGCAAATGGTCATACAGACCAGGAAACACTTTCAAGATACTTCCATGTCTCTCTCAAGTTCTAAGAAAGTCAAGGTAACCAAATCCCGAGTCAAAATATAAACTTGTATTTATAACCTAACTAACTCAGATCTTCCAAAGGACAAGAAGCTGCAGAGATCATCTTGTAAGTTAGTGATGCCCTCTCCACAGAAACATCTATGACTGCAACCACCATATTCCTTTCTGCCATTTAGACATTTAAGTCTTTATTCTACTTCGGTCCCCTGGGAAAAGGCCATTCACCAACTTACCCCACCCCAGAGAAAACACTTTTCAAAATGAAAGGGAATAAAAGCACCTTTATTTGGAATTTTCAAATTGGAAAGAGAGCTCTCAAGCCAAGCTCTATGACCTAGCTAGCTGATTATTTACAGGATCTTTGGGCAGGAATTGTTAATGAGCTTTTAATTTGGAGTGCTTAAGTTGCCAAAGAGCTCTGAGCTCCAGTGAAGCACCACAGAATCCATAAAGGAAACCTTATCAATCACTTCCCGGCAGTTCCCTTCCCCCCTCTGCACCTCCTGAGGAAAGGCAGCCAAGTGGGTTTCTGACCAAGATCACAGACACATATTAGTGGAGTCACACTCCAAATCCCTGTTTATAAATTGGCTTTTAAATGGTAGGGGATTCGGGTATAATATACTTAAGCTCCAAGAACGAGCCCACTAAAACAAGGTATGCTGTGTATGATAAAGTCAGAATAAATCAGAATTTGATGAAGCCAATTGCTGGTATAAACTCCACAATCAAAAATCATTCAACCAATCACAGTCTACTATCCTTTAAATAGTGTATACTGTTTAGCCAATGGGGTTCATGTTTTGCTGCACTTATGCTCAGAAATATCTAAGAGCAAACGCTACAGAAGTGGGCAGAGACCTCTAGCAGAGACATTCGTGGTCAGTTTGTTGCAAAACCCAGCCCTAAGGACAAACTCCACACCTGCAATGAGGCCTCACATCCAGCATCTCCCAAATCACCAAGGCGCAGTTGTATTTTGCAAGAATTCACAGCCAAGCCTCAATCCAAGTTCATGCCTTTTTTGTTTTTAGAAAACACCTGTTGCTGAACCATTTGTAGGAAGGCAAACAAAGCTAACCAGATTAGGCCTTTAGTGACTCATTCCACCATCTCTACTTCCACCGCTTCAGATTTATAGAGCTAAACTGCTAACCTGTGTGTGTGCATGGGTTGGGGTTTTCTCTTTATCTACTGTCTCCTTGCTCTGTTTCTAACCTGTCTGGTCAAACCTCTCTTCCTCTTCTCTAGTAATCCCAAGTAAGAAGTCAGTCTCCTTAATCAATCAACTCACCCAGTCTTGTCTTGCAAAACCCTGCCCCGCTCCCCCTTCACCAGAACATTACTCAGTAGATCATGCACCCAAGATGAGCACAGGGGCAAGCACCCCAGGCTACACAAACTGTGCATACCACGACTCCACACCCAGCATGCATAAGCCAGGGCCCAAGCTGGAGGGGGAGCTATCAGCATCACCCACCCCAGGGTGTTGCCCCCAACTCGGGCCCATCCAAGTCCAGGGGAGAGTAAGGGGAGGGGCAGGGGGCCAGGAGACCAGTCCTCCTTCCCAGGGCCGCCCCCGCCCCCCGTCAGCTGCAGGAGAGGCTGTCGCCATGGCAACGCCCCCTCCTAGGGGCTAGCGCGGCAGGCTCCCTCCAGATGCAGGCCCCGACGTCTCCCTCTGCCTCAGCAGGCGCTCAGGGCAGTTGCCGGCGGCGGGCAAGGCCCGCGCCGACTGCGGCGCCGGCCAGGCAGAGGCTGGGCCAGCTCCGCCCGCTCCCCACCGCCCGTTCCCGGCCGCCTCAACAGCGGCAGCCAGCACCACGAGTCCACAACACACCGACTCACCTCCACGCACTCTGACCCCGATCGACGCGGCGGACGGATGGGCGCGATGGCCAACCGGTGAGCCCGCCGCCGGCCTCTTTGACCAATAAACTGACGTAGGGCGGGGCTTCTTAGCTCCGAATGCGCCCTCTCCCAACGACATGCGCGCTGAAGTGTGCCAAGATGGCGACTGGCGGAGACTGGCCTTATGGGACTTGTAGTTTTGAGAGTGCACGTACGCAGAAGAGAAGGGGTCACTCATGAACTGCGATAGGGATTTTTTAAAAATGAAAACTTCTTCAGTTCTAGAGAGATCCAGGTACCTCCCCTTCGTTTTCTCACCTTTCAATAAATGCATAAGGTGAGTATAGGCTTATAAGGTTACATATTCTGTTTAGAACCATGCTACCTCATGGTTCATTCACTCAACAAGTAATTATCATCATCTACTCTTGGATGTAGGCCTGGGAGAGACCTGGGAGAGGAGGGAAGGCAAATTGGGCTAAGAAGAAAATGCTTAGATTTCTGAAGGGCCTTTCTAAGGAAGAGGGAACTGACTTGTTTTAGGTTTAGTAAGAGAAAATATTGGTGTTAAAAGTATTCCTACAGCTACAGATGTGGGGAGCTTCCACAGTCTCTCCAGTTAGATGGAGAGAACTCTCATCAAAGCCAGAGGTATATTTCTCCATTGTAGTTATGCCTCGCCGGGAAGCCATAGGTACCTGGTTATGAGCTGGGAAACCTCAGTTTAACCAAGACAATGAGGACTTTGACAGCCTCTCAGTCAATCAGGACCTGTCCTATGGACCAGCTTCAGTTACCAGCTCCTATCTGCCATCTGCTTGTTCTCACTTAGGATGATAACATTCCCTACCACCTCTGAGATCTTTACATACTGGTTCCTGCCTAAACTGGAAATGCTCGGTAATCCCCATATCAGGGAGTATATTTCTTAATCTCATCAACACAATGGTTTAGTTTATGTTATTGTACCCACACAGAATTGATCAGTGTTTTATAATTGTCTATTTCCTTGTCATCTCTCCTCCAGGACTTTAACCTCCTTCAGTATAAGTACTGTTTCCATATTGTTCATGTATCAGTAATACCCAGTACAGTACCAGGCATAAAGCTGGCATGCAAGAACTGCTTGTGAACCAACAAGGGACTAAACAGCAGCAGGGAAATGAGAGGGGATGAAGGAGAAAGAACAAGCAATAGACAAGTAAATATAAAAATAAGATCCAGGTGCTGTGGCACAAGCCTGTAATCCCAGCTACTCAGAAGGCTGAGGAAGAAGGTTTCAAATTCAAGGCAGACCTGAATCTAGCTTAGCCAGATTGTCTCAAAACAAAGATAAGAAAAGCCCCAGAGCAGAGTGATCCCAGCACTCAGGAGGCTGAGGCAAGAGGATCACCAAGAGTTCAAGGCCAGCCTGAACTACATAATGAGACCCTGTCTCAAAAAATGAAAAAAAAAAAAAAAAAAAAAAAGGCAGAGGAGTTGGGGGCTGGGAATGTAGCTCAATATAAGGCCCTGGGTCCAATCCTCGATACCACCCAAAAATAAAATAAAATAAACAAAAGGCCAAAAGATGGCCTCTTCTCTCTCTAGCTTTGTTTTATCTTAAATTCTGGCCTAAACAAGACACAGACAACCTTCTTAGCTATAAGAATGAAATACTTTACCTATCTGGATTGGTGGCCTTCTTTAAGGTCCATCCCAAATATTCTCCACTTAGATTTCTATGATTAATTTGACTTCCCCCTAGACTGTGATCCTTCCCTTTTGGTGCTCTAGGACTCAATTATACAGCTTCCAGGACCTTATCAGGCTGTAAGCTCTTTTTGGACAAAGACTAGGCACATGCACTCAAATAATAGAACAGTTTAAGAGCTCAGTATATACACAGTATCTTGCATTGCTACCTAACCCAGCATTTGGCTCCCGCAAGCCTTGGCTCTGTTGTGTGTGATTTGATCACCTAGGAAACAGAGCCTGAGCCAGGTGTGGTGGCACATGCCTATAACCCCAGCTATTTGTGAAGCTGAGGCAGAAAGATCATAAATTTGAAGCCAGCCTAGGTGACTTAAAGAGACCCTCTCTCAAAGTGGTTTGGAAATGTAGCTCAGTGGTAGTGAGCAAGGCCCTGAATTTAATTCCCAGTACTGCAAAACAAAACAAAAAGCCTGAGGCAAAGCTTATATTCTAGGATTTAACTGGGAAGTATAAACCCAGGGCAGCAAGAGTAAGGGGGCAAAAGAACTGACTCAGGGTAAGAGGGAGTGAAAATATAAGGCAGTGTATTACTAAGTTGGCCAGCATTTCAAAGAAAACACAGCTGATTACTCTGTCATACAAATAAATTTTAGATGAGCAATGGAGAAGGATCTCTTCTCAGGGAGAAAGGAAGGTGGTGTCACCCCACCATTCTAGTAGCCACAGGGGGCGTCAGATTCCACACCCTGAAGCACAATGGTTCAACTGAGCCTAGCAATGGTGGAAGTCAAAGTCTCTGGTTTGGTGAAATTGGTCTGACTGCAGACCTCCACCGTGGGCACATTGGAGGCTGTGTCAAAACCTAACCCTCATCCCAGAGGAAGCTGAGATAGCCAGATGAGGTGATAGTAGTGGCAGCTGGGCTATCTAGTAAGCAGTGGCCAAGGCCCTGGGTCAGAGTATAGATGGGACAGGCATATTTAGGGAGGCAGGGAACTAAGACCAGTGCAGAGACTCAGATACACCCTGGATAGCCCTTCAACTTCCAGACTTACTAACTGACTAAAGTGAACCCCGAGAGCAGGAACCAAAGACAGGACCAAACTGGTTCAACCACCCTTCAACCTACCAGGGAAAAACAGCAAGGTGGCTGTCAAAGCTGGGATCTTAACCAGCAGTTCAGGAGCAGTGAACGCAGGACCCAAGAACAGTGCCTGGCAGCCCCCAAACATGGCACACTTGGGAGAACCCAGACATTCTGAAATAATTTTATCTGGGAACTAGAAAAACTGCTGCTGTTATCATAGTCCCTATAAGCTACATAAGACAAGATGGCACAGTTATGAGGAGTGCAGGCTTGAAGAAACCCTATTCAGGTTTGAGTCCTGGCTCTATCTGTGATCTTAAACAAGTCACATGCCTCTCTTGAGGTTCACTTTCTTCTTCTCTAGCGTGGACATAACACTCACACCTACCTGTTATTAGAATTAAATACACAAATGTTTAGCATGGTACCTGGCATAGAGTTCAGTAAATAGTGGCTATTGTTACTACTATTCTCACTCTTTCCCACCCCTCTGTCCAACTCCTCTCCACACCATGAGCACCACGCCACTATCTCCCTCCAACCTCAGCAGTCTTCTGCTGGTTAAAGAGCAGTGGAGGCTGGCCCTGCCTTCTTCTCCCTGCTCTCCCCAGAGCTGTTCCCTACGAGCCTGAGCCATTCATCTCCCTGGTGACCTGAATCTGAACTAAGAGACGGATGTAGGGTGGTGGAGGCCAGGGTGGTAATGTGCTCCCTTATCTCTGTGCCCCTCACTGGGGCCTAGTTAATTTTCCCTTTGATTTTAATATAGATTTATTGAAAGTTTCAGTTATCAAAACAAACTGCAGCAGCAAATTGGTGTTCTTTGCAGGCCTACAAGTGCCTATAAAGCTGCCATGTTCGGGAACGAATGGCGCTCTCTGGGAGGTCAGTCAAGTCCCTGGGGACACACACGCTGCAGTTTAATATTTTTCTTATTAGCCTTTTTCTTCTTGGCTATCTAAGCCTCCCCTTTAAATCGGAAATCAAATGGAGCCAGCTGCCCGAGGAGGCTCTCTTCCCCAAGCTGCTCTACTCTCCTCTACCTACTCCATCTGCTCTCTAGTCCTTGCCTTCTTGTCTCAGATCCTCTGACCTCACCCTGCCTTGCCCCCTGGCCCAGAGAGAATTACGGTCACACACCCCACAGGTGTGACTCTGAAATGTCATGAATCCCACAGCCCTGTCCTATCTGTACAAGGTCTGCCTGGGCTACCCAGCCTCTAGTCAGAGTAAAGGCATTCCTACAAAAGATTGTGTCCCCAGGCTCCTTCCAGATCTGGCACCTAGAAGGGAAAAAAATGCAAAGTTTGAAAGGAAAGACATTGCTTTCAAAAAGGCATGCACTCTTGTCAGGACCTATCAGACTAGAAAGAAACAGATGATAATGATCTTAGAGAGTGGGAAAATTCTGCCAGCCCAAGAACTGTCAGATTTTATTCTCCTATCTCCACTGCTACTCCCAGTATGACCTCTTCTCCCAATCCCAGCTTACTTTTTGAGACAACCCCCCTCCGTCCTCAATCTGTCTCTCTAAGGACCAGCCTGGTTTCCTGCCTCCAGTGCCCCAGTGGCTCCCATAGTGAGAACCGTTCACTGATACCTCTAAGCTCCAGAATCAGTTCTGTTCTAGGGGAGGGCTTCCCTGGGTGTCTCCATGCCCTGGTCACCTTGAGGGTACCATCTGCATTCTGGGACTGAGATGCTGCTGGGCCACCACACCACATCCCAATTCCCATTGTCCTCTCCTTGTTCATAAACATTGCCCCTCCTCAGAACTATGATTAGTATTACTAAGGGCCCTGACAGCTATAACTATACAGCTAGAGTGGTGAAAGGTACTGAGGTTTGAACCCATACAATCCATGACTTGAGTCCTGGCTTTGATGCTTAGTGACACTGTGACTCGAGGAACCTCTGTGTGGTTTCACTGGATCTTGTGATCGCATTCACTCTTGTCTAAGCACCATTCAGTAATAAAATGATTGCCTCTCTGTCTCTCTCCTGCAATATTCTGAGATTCTCATGGAAAAGGACTATCTCAATCATCTTCATATTCTACGTGCATTTATTTGTTAAGTAAGTGAAGTCAATTCTCTGGGCCTGCTTCCTCAACTATAAAATGGAGGTAATACCTACATCACCAATATAGTGAAGAAAGCACCTCTTACAGTACCCACCCAGCATAAGGGATGTACTTAGTTAGTGAAATGTCCTTCATCAATTTTCCCTTGAGTTTGGTCATGAGCCACCGGCACTCCCACCCTTTACCTTTTCCTATCTCAGTTTCAAGTTACCCACTGAGGCTTTCCCATCACCCATCAGCCACCAGCATTCACTCTGGTCTTTTTGGAGAAGTGTTGACTTCTTCCAGGCCAGGATCCTTCATCTTTCCAAATCCACTCATAAACTGCTGCTTTCGGGTAGTTCTGTTTCCTGGGCTGTCTTGTAATTCATCTGCAGTAATGCAGATGTCCCAAGCCTGCCATCTATGCCAGGTCCAAATGAGTTTACATTAACAGTAATATAACAGTCTTGCTAACTCTGGGTTCCCACCTGCTCCTGTAGAAATGCCGGTCCCTAGCAATGCCCCTCCACAAGCCTCGATTGCGCCCATCAGTCTGGCTTCTACAACCAAGTGCACCCTGGATACTGGCCTTGAATGCCTCTCTTGATATGCTTAATTGTTACAGTACCATGACAGCATGAGAGCATGGCATTTTCCTGCAAAGTGAGAAAATAATTCCTCCCATCTGATATTCAGTTAGGGGGATATAGATCCTCCAGCGGTATTGTTTGAGCTCTTTCCACTTGTTCAAGGAGCACTTTTTCTTCTCATTGTGCATGTCTACTGCTGTCAGAGCAACCAGGATAGGCTGTGTTTACCTATGAGCCCTCACGCTGAACCAGAGGTGTGGTCCCTCTGTTACTTTTAGTTCTGTTGTGCAAACCAGATCACTCTGCCGGACTCCTCTCTCCTCTATCATACATCTCTCTCTGGAGCTTGGCTGGTCCTTCCAGCAATATGATGTCCAGTGGGTTGTCACATTCCCCTATTCAAGTCATGCTAGTACATACCTGATCCAGATATGGAGGTGCTACTTGATTTTCTTTGAGAAGCTTTTCAGCCCCATGTAAATCAGCACAGGGCTGGGTCACACTTAGCAATCTTATCTCTAGGCAATGCCTGGTCAGGACCACAAAGCTCCAGGATCTGAGAGTGCCAGAGGGATTTTAGGGGAACCCATGAAGCCTTCAGAGCATCTTTTCCAGGAACCCCTGCCCTCAGTTATCCTACATTATAACTAAGTGTATACCCAAGTGTATACTTCTCAAGATTCAAAAAAATATTCCTTGACTAACTACTTAGTGTTAGACTCCATGAAAGAACAGGACAGAACATGAACAATAGAAACACCTCCCTCCCTCATAGATCTTACACTCTAATGAGGGGAACCTAATGGTAAAGAAATCATTGTCACTCAAAGTGATAACTGTGATTATAAAAACCACCTGCAATGAGAGTTTGAATAGGAGGTATCTTAACACAGTCTGGAAAGGCTTCCCAGAACAGGTGACATTTTAGTCCAGTCTTAAAAGTTGAGTAGAAATTTCTCAGACCAACAAAGGGAGAAAATGGGTGATTTGGAGAGGCATCCAAGCAAAGAAAATAACATGAGCGAAGGTGCTAGGCAAAATGACCCACATGGGGCTGGAAAGAAGCCTCATGACTGGAGCAGGTGGTGTGCTAGAGGGAGTGGTGAAGGAGGAATTTGAAAACCTGGACAAGAGTTAGATCATGCAGCCATAAAATCCTTCCTTTCCTGTCCTTTCTTTCTTTTTTTCTTATCTCCTCCTCCTCCTCCTCCTCTTCCCCATCCTCCTCCTTCTCATCCTCCTCCTCCTCGTCCTCCTCGTCCTCCTCCTCCTTCTCGTCCTCCTCCTCCTCCTCTTTTTTTTTTTGTGGGTACGGGGGGGTCGACCTCAGGACCTCGTGCGCCAACAGGCACCCGTGCCGCTGAGCGATATCACCGGCCCCTTTTTCGTATGTGGGTTCCAGGAGTTGAACTCGGGCCTTCGCGCTTGCAAGGCAGGCGCTTACACCGCTGAGCCATCTCACCGGCCCCCCCCTCCTCCTTTTTTAAGAGGCAGGGTCTCACTAAATTGCTCAGGCTGGCCTTAAACTCCCAGGCTCAAAGTGATCCTCCCACCTCAGCCTCCCAAGTAGCCAGTAGCCAGTACACGTTTTAAAGTATTTGAGGTCGGACATGGTGGTGCACACCTGTAATCCCAGCACTCAGGAGGCTGAGGCAGGAGGATCACTGTGAATTCAAGGTTAGCCTGGGCTACATAGTGAGTTCAAGTCCAGCCTGAACTATGTAGTGATACTCTGTCTCAAAAAAGCAAAAATAAATAAATAAATAATAAAAAGTTGGACTTAACCTTGAGGGTGATATAGAGCCTTTAAACTGACAGGTTTAAAGCAACCAGTAACTAGGTCAGTCCTGTGACTGGCAGAGTGGTAGTTCTCAGATTTGAATGTGTAATCATTCCTCGTGGCAATCACCTTGTTAAATGCAAATCACTATTACCTGGGTCTGGAAAAGGCCTCAGATTCTGCATCTCTAGCAAGTTCCCTGGTGAGGCTGATGCTTCTGCCCCTTAGACCACACCTGGGGTAGCGAGCTTCTAAACTACACTGTACGAGGGGTGATCAAAATATATGGTGAATGTTTAAATTTCAAAATTTATTACAGTACAAGATACACTGCCATTAATCACCCCCCTTAAAATGCACCCCCTTGCTTTGAACACACTTATTCACTTTCTGAAGAAGTTCTGAAAGTCCTCATTTGTGTCTGTAAGACCCAATTTAAAAATGCAATGAATGCTGTAGCTGAGCACCATTCAACGGAAAGGTAGGCTCATAAAAACATTATGTCCTCGTCCACCTTATTCACTGGGCAGGGATATAGCTCAGCGGCACAGCGCCTGCCTGGCAAGCACGAGGTCCTGAGTTTGATTCCCGGTGCCAAAAAAACAAAAACAAAAGTAGCTGAAAATATTCACTGGATCTGGCACCTTGCAACTTCTGGCTCTTCCCCAAAGTGAAAATGACCATGAAAGGTAAACATTGCAAAATTGTTTCAGGACATCAAGGCCTCCATAAAAGCACAATGGAAGACACAAAGAGAACTTCCAGAACTACTTTAGAAAGTGGTGAGAATGATGGGGTATATGTGTGTGAAGCAAGGGGGAGTATTTTGAGAGGAATTAATGGCAAAGTATCTTACTGTAATAAATGTACTTAAAAAAAATTAAATATTCACTGTAATTTTTGATCATATGGAGTATCTCTGGTCCAACTTCCCTAAATGCATTCACACGCATCAGCAAGGTAGAGAGGTTTTGTTTTGTTTTGTTTTGTTTTGATTGCAAAGTATGATCCAAGGCTGCAGTGGTGCTTCACTTTTATTTAGCATCTATATTTTAGACCTGTTTATTGAAGATTTGTTCCATGTCCAGCAAATTGCCTGGTAAAGGGCAGAGGTAGGAGCCTAGGGGAAGACAAAAAACAAGACATTTTCCTGCCCCGAAGTGTTCAGTGTCATCTAACAAGGGGCAGCTTTCCCTGGGCTGCCCTCAGCCAGACCTGTCATAAACATGCTAAATGAGGCCTGTCTCAGCAGTGCTCCCTGGGGCCCACCGCTTCTCCAGCCCCATCCAGAGATGAGCCTGTATATCCCTAACTGTTGTCTCTGACCTCTGAATCAATTCCCCGTCTGATTCAAAATCTCTGTCCTCCCCTGCCTTCCTCTTCGTTCCAGGCAAAGTCAATTTGTAAAACTAGAGGCAGTGAACTGTGACAGTGTTATGAGCACAGGCCGCCTGGGTTCATAGACTAACTCCGTGGCTTATTAGTTGGGTGACTTTGGGCAAGTGGCTTAGCTTCTCTAGTGTCAGTTTTCTCATCTGTAAATTGGGGATAATAACCTGGCCTGCATCTTGGGGCTGCTGTCATGATAAGATGTGACAATGCATACAATATAAAACACAATCCTGAAACATCTGAACACCCAGTAATCGTTATCTATTGGTTTTATAAATATGAAAAGCTTTGTGTATAGAAGCTTATTAAAGCCCTTTGAAAGCTTGTGTAGGTAAAAGCTGCCCAAAGCCACCGTCACCCCTTACATACCTACAGCTTTTCCTGCTTGCATCATCCCCTCCCGGATGATGGAGAGGCAGAACAAAGCTATAGATGCTCAGTGCAGAAGCTCTACCAGATGAGGCAGCTTTTGGGGGGCTTTTGGGGGGACAGGAGGTTTCAGCCTACCAAAGCTAGGGCTCAGTGTTGGAGGGGAATGCTTCCCAAATCCCCTGTCCCCTCCACCCCATCCCTACCGTGTCCCCTCTGTCCAGGGTCACCCATGCTGCCCCTCCTTCCAGCTGCAGTAAGAGGCAGCCTCAATCACTCATCTTAATGTCTCTATTAACCAGGGTTATGACCAGGATGAGACAAGAAACAAGGTCTTTTAGTGTGAAAACACGGCTCCCAGGGCTCAGCCCCGGGGGACTTCTCCACAGCACTGCTGCTAATCCAGGGCCACTGCCACTGGAGGGGACTTAGCTTCCAGATCAGGTGGGATGATTCTGCCCTAAGTTCCCTCCCTGTCCCCTCTCCCCTCAAGTCTTCTAAGGGCCTTTCCATTAGCTCTCATTTCCAACCGGAAGAGTTGATGTGGCATTCGGCAACAGCCATAGGGGCCTTGAGGTTGTCTTCATACTAGGCAAGCACCCTAACTCGGAATCACTCTACTCATCACCACATCACTTCTCACTAGTAATGTGGAGGCAGCTACAGCCTTGGCCACTCAGAGCCTAGGGGAATAACAAGCATATTTCTGATTGTAGAGAGTGCCAAGGAGGAATCCTAACAAGGCCATACCGCTAGTCCCTATCATCCATAGTAAAGATGGTTTGGGGTTCATCAGTGGAGTCAGCATGTGCTCTGACCCAGACCTGGCTTCTATGGCAGCAGCTGTTGGGTCAAGGAACCCAGCGCTTACTGACACCTGCACCCTAAAGTTTAGGGGCAGCAGCAGGGCCTGTCCCTTACCTGGAGAGATGGGCTGAAGCTCCTAAAGAACCAGAATCAAAAGGCAACAATCCAGGACACATTCAGAAGGCCTCAGAAAGAGCCACATGCACAGGCTTACCCTTGAGAGGCATGGAAAGGATCCTGACATAACCACTTTCAAGTGTCAATAATGTCACCATCAGTAAGACCTTTAACTAACGGGCATGAGAGGATAAAGACACACATAGGTACAAGTACAAAAAGGAGGGACAGGTCACCCCAACACATTTTGCTGACCATAGCTATGCTAATGTTCAGGTCACTAACTTCTATTTCCCACCATGCTGCTGCTGTCTTGCTGGTCCTGGCTTCTCCCTGTTTATCAAGACTTGTCCTAATCAAAAGTGGACTAGCATGGAGGAAGCACTTAAGCTACGGAGCCAGGCAAAACTTGCTCTACTCCTTGTAATCAAAGTGACCCTGGGCAAGTCATTGCTGCTGCATAAGCTGCAATTTCCTCAAGGTCTTAGAAAGTGAATAAGACTGCATGTGTCAGCCTGGTGTAGGAGCTGGATCAGTGTGAATGGAGTGAGGGGTGGAGAAGTGAGCTGGGAATGTCAGTCCCTGGCATGCACAAGAAGAAAGCCTCAACACCTAGACTGCAGGGGCCATTCCCTGCTGCCCTTCCTGCAGGCTGAGTGAGGTGCCTTGACTATGAAGGGCTGTGAGAGCAGGGGGGCCAGGGAGGGAACAGCAGAGCAGCTGAGGGCAGCACAAAGTCAGAGTGAGTTAGCGCTGGTCCCAGGGGTGGCATGAGCAAGGCAGGCTTTTACACAGATATCCAGGGAACAAGAAATACCAGCAAGGAAGTTGCCCCATTAATAAATAAGAAGGCAGGAAATTAATGATGGTCTGAAAATGGCTGAGCTACTGAACTCGTTCTTTAAATCTGTCTTTAACAAGAAAAATAAAGAAAGAGATTTGGCCAATTAGGAGGTAATGAAGACATTGTAGAAATAGCACCTGCCAAAAGCACACATGGAGGGCTGAATGAACATCCAATGGCCTTGACCTTCCCCCCACCCCCGCCCCAACCCCTGCCCAGGGACAGAAGGTGCCGATGGAGGGGCTCCTTACAAGCAGGGAGAGCAGCAGATCATCCAGGGCCTGGGACAAGATAGGGAAGGAAGAAGGATGAGGAGATTCCAATTTTGGCTCAATTTATGTTTCTCAGGAGGCTGCTGTGAGCCAGGCAGGAAGCTGCATCTTCTCCAGTGTTGTCTCCTGTGAAGGCTGGGAATGAAGGTAAGAAATGGAGGCAGGTGAGGTGATAGAAGGGGTCCCAGAGAGCAAGGATCTTTGAGGGAAGGGAAACAGGAGACAGTACAAAAAGGTTAGGCCCCTGACATGTTTGGTGTAGTCCCTTTTAGGGACTTATTCCTAGGAAAAAAAATAAATAAGAGAATAGGGGAGGAGGTATGGGAAAGAAAAAGAAAGAAGGTACAAGGAAGGACCAGGGGCCTTGGGCAGGGGAGGACAGGGAAGAAGGAAAATACAGGAGAAAAAAAATTCTATGATGTATAAGAAGGGCCTAGGATAGGAGCAGGATTAGAGGGTAGAAGGAAAAGGGCCACTATGGAATGTCCTGAAAAAGCCACACTACCTCCCACCCTGGCCTAGTCCTGGCACTTCTCTGAGGCCCAGGTTACCTGCCCAGGGAGCAGTGGAACAGCCTCAGAGAGATTTTGAGGGGCAAAAAATTATAGGAGTAAGAATGCAGGTCCAATCTTTGCCTGGCCCCACTCCAGTTTATATGTATTCCCCCTTTCCCAGGCCACCATCACCTGCAGCCTCTGGGTGCTATCTTGAGTTACCCACATTGTTCAGGAAGCCAAGGCCCACAGCACCCAGGGACAGAGGTGGCCTGGCCCAAGAAACTCACCAGCCCCAGGGGCTGTCTCCAAGTCTAGTCCCAGAATTCAATCCAAAGTGCCTGGGCTATAATCACACTGACACCATCTGTATGGGGGGTATGGGGGTGTAGGCAAGGGAACTGCAGAAGGAGAGGGCAGCCAGTGATGAATAGGGCAGCCAGAGCCTCGTTAGAGGGGATATGGAGAGGACGGCCGCTGCAGGGATGAGCCCTGGGCCTGATTTATCATCTTCAGAGCTGATCTGAGCGAGAGGGGTTAAGTAGCAAGTTAATGAAATCCACAGATGCTGCTAAATGGGGGAGAGCTGGAGGGGATACAGGCAGGAGGCAGGTGGCAGGTTGGCCACTAAAGGAGGTTCATCTGGAGAGGAGATTGACATATTCCAGCTGAAGGGAAATCCTGTTTTAGTCTCTGAAATCCAGTTTTGGCAAGCCAAGGAAGAGGCTAGACAGCAGGGATGTAGGGCAAACCAAGGCCGGCCCCATCTCAAGGATGTCCCCAGTCAAACTGCACAGCCCCTACCTCAATCCCAATAGACTTTTCAAACACTGGGCAACCCTGAGCCCTAGAGAAAATGAGGTGAACAAGAGACTAGGCCTCTGTGTCTCTTCTCCCAGACTGAGTCGCCAAACAAGTTACTACAGTTCTCCTTGATAAGTGCTGTTGAGCAACACAAAAGAGGGAGCAATTAGTTCTGACAGGGGAGGGCAGGGAGGTCAGAATGACATTAAAGTGAGGCTTGAAAAATAAGGATTTTGCCAGTCAGAAAAGGGGAAGCAGGGATTCTGGGCAGAAGGAACAGTATGAGCCACAATCAGGAAAAGCTGAAGGGAAGCTGAGGAAGCGGGAGCAGACCCAGTGGCAATGCCTATTCAGGGACAAGGGGAAACCAGCCAAAAGCTGGAGGCAGGCCAGAGAAGCAGGTGTGGGTCCTACACTGGACCGGATGGGCAGGACAGGAAGGGGAGGCAGCCGAAGTCTCAGCAAAGAGCTGCTTCTGCATGCTGACTGCATCTTCCACCTCTAGCAGTAGACCAGGGCCTCAATTTGAGGGTTGCCATGATGACTGAAGGTCATCCTTGGCACAAGACCTAGTAGGCAGTAAGTGCTTACTAAATGTAAGTTATTGTAGTAATTAATCTTCCCAGGCTGAACTAAAACTAAAAATCCTGGACCAGGGTGTAACTGTAGCTCAAGATGTACCCAAGGAATGGAGCGGATTCAAACAGCCAGGTAGCTACTTAATAAGTAGAAACATGCACCCACAAAGCGGAAAGTAATTGATAGCTCTAATGGCAGGGTGTGACAGGGTGCTACTGGGACATCAGGGACCAGAGACCTCAGAGAAGAGAAAGACTGACAAGCTTCTATCAAAGGACCAAACTGTCCACACCTCTACCCAGGTCCCCAAAGGGCAGCTGTTAACATCACGGAAGGACAGCAATTTGCACCTTGGGACCCAGTGGCCAAACCACCGTATCCTCCCTCCAGCCCCCAGACCTACCATGGGCAGACAAATATGTCTTTCCATACAGAGGCTTTCTCTTCAGAATCTGAGCAGTAACTCTTCCCTTGTAGGAAAGCCTTCTTTCAGGGAAATTGCAAGAGTGAAGTGTTGTGACATTCTCCGTTTTAGTCATTATCAGTGAGATATTTTGTGAATGTTTGTTGAATGAAGGACTGAATGAAATAATAAAAATCCTAAAGCTCTTCAGCATAGCGCAGCACAACCACAGCCAGGAAAGCCTCCTCTATACCTCATCACATGTATATACACCCTTCTTTCCTCATGCTTGTCATGACGGCTGAGATGAAGAAGATGCCTGAGTGTAGCTATATAAAGAATAGACCTTGGAGTCAGACAGTTCTGGGATTTAGACTGTTCGATGATTTATCAACTCTGTGCTCCAAAGGATGTCACATAATCTCTCCAAGTCTCAGTTTCTTCCTCTGTAAAATTTGTATAGTAGTAATATCTACTTAATAGGTCATATATGTTAATTTAGTAACATATGTAAAGGGCTTTGAATGTTGCCTGACACACAGAAAATAAGTGCAATACAGATCAAGCAGGATTCAATAAAAATAAAACAGAAAGCACCTGAATTCTTTCCTTATCTCCATTGTATCTCTTCAGACCTTCTCTGTGGACATATGCTCTCCGTGTCCGTACCTATTTACCTGCTTTTTAAACCAATTTCTTTTCTTTTCTCTTTCTTTCTTTCTTTCTTTCTTTCTTTCTTTCTTTCTTTCTTTCTTTCTTTCTTTCTTTCTTCCTTTCTTTTTTGAAACAAAGTCTCACTATGTAGTTCAGGCTAGCCTTGAACTCAGTGATCTTCCTGCCTCAGGCTCCCAAGTGCTGGGATTATAGGCGTGCACTACCACAACTGGCTAAGGTAATTTTTTTAAACTTTATTCTTTAATAAAAACCGGGTTCCGAGAGTGTATTTTTCACCTTTCAGTTGCTGATACCTACAACTGAAAGAAGAAATTTATCCAGGTGTGGTGGTGCACACTCTAGGAGGCCTAGGAAGGAGCACCACAAGTTCTAGCCAAGCCAAGACAATTTAGAGACTTAGTGAAACCCTGCCTCAAAATTTAAAACAAAATATCTGGGGATGTATCTCAGTGTGAAGGCCCTGGATTCAATACCCAGTACTGGGTTGGGTGGGGCATGGACTGAGAGATTTTTTTCTTTGCTTTTCTTTTCTTTTTGGCTCATGATTTCAGAAGTTTCAGTCCATGGTTGGCTGACTCCAAGACAGAAATAGCATGGTGGAAGGGCATGGCAGAGAATAACTGCTTCACTCAGGGCAGCCAAGAAGCAGAGAGAAAGCAAGAAAGCTTGGGGTGGGGGGAAACAGACTTCCAGGTCATGCCCTCAGTGACCCACCTCCTTCAACCAGGTCCTAACAATACATTCAGCTAGGAATTTATAATCCACTTACGAGTTTAGTGCCCTCATGATCTGATTTCTTCCAGGGGGATTTCTTTCAGGGGGATTTCTTCCCCCCTGAGCTTTTTGGGGGACATTTTAGATCAAACCATAACAGAGACAGATCAGATCATAAGAATGGGTAGGCCCAGTAACCACCCATCCTAAAATGAATAGGATCCATAAATAGGAGGCGAGAGCAAAGCAAGATGCAGGGCAGGTATCCCAGACCTTCATGTCACATTCCACTGTTTTACCAGTGCCTCTCCTCTGCTCACATGTAGATTGTGAAGAGAAATTGCTTATGACAAGGGAAGTGAAGGGTAAAACCATGCTTTGATTCATGGATGATCTTAATGTGTATATGGTACAAGGTGAAAGTAGACAGTAACTGCACTGCAAGACAGTGGTAAGGAAAAATCTTCCCACCGAGCAGAGCACTGGTCATCCATGCTATATGTGAAGAGAAATGTTTCAAAGTTAGAATATAAGCGGAGTCATAAGCCAGTGTCACAGACCACTGGGGACCTGTGCTAAAGTCTGGACAACCCGGGAAGCACCTACCCTCCCCCCAGCTGATGTCACAGCCCACTGGGGACCTACACTTGAGCCTGGAGGACTAGGAAGTGTCCACCTCACCCCCAGGGCTGAAGTGATACCCTTTCGCTGAGACCAGGTGAAAGACAGCCTGGAGAGAGAGGCTGGAGAGAGCGAGAGCTAACTAGGATCTCCTGGGATTCCCTGGGAGGCCCAGACTCAGAACAGGAAGATCATGGGGCCTGTATTCTGTTGCAGAGTCAGTGGCAGTAATTGTCAGGAGGGACGGTCCCGAAGAGGAAGGTATGTAGATTGGTGGTAAGTTTGAGCTGTGGCATTGCTGCCAACATCCAACAGAAATCAGTGCTCTGAGGTACTATAGGTACACATTAGGGGGGCCTAATTGTCTTCACTAAAATCAGAATCCTCTTTGTTTTGGTGAAGGGCTGTGCATGAGTGATTCCTAGGGTTCGTCAATAACCAGCTGACAGTTGATGCCATTGTTGTCACTGAATTTACTACCATAGACAAGATAACATAGTAGTCACTGGCAATTGGTTTTCTCTCTATGCCAATCCCTAGATTGCCTGGTGGAGTCATAAACAACAATGTAGCTCACTTCTAAAGAATATGGCACTGGGCCAAAGAATTTCCAAACCCCAGCACAACAAACAAACAAACAAACAGATGAACAAAAAACCAGAAACTTGAAAAGGCAAGGTAACACAATGCCTCCAAAAACTCCCAACTCCCCCAAAAGCAGTACAGGGAAGAATGAGGGGCAGGAAATCGTAAGCTATACAGCCGATAGGTCTGAAAGGGACCAATGGAGGTAAAACGGTACTGTAATGTGCTTGGCAAATTTTAAAAAGATATAACTAATCACATAATGAGCACAATGAAGTGAATGATCAGTGAGTCTAGAGAAGACACTAATAAACAGCTAGTGGAGCTAAAGAAAGTGATATAAGACATGAATGCCCAGCATAGAAAAGAATAGGAATCCACAAGAAAGTTCCAAACAGAAGTCCAGGAGATTAAAAACATGATTGAAAGTATGGGTAGCAGAAGTGACCAATGTAAAGACAGAATGTCAGACCTAAAGGATAGAGCTGTGGTCAGTGATCAGTTAATGAGAGATGCCTTAAAAGCAACAAGGAAAAATGAAAAATGGATCCAACAGCTCCTAGACGATGCAAAGAGGTATAATATAAGAGTAACTGGAGTTAGCAAAAGGGCAGAAGAAAGCTCAAAGAGCATCAAAAACCTGTTTATACAAGTAACAGCAGAAAACTTTCCAGACATGGAAAAAGAATTTAACACACATATAAGCAAAGTATATAGAGCCCCAAATAGCCATGATCAGAAAAAAAAAAAAAACACTCCACATAGTAATTAAAATACCAGAAGTACAATACAAGATCAGAATCTTAAAGGCTGCTAGAGAAAAGCAACAAATACATTCAAAGGAAAACCTATCAAATTTACAACAGACTTAATACAAACCTTAAAGGCAAGGAGAGCACAGAATAAAGTGTTTCAAGTTCTTTTTTTTTTTTTTTTGTGGGTACCGGGGGTCGACCTCAGGACCTCACGTGCCAGCAGGCACCCGTGCCGCTGAGCGATATCACCAGCCCTTTTCTCGTATGTGGGTTTCAGGAGTCGAACTCGGGCCCTTGCGCTTGCCAGGCAGGCACTTATGCCACTGAGCCATCTCACCGGCCCTCAAGTTCTTAAAGAACACAATTTCCAACCCAGACTATTATGGCCTGCAAAATTACCTTTCAAAATTGATAGAGAAATAATTTCCAGCCAGGCGTGGTGACACATGCCTGTAATCCTAGCACTTGGGAAGCTGAGGCAGGAGGATCACTGTGAGTTCGAGGCTAGCCTGGCTACATAGTGAGTTCAAGGCCAGCCTGGACTACATAGTGAGACCCTGTCTCAAAAAAACCAAAAAAAGGGCTGGTGAGATAGCTGAGCAGCATAAGCGCCTGCCTGGCAAGCTCAAGGTCCTGAGTTTGACTCCCGGTACCCACATAAAAGGAAAAAAGGGCCAGTGATATCTCTCAGCAGCACAAGTGCCTGCTGGCAAGCATGAGGTCCTGAGTTCGACTCCCAGTACTCACATAAAAAAAAAGGAGATATTTCCATGATAAAAAAAAAAAAGAAATTCATGACCACCAAACCAACACTCCAAAAAATTCTCAAGGATATCCACAGAAGGAGACAATGAATATAACAATGCCAAAAGGTCCAGTAAAATGAATGCATCAGGTAAGGACAGTAACTAAGTACAAGGGAAAGAAAGCAAAACAACAACAGGAAATTAATAGTGACAAGAATAAGTCAATACCTGTCAATTATAACTATCAGTGTAAATGGATTTAACTCTCCAGTCAAAAGACACAGATTAGCAGAATGGGTCAAGAAACAAAATCTAGCTGCATACTGTATACAAGAAACACATTTAACACAAAAAGAAATACATAGAATAAAATCAAAGGATTTTTTTTTGAGGTAGGATCTTACTCTGTAATTCAGTCTGGACTTGAACTCACTGTGTACCCCAGGATGGCCTCGAATTTACAGCAATCCTCCTGCCTCAGCCTCCTGTGTGCTGGGATTACAGGTGTGCACCACCACGCTTGACTAAAAATTAAGGATGGAAAACAATAACTTACACAACAGGGACCCCAAAACAAGCAGGAGTAGCTATCCTATTTTCATACAAAATCAATTTCAAGCCAAAGTTGATCAAAAGAGGCAAACCAGGACATTACATATTGGTTAATGGAAATTTTCAACAGCAAAAGATAACAATTACAAACATATGTAGCAAGCCACAGTACACCTAACTTCATAAAATTCTAATGGATATAAAAGATCAGATAAACATCAATACAATTATAGTGGAGTATCTCAATACCACACTATCACAAATAGAGAGATCAACTAAACAAAAACAACAAAGAAAGATCAGAGTTGAACCAAACCTTCGAACAAATGAACTTAATAAATACGTACAGAATGTTCCACTGAACAACAGAATACACATTCTTTTCAGCTGCACATGGTACTGTCTCCAAAATAGGCCACATACTGGTTAAAAAAGCATGTCTAAGTCGGAGTAAATGCAAAAGAATAAAAAATTTACCATGCATATTATCAGATCACAGTGCAATTAAGCTAGAAACCAATAGCAAAAGAAACCACAGAAACAATGCACACGTGGAAATTAAACAATACACTCTTGAATAATCAGTGGGTCACAGAGAAAATTAAGGAAGAAATAAGATAGTTCCTAAAATTAAGTGATAATGCCCTTACAGTGGTACCTCAGCTTACAAATTTAATTCATTCCATGATTTTGGGGAAGGTGGCTGTGGTCATGTTTGTCAACTGATGTGGAGTTCACAAATGGAAGCAAAATTTTGCCAAACATTTCCTTTCATGAACAAAATTGTATTAATGTTACGACATACCAGAACTTATGGGACACAATGAAAGCAGCCTGATGAGAGAAGTTTATAGCAGTGAATTCCCACATCAGAAAAACAGAATGAGCCAAATAAATAACCTAATGGTGCATCTCAAGGCCTTAGAAAAATAAGAACAGCCGGGGATATAGCTCAGTGGCACAGTGCCTGCCTGGCAAGCACGAGGTGCTGAGTTTGATTCCTGGTACCAAAAAAAAAAAAAAAAAAGAAAGAAAGAAAGAAAGAAAGAAAGAAAGAAAGAAAAACAAGAACAATCAAACCCAGTGCTTGTACAAGGAAGGAAATTATAAAGATTAGATCAGAAATTAATGAAATGGAGACTAAAAAAATAATATAAATAATGAATTGAAGAGCTGGTTCTTTTTTTTTTAAGAGCTGGTTCTTTGAAAGACTAAATAAAATACACAAACACTTAGCCAACCTTACAAGAAAAGGAAATAAAAGACACAAATTAATGCAATTAGAAATGAAAAAAGTGAAATCACAATGAGCGCTGTTGAAATCCATAAAATTATTAGCAACTGCTGTACTTCACAAACATATATGCTAAACAACTGGAGAACTCAGAAGAAATGGAGAGATTCCTAGATACCAAAACTGAACTAAGAAGTCTTAAAAATCTTGAACAAGCCAATAACAAGCAGTGAAATTTGCAGTAATAGTAATTTTTAAAATCTACCAAGAAAAGCACGGGACCTGATGGATTCACAGATGAATTCTACTGATGAAACTTCAGGAAAGATCTAATACCAATACTCCTCAAACTTTTTAATGAAATTGAGAGGGAAGGAGATCTTCCAAAATCATTCTCAGACGGTAACATTATCCTGATCCCAAAACTAGATCAACAAAGAGAACTATAGGCCAATTTCTCTAATGAACATAGATGCAAAAATTCTTTACAAGATACTAGCAAACAGAACGTGACAAATCACCAATAAGATCATACACCATGACCAAGTAGGCTTTGTCCCAGGGATGCAAAAATGGTTCAACACATGGAAGCCAATAAGTGTAATTCATCACATAAATAGAAGCAAGGACAAAAATCACATAATCATCTCAATAGATGCAGAAAAAGCTTTTGACAAAATCCAACATCCATTCATGATAAAAAAAAAAACCTGAAGAAATAGGTGTAGAAGGTCCTTATCTCAACATGATAAAAGCCATTTATGACCAACCTACTGCCAACATCATATTAAATGAAGAAAAGCTGAAAGCCTTCCTTCTAAAATCCAGAACAAGACAAGGATGTCCATTATCACAACTCCTGTTCAACGTAGTCCTCAAAACATTACCCAGAGCAATCAGGCAGGAGAAAGAAGTAAAAAGGACACATATAGGAAAGGACAAAGTCAAAATATCATTATTTGCAGATGACATGATCCTTTACTTACAAGATCCAAAAACTCCACCAGACTCCTAGAATTGATAACCAAATTCATCAGTGTAGCAGGATACAAAATAAACATACAAAAACCGATAGCATTTGTATATACTAATAATGAACTCACGGAAAAAGAAATTAGGAAAACAAAGCAGGTGACATCACATTCCCAGACTTGAAGTTATATTGTAAAGCTACTGTGATTAAAACAGCACAGCATGGTACTGGCACAAAAACAAGCATGCAGATGAATGGAGCAGAAAAGAAGAACCAGAAACAACCCCAGGCACATGGAACTATTTGATCTTTGACAAGGGAACCAAAAACATATATAGGAGGAAAGATTGCCTCTCTAATAAATGGTGCTGGTAAAACTGGTTATCTACACATAGAAGATTGAGTCTAGACCTATATATCTCACCATGTACTAAACTAAAATCAAAATGGATCAAAGATCTAAATGTTAAAACAGAAATACTTAATCTACTGGAAGATACAATGGTACAACTCTCAAAGACATAGGCATAGGCAAGGACTTTCTGAATAGAACCGCAATGGTACAAGAAATAATACCAAGAATCAACAAATGGGATCATATCAAATTAAAAATTTTCTGCACAGCAATAGAAATAACCAACAGAGTGAAGGGACAATCTACAGAATGGGAAAAAATTTTGCCAGCTATTCCACAGACAGAGAACTAACATAAGAAATATATAAAGAACTCAAAAAATTAGACCTCCCAAAATAAAAGACCCAATCAAAAAATGGGCAACCAAAATGAATAGACATTCTTAGAAGTACAAATAGTCAATAAATACATGAAAAAAATGCTCATCATCACTGGCCATCAGAAAAATGCAAATTAAAACTACACTGAGATACCATCTTACTCCAGAAAGAACAGCTATTATCAAAAACATCTAATAATAGCAAATGCTGGCAAGGATGTGGGGGAAAAGGAACTCTACTACATTGTTGGTGGAAATGTAACATAATACAACCACTATGGAAATTAGTGTGGAGATTCCTCAAAAAACTAACAGTAGAAATTTCCATTTGACCCAGCTATCCTCTTTCTAGGTATCTTCCCAAAAGAGTTAAAATCATCATATTACAAGGATACATACATACCCATGTTTGTAACCGAACAACTTATAGTAGCTAGATCTTGGAAACAGTGTATCTGGCTATTGACAGAGAAATGGATAAGGAAAATGTGGTATTTGTATACAATGGAATATTATGCTGCCATAAAGCGACATTTGTAGGTAAATGGATGCAACTTGAGAATATAATGTTAAGTGAAATAAGTCAGACACACAAGCTCAAGTATTGTGTGGTTTCTCTTATATGAGAAACCCACACACACATGTGTGTGTGCAAAATAGAAAAGAGAGAAAACAGGAATTAGGGAGAAATTCAAATACTTCCCCAAAATACAAATTCCATTGTTTTAAAAATATTTCAATTGGTTTCATTTATACTACTAGTTTGTCTTAATTTGTTGAAAAGAAAGTTTTGTGTTATTATCTGTTTGGGTTTTCTTTGTAAGAATCTTTTTGGTTTATGTCTGTACTCTGAGTAATTAGTTTGAAGGTAGTGATACTCGGTATAGTAACTATTTTTATTCTCTTACTATTTGATTATGAAAGTTTGTTTTATTTTTTCATAAAAATTTTAAAAAGAGTATATGCGGACTCATAGGCAATAGCTAACAATTAAGTTGACTGGCTGAAGGCCTGAAAAGAGCAAAATTGGAAGGCAACAGACAAGGAGGTCTAGAGTAATAGCAGATGAATGGACACATGAGAATGGGCACAAAATGTGAAGATCTTTGTGTTGCATGTTAATGCTCACCAGATGCTTCGTGCATCTACCATGGAAGAGGCTCTAAAACATCATGTAAACAAAATGACTCAGCCAGTTGACATCAACCAGCCTCTGTCATTGGCTATTCTGATATTGGCACAGTGAACATTCAGATGAAGTAACCATGATGGCAGGCATGAATGGAAGTTTTTTAGGGGCCCAGCTATACCAATTCTTAGTTACCAAGGTTGATCTAGCTACTGCCACTGCAGAAGTCCAATCTACTTGTCACAGAGACCAATGCTGAGCTCCTGAGGCACCATTCACTGAGGGGGCAAGTTGATTGGGGCTCTTTCCATTCTGGAAGGAGCAGAAATTCATTTTGATGAGAATAGACACTTACTGTTGTTATGGGTTTGCCTTTTCTCCCTGCAGGGCTTTAGCCAGCACTACCAACCAAAGGTTTACACAAAGCACTTGACCCACCAGCATAGGATCTCATAACCATCATGTCAGACCAAAAAACCTGCTTTACAGCAAAGTAGATGCAAGAGTGAGCCCATAACATTGGGTCCATTGGTTACATCACATACTACAGTATCAGAAACTGCCAGCCTACTGGAGCAATGCGAGCAATTAATGGCCCAATGGAATATTTTAGGAGGTGATACTTTACAAGAAAAGGGCACCATCTTCTTGGATACTCGTCCTCAACTGAGGGCAGTTTTGCCCTCTAGGGGATACCTGGCACTGTCCAGAGACATTTTCCATGCCAGAAGTACTGGGGATTGAACCTAGGGCCTAGTATATGCTAGGCAAGGGCTCTACCACTGAGCCACATTCCCAACCCTTTACTTTTTGGGTTTTTTTGTTTGTTTGTTTGTTTGTTTGTTCTTTTGCTTGGTTTGTTTTTTGTTTTGGGAGGTTTTTTGTTTTGGTTTGGTTTTTGGTTTTTGGGTTTTTTTTTTTTTTTTGAGACAGGGTCTTACTGTGTATTCCAAGCTGGCCTTTAACTCACTGTGTAGCCCAGTCTGGCCTTAAGCTCATGGTGATCCTCTAGTCTCAGCCTCCCAAGTGCTAGGGTAGCAGATGTGCTCCACCACCCCCAGCCCCAGCCCTTCATGTTTTGTGATAGGGTCTCACAAAGTTACCGAGGATGGGCTTGAACTTAGGATCCTCCTGCTCAGCCTTCCAAGTAAGTAGGATGATAGGTATGTACCAACATATTTGGCATGGAGACAATTTTTACTGCCATAACTAAGGGTGTAGGTATGGTTGGCAGAGAGATGTAGCCTTAGGGCATCTCGTAAGTAGAAGCCAGGGATGTGCATCCTACACACACAACAGCACTTTCCTCATACCGCAACAAGGAATTATCAAAGTATCAACAGTGCCCAGATTAACAAACTCTGCTCTCGACACAATAGGTGCTTTAAAATTAAGGACTTTATATTAGCCAGACTTGGTGGCACATGCCTGTAACCTCAGCATTCTGGGAGGCTGAAACAGGAGTATCACAAGTTTGAGCCCAGCCTGGGCAAGTGGGCAACTTAGCAAGTCTTTGTCTCAAAAAACAAAACAAAACAAAAATTAGAAGAGAAGAGTAGCTAGGAATATAGCTCAGTGCAAAGGCCCTTGGTTTAATCCCCAATACCACACACAAAAAACTTTCGTGTGTACGTTTGGGCCTAGGAACCAAGGGGTAGAAGCAGGAGTGCCCCCTCTTAGTCTCAGTGACCCACTTGTGGAAGCTGTGAGACTCTAGGATTTGCGAATTTATAAGAGCTGGTTCTGAAAGGGAGGATCCTTCTGTTGGGGGACACAGCCGGAGTCCCATTGATCCATGTGGGACTGAATACAGCTATGCCTGTATTCTTCAGTTTCTTCATGCCAACAGACCCACAGGCAAGAAGGAGAGAAGAAAAGGTGATTACCTTAGCAGAGGTAATTGACTGATTATCAGGATGCAGGAGGGCTGCTATAACCCATTTGGTACTTGGGCCTCTGTCGGCATCATCCTGTTTTGTTAATATATGGCCCACTGCAACAGTCTCAGTTCAAGAAGGGCAAGGTGACTAGTCTAAGGTGCCTTGGGACCTTAAGTCATGCCATAGGTTAAGCTACCATAACTGCCACATCCAGCACAGCTCTTGAGAAACTCCTGGGAGAAGGACTGTGAAGAAATGAAGGCAAGAATTAAAGCACAGAAAGCTGAGGTCAGGCGGAACCCTCTCTCTTGGAACCACCCAATGACTGCAATGCATTTTTTTATACACGCGACAGGTTGAGGTCAGGTGAAACCCCTCTGCCTAACAACTTGTTCACTTGGTTCACCTCAGCTGCTCCGTGTTCTTGGGGCTGGCCTTGCTCTAGCCCCACATGTGTGATTGATCTCCAGCTCAGCCACTCCCCACACATAACCAAAAAATATACTAGCTGAGGATAAGGGGAATCTAGCATTATTAGTAGAAAAAGAATGCAGTAAGTATAAATTGTGGCCCCAAGACCTGTTGCAACAGCAGGGTCCATAGGTCATGCTGCAAACTCTTTTTTTCTAAATGTGCACTACAAAGAGAGGCCCACCAAAATCATGGAAGAATTCAAGTTCTCAAGAACTTATATGAAAAAGTGAATCCAAGCGGTACCAGGGGAAAACTGCAGTGGATTCTATGATCTGATGCCTACATCTACCTTCATAAGTGAAGGACTTAGCTGGGCATGGTGGCACACTCCTGTAATCCCAGCACTCTGGGAAACTGAGGCAGGAAGATTACAAGTTTGAGCCCACCTTGGGCAATTTAGCAAGACCCTGTCTCAAAATAAAAAGCAAACAAAAAATTCTCGGCCAGTGAGATAGCTCAGCGGCATAAGTGCCTGCCTGGCAAGCACAAGGTCCTGAGTTCAATTCCCGGTACCCACATATGAAAAAAGGGCCGGTGATATTGCTCAGTGGCATGGGCACCTCTGGTGCGTGTGGTCCTGAGTTCGACCCCCAGTACCCACAAAAAAAAAAAAAAAGTTCTGAGGATGTAGGTCAGTGTGCAGGTCCTGGGTTTAATCTCCAATACAGGAAGAAGAAAAAGGAGAGGGGTGAGGAGAGGCAGGACTTACAAGTGCTCCTCATATTCCTCCAGTCGCTGGGAGTACTGCTTGTAGATAGCCCTTAACTGTTAGCCTTGCCGGGGGATCGCTGGGCTAAGGAAAACTTCTTTGGCTAAGGTCCTGTCTCCCTCCAGGGGCAGTCCATATCCAACGACCAGTCAACACTGGGGTATAAATATCCGGCCTCCTTACCCTAACTTTCGAGCTCCCTGCTCTCGAGGTCTCTATAGAATTGGCTGAAACTTTGTTGGAACTGCGTCATGCCTCAATTTCTCCCTCAGCACCAATCCATCTTCCCATCTTTCCACTGGTGTTGATCCAGAAAACATTCTCGAATAGCCACCCAGCAAGCTAATCGTTTCCTCAGAATCTTCTTCCTGGAGAGTACTACCTATAACCACCAGTGAACAAAATATGACCTCGCTGTGGTCTGAATACACCCCCCCATCCATATATTGAAAATCTCAATGTGAGGGCATTTGGAGGTAGGGTTCTTAGGATATGATTAGATCACAAGGGTTATGGGATTGAGATTAGTGCCCTATATGAGGCCCTGGGGAGATTTTTTTTTTTTTTTTTTTTTTTTTTTTTTGCCCACTTGCACCCGGCGAGGACTCAGCAAGAAGACAGCTGTCCATTTATGAACTAAGGAATGGGTCTTCACCAGACTGAGTCTCCCAGCACCTGTATATTGGATTTCCTTTTTTTTTTTTTTTTTGTGGGTCCCAGGAGTTGACCTCAGGACCTCGCGCTTGCCAGCAAGCGCTTGTGCTGCTGAGTGATATCACCGGCCCTTTTCTTTTCTTTATGTGAGTTCAAGGGAGTTGAACTCAGGACCTCGCGCTTGCCGGGCAGGCACTTATGCCACTGAGCCATCTCACCGGCCCTGTATATTGGATTTCTAAGTCCCCAAAACTGTAAGTAATTTGTGTTGTCCATAGGCCAGCCAGTCCATAGTGTTTTGTACAGCAGCCCAAATGGCCTAAGAATTTCTATCTACATTGAGCTTAAATGCTAGTCAGGTAAACAGGCAAAAAGCAATAAACATAATAAATATGTAAATCATTAAATATGTTGGAAGATAATAAGTTCTAAAGAAAAAAGAAAAAGTAGAGCAGGATAAAGAGATTGGTAGTACCTGTTGTAGATGGTGGCATATAGTATTAAATCAGATGTGAAGGAAGGCTCATTGAGAAGATGATATTTTAGAAAAATTGAGGTAAAAGAATTGAACAAATGGATACCTGGAACATTATAGCAAAGGGGACAGCAAGAGCATAAGCCTTAAGGCAGGAGCCAATGTGTTTCAGGAGTACCCAGGAGGCCAGGGAGGCCAGAATGAGGAAGAAGCGGAATTCAGTGACAGGAATAGAAATTAGAGGAGAAATGTGGGGATGGAGGGCTCAGATCATGTAGGACATTCTGGGCCATTTTAAGGGTCATGGCAAAAGCTCTGAGTAAAATAGGAGCTGTCCTCCCTGATTCTCTACCTTTCTAGTTAGATGAGACACCAGCTCTGTGTTGTCACAGTCTCCTGGACTTCCTCCATGGTAGCATTTGTTATATTCTATTGTAATTGCCACATTGTCTTGGCTACCTACTTAATTGTGAGCTCCTGAGCATACACTTCGACAGGGGATCATCAAGAGGGTGATAACTGTGAGAATGTAGATAGAAATAAAGAAGTCAAGACATGTAACCATACAAAGAGACTTCATGGAGATACTGACGAACTTTGAGAACTGGACATAGTTCAGGATACAGTCTAGTTCTAGAAATTAAGTGGTTTCATTGCTGCCTCTGAATTGAGCACTCATTAATTTCAATTCTTTTTTTTTTTTTTTTTTTTTTTGTGGGTACCGGGGGGTCGACCTCAGGACCTCGCGCGCCAACAGGCACCCGTGCCGCTGAGCGATATCACCGGCCCCTTTTTCGTATGTGGGATCCGGGAGTCGAACTCGGGCCCTCGCGCTTGCAAGGCAGGCGCTTATGCCACTGAGCCATCTCACCGGCCCCTTTTTTTTTTTTTTTTTTTTAATTTCAATTCTTATGTTTCATCATTACAATCACTTAGTACTCTGTCCTTGCTTCTATACTTCCTAACACTTCCATGAACTCACACCCAAGCCAAAGACTGGCTGCCCTTCGGTCAGATGTCCATCCCTCATCCAGTAAGCTGAGGCCAAGGTAGTAAAGTTGTTTGATACCCAAAATGGTCACCTAGGCATAAGAAAGCACCTAGGGCCCCTTCTCTTGGTAGGGCATTACTGCTGTAGATGTGGCACTTAGTCAGAGGATAATGGAGTCCTCTTTTTTTTTTTGTCTTTTTGAGACAGGGTCTAGCTATGAAGTTTGGGCTAGACTTGAACTCACTTTGTAGCCCAGGCTGGTCTCAAACTAGCAGTGATCCTCCTGATTCAGCCTCCCAAGTGCTGGGATTACAGGTGCGTGCCGCCATGCCCAGTTTAGATTCTTCTTTACTACAGCTTAGTACAGTGATTGTCAAATAAGACACATCAATAAATAAATCAACTTTGTATAAAGTCCACCCCTCTTAAGGGCCCAGCAGAGAGCAGGAAACAATAATCATTTTGGAAGAAAAAGCCAGTGCAACCAGCTTAGAAGGGAACAGCATAGAGTAGTGGTTACCCGTGTGGATTCTTGGCATAGACTGCTTGAGTTCAAATTCCAGCTCTGCTACCTAGCAATCACCTGATCTTACACAAACTATTTTACCTGTCTGATGTTTAGTTCTTGCATCTGTAAAATGAGGTCACAAATGACCTTGAGTGTTGGGTACATTAAAAGAGATAATATATGTAAGGTAGTTTTCTACACTCCCAGCACAGGTGATTCCTCAATAGATGCTAGTGTAGTTATAGTCTTCTAGTGTAGTTATTTCCTGTGCTAGTGAGTGTGGTGCTCTGTGCCAAATATTGGTCTGGAAGACAGAAGTCATATTTTATCCTCAACTGGACGAAGCAAGTTCTTACCATTCAGAGAGCTTCCTAAGCACACACCAATTCTCAGACCGACAGGGCCATGGTCAGCTAGCTGAACTCACTGTCTGACCTGCCCTGCCACCAAGTTCCAAGGAACCTGGAATTTATGGGTCATGCAGGCAATTGGTGCTGACTTTAGCAAACCAAGCCATTATGAAGGGTGTGCCTTAAAAACTTTCTGATCAGCTATAAACATATTAGTTACAGGACGAGCATCTTATACCTCCCAACCCTCCATATCTTGATGGGGTGTTCAGGTAGAATATTGAAGGAGGGGGAGAGGAGGGGAGGGGAGGGGAGAAGAGAAGAGAGGGGGAATGAGTTTGCATTGACCACAGTCAAGGATTTTATAAATTATAACTCAGTATGTAACAGAGCCAATCTTGATGTATCCAGCATGGAGAAGCCCTCTGGTCACCACCTAAAGGCACACAGGGATCAGTAAGAAGGTCAAGATGGAGACAGATACCTGTGCATTTGTGTGAATGCAGACATGTGAGGTTGGGGCTCATTCAGGGCAAGGGCAAAGCCCAGCCCTAATACCCTGCTGAACCCCTCTCCAGGCCAGCAAACAAGGGAAACAGAAGCTGAGGCTCCTCTTTGGGACCTACTTAAATAGGAAGGGCTCCAGTGGAAGAGATATTGAGATGGTTTGGGGACAGGAATAAGAGTGGGTCCCTTGGCATGGGACATTTTGAGTTAGTAGAAGGATGACGGGCAGGGAGAAGGAATGGAGAGGGCAGAGGGCAGATGGTGCCCCTGCTGCAAGCAGGACCCTCAGCAGATTCAGGAAAGAACAAGGAGATTGCCGTGGTGGTCTAGTGGGCAGGGCTTGCAGGGGCAGTGTAGCCCACCTCTGGTCTTCCCTCAGGTGCTCCTCTGCTACAAAGCCTTCTACCCTGCCTGCTGCCTCAGGAACACCCCGTGGCAGCGCTGCCTCCCCCTTCCTGTGCCCAGCACCTGGGGGCTTTGAGGCACTCTTGTCAAGGAAGAAGTTTTTATCCAGAAGACCAATTTTCTCTTCCCCCCTGTAATTCCCCTGTGCATTTCTTTTGAGAAAATGGTAGTGTCTCAAGCACCACCAGGGGGCACTAAGGCCTCTAAGCACCAGGGGCCAAGAAAAACCGAACTCCCCGGCCGCGTGGAGGCGCCAGGTCTGGGTGCAGAGGCTCCCGCCAGCGAGTCCTCGGCGACTGGGAGTCTCCAGGGAGAATGTGCTGCTGGCTTATCTAACGAGAAATGAGAAGGCTGGGCCAAAGAGCCCTATTTCTGTCCAGCCCTACACTACCTGCCATAAAATTAAATGATCACAATGAGTACATTAATTACCTGACACGAATGCTTTAACATAACAAAATTATTAGCCATTCTAGATTTAGTGTTTGTACAGCACTTTATATTTGCAAGGGCATTGCAATAACTTACCCAGCTGAGGGTGTATTTCGGGGCCTGAACGACATCCTAAAGGGTTTCTTCTGGTCAGCCCCTGCCACAGCTGTCTGGCCCCTGCCACAGCTGTCTGGCCCCTGCCACAGCTGTCTGGCCCCTGCCACAGCTGGTTCCCCGCCCTTCTTACCTACAAGATTGGTTTTCTTCTGTTCCAGCTGCTGCCTGCCATCTCCTCCTGGAAGGCTCCTCATCTGCTCACCGAATCCCTTTTACTTCCTCGAGCCATTTGCCCAGCTTGTCTCCCTGATCCTGCATCAGAATTCAAGGGCTCAGGGATGGCAGCCCCCAATGGGCCTGGCCTTGGAGCCCAGCAAGTCTCCTTCCTGTTCTTCTGGCTGCTGCTCCAAGTGTGGACACATGATGGGCTCTGAGTGGGGCTCCGAGTCTGGGGCCTGCTGCTGCTCAGACCCACAAGAATTGACTGTGCGATGCTGAAACACTTGCAGAATGTTCACTGTGCCCACACCAGAGCAATCCCTGGCCCCTTGGGGAGTGTGGCATTGAGGAGGCTCACCACTGTGGAGATTCCATTCCAGACTGGATGGGGTAGCATAGGAAACCTCACTAGTAAAACTTGTTGCAGTTGGCTTGGGTGTGAAATCTGCTTCCCGGGCAGGGAGATCAAAAGCTCAGTTGATGGATGTCTGTATACCCAGCTCTCCTTGCTTGCTTTCATCTTCCTTCCAGAAAGAGGAGTAAACATTCAGCTAGTGAGCACTGCAGGTGTTCCCTTAAGGAGTGTGAAGGAATATCATTGAAAGCAGACAAGACCACCAATGAAGGTGTCTGTGGGGATCCCAGGGGCCTCAAGGAGGATAAAGTGGAGGGCATTTGCTGTAGTAATTCCAGAATTTCTGGTAGGAAGGTCTTTGGAGGCAGTAGCAATTTGGCTGGAAGGTAGCTACGGAGACTTACTTTGAAACTGCATTTGTATAACTGGTATGATACAGATGAATAAAGTTTCCTAACATGCTTTTAGTCATACTTTATGATAGTTGAAAGTGCCAGTTTTCTATACACAGCATATCATGGTGCATGGTGTAGTGGTTAAGAGCAGGACTCTGGAACAGGATTGCTTGCGTTCACATGTCAGCTTCACCAGTATTGACCAGCTGGGTAACCTGAGGCAAGTGTTTCAGCTTCTCTGTTACTCAGTTTCCTCATCTATAAGATGTAGATAACTATTGACTTGAGGTAGATGCTATATAATCCTTATAAAGCATTTAGCATATATTAAATGCCCATGGAGGGTTGTCTGCTGTTATTTATTGGGAAAGACTTGGGAGGGCCCAGAAGGTAGGGTGATGTACTGAGCATTTTGAGAGTAAATTTCCAAGTCATTCAAAATGAAGGAGATAGGGAGAGAGATTTAAGAGTCATTTAGGCTACAAGTGGGTGTGTATAGTATGGTGTTGAAATTCCTGGTAAAGTCCAAACAATTCTACTTCAAATGGATCATAGAGAGAAAAGGTTGAGTTTCAGGTGATCAAAGACCTTCAGCCTTTTGGTATGCTTTGTGTTGGAGATGGAAGCTGCCTAACAACTCCTTAGACTGGACCAGATATTACACCTGGGAGAGGTGGGGAGGATGGTTTCTTTTCTTGCTTTTCCAGGCACAGTTTGGGGTATCTGAGGAAGGAGACCCCAGAGGAGGTAGTAAGTACAGGCTATCAGTATGGTGGGCGAGAAGCACTGCACCCCCACATCCACCTGGGCATAAGGCTTCAGCAGGACTCTCCTGGACCAGCTGGCCTCTGTGCTGGTGGGGTAAGCCTCTTCCGATCTTCCTGCCCTCCAGCTCTCAGATTTATAGGCTTCATACTGTGATCACACTAGGGGAGGGGACATTCAGGTTTGTAGCCCTGATCTAAATGGGTAATGGGCTGGGGATGAGAATGTGAAGACACCTGGCCCCTGGATGGATCTCAGTAAGTCCTATGCCCATATCCTCCCAATTCAGCAAGATAAGGGACTCTCACAGAGTTCCCCTGGAAGTTTCTACCATCAACAAGCCCATCTGAGTTCTATCTCTTTTTTTGGTGGCCACCGGAAAATGAGAGCAGAGCTGAACTCCAGGATTTTGCTGTGATTGTTGTTAGCCCTGGGGCCTTAAAACTGAGGATGAACATGCTAATTCCCCTCTCCTCCTTCTGCTCCAGACTCAAAATTGGCTCACCCACCACACTGGTGAGCAAAATTACCCAGAGGACATGAGGGTACTTCTTCCTTACAACAGCATTTTGGGGAAGACGCTGGACTGAGAATAAGGAAACTAACTAGAAGACTTCTAACCATGTTATATGGCCAATCCTCTAGTCTAGTGGTCATCAGAAATGATTCCTTGGGTAAGAAAAAATGCAACTTATGCACATTTCTAATATAAAAAGAATTAGAGTTTACTGATATTTATTATACATATTGAGACAAGTACTCTCATTCGTTAAGTCATTTGGTTGCTAGTCATATAAAAGACAATGCATTCTTGGGGGAGATGAGGATGCTGGGAAATTCAAACTTTCCCAATAGACAGGTAATTGAGTCCACTGAAACAAATGGACAATGGGTAGATTAATAGGAGAAAAACCATACACATTTTTTAACATGCATATGTGCATGGAAATCATACAAAATATGAAACTCAAAGAAGGGCAGATGGCTAGGAAAGAGTGAAATGTAGGCAATTTTAGAGGGGAAATAAATTGTCTCTAGGGGAGAGAATGAGCCTAGCAAACAGACAATGCCCTGGGATAAAGTTCCTCTGGGTTCTAAGTGTTTGATTTTCAGTCTCTTCTTCTTTGATAAAGTTTAATTCTCTTTGGTTCATGAAATTCTTGCAAGAAATTTTGAGGAAATTGTATTCCTCTTGGTTATTTTTTATTTTGAGGTGGGACTCACTAAGTCGCTAAGTTGCCCAGGCCTGGGTCAAACTTGTGATTCTCCTGCCTCAGCCTCCCAGAGTGCTGGGATTACAGGCATGCACCACCATGACTGCCTGTGGATTTGATCTTTAAGCAACTAAAGGAACTTCATACAAAGTCAATCCCTGCATTTTCTGCCATCCAGATGTTCTCAGTTTGAAGTCCAAAGTGGCATATTTTGGGGTATTTTTTCTGGGCCCCCAAAAGACCGCATAAACCTAAAGACTGACAGTGGTGCTTATGATGCATTGTAGTTAACATGCCCAGCAAAGAGACTTTTCTGGTTGTAGTAACTAGTTTTTAAACCATTTGTCCATTCTGTCTGTGAAGAATGGACAGATGGTTTTAAAAGATTTCTGCAACAGAACACGATTTAAGAATAATACCTAAGAAATAGAAGCATAAGAAACCACTTCTATTCCTAATAGGAACTCCAAGTCATATTACCAGATAAAAATAATTATGAGTTAATCAGATCTGACAAGAAGCAGCAAAATCTTTTTGAAAATATGAAGAAGAATATTTCAAGTATGGATGTAATATATTATAATGAATTCTTCCTTGTATATACATTGTACCTTGATATATTAACCAATGATGGCAATGTGTAAATGAATATATGTATTTGGGGGGAGAGTGTTTTTATACTAATAAGTGTACATGATTAAGACATTTAGAGGCCATTATTTTAGCTTATCTTTGGGTCAGATTTAGTCATAAAATGAACATGACTGTTATTTTTCAGAAAAATAAGAAATTTTATTTTTCTTAATTTGTTATATTTTCTTTAGTGTCTGGTCCGTCATTTTCTATATATGAAAACTTACCCAGCAGTTGGGAGGCTGAGACAGGAGGATCGCTGCAAGTTTGAGGCCAGCCTAGGCTACAAAGTGAGTTCAAGGCCAGCCTGGACTGCATAGCGAAACCCTGTCTCAAAAAGACAAAAAAAGAAAGAAAGAAAGAAAATTAAAGAAAACTTATACAACTTCCTTAAAACTGAGGTAGGTGAGGTGGTATGCGCCTATAGTCCTGGCTACTTGGGACTGAGGCAGGAGGCTCACTTGAGTCCAGGAGTTCAAGTCCAGCCTGGGCAACATAGTGAGACAATGTCTCTGTTTTTTAAAAAAATTTGAACCTTCTTTTCCTTATTTATAAATCACTATAAGGTTGTTATAAGGATTATATAAAAAGGTTTGAATATCTGCCACATTGTAGGCCCTCAGTAAGTGGTTATATTTTTACAAAGAAAAATATTGCTAAACCAAATTAGTAGGATTAATAAAAGAATTGGATAAACAAAATTTTGGCAGAAAAAACATTTAAATCTCGGAAAGTATAGTACCAATTCACTTGGAAATTGCTATGCTACTTGAAAGTAACCACTTAAGAACTGGGTGTGGTGGCACATCTGTAATCCCAGCTCTCAGAAGGCTGAGGCAGGAGTATCTTGGAGAGTTAGAGGCCAGCTGGGGCTACATGGTGAGTTCAAGGCCAGCCTGGAATACACAACAAGACCCTGTCTCAAAAATTCCAAGAACAAAAGAAATTAACCACTTAATAAGCATTCATCAAACACCTCCATGCCAGACTAAGTACTGAGGATAGAAAGGTGAATTTGCTGTGGAACCTGCAGTCTAGAATTTGGAGCTGGCCTTTGTAGACTATTGAAACAGCTTCCTGCCTGGTCTCCTGGCCTTCGGTGTCCCCCGCTGTTCCCTGGCTCCAGCTCTCACCAGAATGTGACTGACAAACCAATCTTCCTCGTCCCTTTCATCGTTCCCTTCTACAATAATTTTCCTGTGCTATCAACTTTCATCTGTTACATACCGTCTTGTATTGCTCAGTAATTTTCCTTCAAGTTAGTCTTATCTTTCCAGCTGAACTGTTGTAGTTAGTACTTAGAACTCACAATAAGGTTGTCCTTGAGAGAATTTAACTTAATGAACAGGTGATGAAAGGAACCCAATGTCTCCTAGGCCCTTGCTCTTTGACTACTAGTCAGTGGTATTAACACATCTAAGGAAAGAAAGCCTCAGTGGGCTCTGCAATGCCTTAGAATCAAGGAAAGCCAGAGAGACAAACGCTAACTGAATGCACATAGCACTGTCCACAGAAGAAAGATACTGGATATAAGGAAGCATGGGGATTTCAACTGTTAGCCTTCAGGACTACTTATTTCCTCTGGCTGATGTGACGCCCTGTCCCATGTAGGTTAAACTTCTCTAGTTAAGATCCCCAGCATTTTTCTCATCTTTGATCTCCTGGATGAAATAGTCTCCTCTTTTTATTACTAGTTCTGGGAACACCATCAGAGTACTGGTTTATGAATTCTGTCCTCCAGGTACCTACAGATTGAGGTGAGGTGCCATTGACAAGGTCTCAAGCTCTCTGGTCAGTAGAAAATTGTAACTCCACCATAACTTAATTAGCTGGTATTATGATTTACACTTTAGCGCTTGCTCCTTGTGACTCTGATAATCTAAATTTTATAATCTTAGCTTATATGAATCTGATAACTAAGTAAAAATCTAAATGAAAAGATGAAATTACAGGCCAGGAGAAAATATAGGAGAATATTTTTTAAAATTTTATAGTTGAAATTGTCCTTTTAATTAGGATATAATATCTAGAAGCTATAAAGCAATGAACCTAAAATTTCAAACTATAGAAAGAAAAAAAAATTTTAAACAAACTTGAAAGACATGATAGACTGGGATCATATGTTTGCAACATGTATCAGAAACAAAGGTTTACTAACTATGATATATGGAGAGGTACTAATAATAAGGAAGGAATGGCAGCTCCCACAAAACCTAAGCAAACGATATGAATTAAGAAAGTCACAGAAAATATGTCCAGTACTAATATGTCTAAAAAACATTTAATGGTGTTCAAGTTCACTTTTAACTAAGGAAATGAAATTAAAATAACAGTCATACACGCCGTCCATAAGATATCTATATATCTATATATCTAGATCTATCTATCTATCATCTATCATCTCTAACTGGGGAATGAACTCAGGGTTTCATGTATGTTAAGCAAGCTCTTTACCCCGAACTACATCCTCAGCTCAAGATTAATATAATTTTTTAGAAATATATGAAGGAATGTCTAAGTTTGGGCAGCTATAACAGAAAGCTAGATGAAATAGTTTGTAAACAACAGAAATTTACTTCTCACAGTTTGGGGGGCTGGAAGTCTGAGATCAGGATGCCACCATGGTTGGGTCCTGGTGAGGGCTCACAGAGAGCAGAGTTCTGGACAGCTGACTTCTCACTTCATCCTCACTGGGTAGAAAGAGGGCAAGGGAACTCTCTAGGGTGTCTTTTGTAAATGACTAATTATGTACCTCCTAAAGACCTCACCTAATACTGTCACGCTGAGAGTTTGAATTTCAAAACATGAATGTGAGGGAAGGGACACACATATTCAATCCGTAACACTGCTATTTAACTTAAAAAATGATAGTGTCTTTAATACAATTATTAATGGGATATACATTGGTGGGCTTCTTTTTTTTCTTTTTTTTTTTTTTTTGGTGGGTACCGGGAGTCGACCTCAGTACCTCGCGCTTGCCAGGCAGGCGCTTATGCCGCTGAGCCATCTCACTGGCCCTGGTGGGCTTCTTTTTCAGGACCACTGGGAAGTACAGTTTAAAATGTGACTCTTGCTAGTATATTTAAAGGACAATTTGGCCAAGAACAAAGTTCCTGAGTTTCATCTTCTTCTCAGAACCTTAAAGTCATTACTCCACTGTTTGTCTGATGTTTAGTTTTGCTTTGGTTCTTTTAGTTCTGTATCATCCTCATTCATCTTTTGGTCAGTTTGACTTTATCTCAGGTAATTTTTTTCCCACCAGGAAGAGTTCTTATGTTCTTTATCCTCCAAATTCTTGCTTATTTGAGAATATCTGTCTTTGGCCTGTTTATGTAAATGACAACTTGACCAGATATAACACTCTTAGACTCACTCTTTTTCCCTTGAAACTCAGCCATCAAATGCTACTGTGGAGATGTCTGAGAGTGGCTGATTCTTCCTTCTTTTTAGGTGATCTGCTTTTTCTGCTTGGATAATTGCGGAAGTCCTTCCTCATCCTCACTGTTGAACAGCTTAACCAAGAGATGTCTTGGTTTCAGTTGGTCATCACCAATTTTTCTTGGAACACAACATCTTCCTTTAATGTGTAGTTTAAGTTCTCCATACTTCTTTACATTAGGAAAATCTTCTGTTATATATTAAAATACCTTTTCTTTTTAATTTGTTTAATTTGCCTTTGGTGTGTTCGTCAGCTTCTTTTGTTACTGGGACAAAATACCTGACATACACAATTTAAAGGAGAAAAGGTCTATTTTGGCTCTTGGTTTCAGAGGTTTCAGTCCATGGTGGGCTGGCTCCAAGGCAGAGAAATATCATGGCAAAAGGACATGGTGGAGCAAAGCTGCTCACTTCATGGCAGCTGGGAAGCAGAGAAAACAAGGAAGAGCTAAAGTGACAGTGAGGGGCCGGTGCCAAGAATATACCCTTCCATGTTTCACTTCAGTGACTTACTTCCTCCAACCAGGCTCAACCTCCTAACACATTCCTAGCACATTCAGGTATGAATTCATCAGTGGGTTAACTCATTGGTGAGGTTAGCATATTTGTATGATCTAACTATAACATAAACTATAACATTTGACTATTTCATTTTTGTGTGTTTCTGTATTTTTAAATCTTCTTTCAGATGTTTTTTTAGCAAACTGATTTTTGTTCTCTCATTCACTGTGACTAAACCAAGACTTTCTTCATTTATTTTGTTATACAATGGTGTTGATTAGATCCTTAATTTGATTTCTCTGCTCTACAATATCTTTTGTCAACTTACTTTGTTGTTTTCCTCTGGCTATATTTTCCTCAGTGCTGTCTTTTAAAACTATTTTTTGCATGCCATGATTCCTTTACTTCTTTCTTTTTCCTTTTCAATTCCTGTATTATGTAAGCAAGGCCAGTTAGAATTCTAAGATGATTGGTCAATGGATGATGCCTCTTTTATTGCCTTGATTTAGAATGATCAGAAGAGTTTCACAGGGCCAGGGATATAGCTCAGCGGCACAGTACCTGCCTGGCAAGTGCAAGGTCCTGAGTTTGATTCCCAGTACCAAAAAAAAAAAAAAAAAAAAAGAAGTGTTTCATGTAATACTGGGGATAGCAATCATAGCAGCTAAGCATGTCCTCACCCTTACTGTACATCCTCAAACTACAGATTTGCACATAGACTAGTCTAGTCCGCCTTGAAACTGTATCTTTTAGAGGAAAACAAATTCCACTTCTCCTGTACCCTCCTCAGAGAAGCTTTCTCTGACTACCCTTCTGTTATGGCTTGTGTCTAGATGTTCCCCCAAAGCCTCATGCAGTCATAAGTGGGGCTTTTTCAGAGGTGGCTGCATTTAGAGTGTACGATGCTGGGATAAATGGTGTGTGATTACTAAATCAGTCCACTGATTGGTTTGGCACCCATCCTAAGCCCTGTAGCCCATATAGAATATAAAAGGGGTAGAAAGAAATGCTAGGGTCATTTAGTGCCTTCTGCCACCATGAACTGTTTCTCCTCTGTGATGCCCCTCTGCCATGTCACCCTTCCTTGGAGACAGCCAACTATGGATTACAACCTCTACAAACTGTGAGCTGAAATAAACCTTTCTTCCTTTAACTTTGAGTGTCAGGTATTTTGCCTCAGCAACAAGAAAGTAACTAAGACACCTCCCTAAAGATATCCTTGTCCTAGTTACACTATTGCAACATCTCTGAGGAGATCTTTTTTATGTCCTCAAAGCACTTGTCACCATTTTAGAGTATTTTATTTATTTGCTTATTTAATATCTCTCTGACAATTGGAATGTAAGCTCCATGAGAGAGGGAACCTAGTCTCTCTTTTTAAATTTTTGTATCCTTAGCATCAAGAACAGTGTCAAGGGGCCGGTGAGATGGCTCAGCGGTATAAGCGCCTGCCTGGCAAACGTGAGGTCCTGAGTTCGACTTCCGGTACCCACGTACAAGGGAAAAAAGGGCCGGTGATATCGTTCAGCGGCACAAGTGCCTGCTCACAAGCGCGAGGTCCTGAGTTCGACCCCTGGTACCCACACACACACAAAAAAAAACAGGGTCAAAGAAGATTTTTATTGTAATAAATACTTACTTCCAATTTTATTATAACATATGCTGTGAACATTCTTAGCACACATCTTTTGAACAGTTTAGATGATCTCTTTAGAGTAAATTTCTGGAAGAGAGATTACTATATTAAGAGGTATATACATTATATATTGCCAACTGTTTCCAGAAAGGTGATTCAAAGTTATACTACCATAAAGTCAGGTGTGGTGGTGCATGCCTATTATCCTAGCACTTGGGAGGCTGAGGCAGGAGGATTGCCATGAGTTCAAGGCTACCCTGGGCTGTATAGTGAGTTCAAGTCAGCCTGAATTACATGGTGAGACCTTGTCTCAAAAAAACAGAACAAAAAAAGGTTATACTACCACAAAAAATGCAGGTTTAATGCCCATTTTTCTTACCTTCAGTGAATTTAGTCAATCTTCCTAATTTTGCCAATACATACATAAAATATAAAGTACATGGCTTTATTTGTATTTTTCTTTGCTTTATTTGTGCCCTTTCTGTTACCCATTTGTAGTTCTTTGTGCATTATCTATTCGTGCAGTTTAACCATTTTCTTTCTTTCTTTTTTTTTTTTGTAGGTACCAGGGGTTGAACTCAAGACCTTGCGCACCAGCAGGCGCCTGTGCCGCTGAGCAATATCACTGGCCCTTTTATCGTATGTGGGTTCTGGGAGTCAAACTCAGGACCTTGTGCTTGCCAGGCAGGCGCTTATGCTGCTGAGCCATCTCACTGGCCCTTTAACCATTTTCTATCACATGTTAACTTTTTCTTGTTGATTTATAAGAGCTAATTAAGGAAGGGAAGACAAAGTAAAAAGAATTAAAATGTATTATGTACATGTACCAACTCTCCACAATGAACATAATCATTATGTACTGCAAATGTATGCTAAGAAAAATTGAAAAACTTAAAAATATAGGTTAATTAAATATTTGTTATTAGCTGTTTTAAATTAAGTATTGCAAAGAGTTTTTTTTTTTTTTTCCGTGGGTACTGGGGGTCGACCTCAGGACCTCACGCTCCAGCAGGCGCCCGTGCCGCTGAGCAATATCACCGGCCCCTTTTTCGTATGTGGGTTCCGGGAATCGAACTCGGGCCCTTGCGCTTGCCAGGCAGGTGCTTAAGCCGCTGAGCCATCTCACCGGCCCTGCAAAGAGTTTTTCTACTTATTATTTGTCTTGCAGCCTTGTTCATTTTTTTTTTTAAACCAGGCAGAATGTTTACATTTAGTTAATATTTTCCCTTTATACCTTCTGGTTTGGGGGACTTGTTTTGAAAGGCCTTCTTCACCTCCAAGATCATACAAATATTTACCCATGTTTTCTTTGAGTATTTTTTATGGTTTAATTTTTTTTCTTTGAGTCTAGAAGTAAGATAGTGGTAGAATTTTTTAAAAATTTAACTGGCTGTCCAGTTATTCCATAATCATTCCACTGATAAGCATTTTAGTGCCAGGCACTTTCTAAACCCTTTACACGCCTAATCTAGTTTAACACTTACATAAAGTGGTGACAAAGTCAGAATTGCATTTGAAACACACACACACACACACACACACACACACACACACTTGAGTCTGTTTTTAATACAGAAAATAGATGGTGGTGTACAATGGGTTTCTCCGGAGAAACAGAACCAGTAGGCTATCCATAGATATGTAAGAGGGAATCTATTGTGTTATTGGTTCACAAAAGCCAAGAAGTCCCATGATGTGCCCTTTGCAAGCTGGTGGTATAACTCAGTCTGAGTCCAAAAGCCTGGGAACTAGGAAGGGCAACGGTGTAAATACTAGAGTCTGAAGGCCTGAGAACCCAGAATTCTGATGTCTGAGTGTAGGAGAAGTTGGATGTTTTATCTCAATAAAAGAACTTCCTCCTTCACCTTTTTGTTCCATCTGGGACTTCAGTGGACTGGATGATGCCAACACATTGGTGAGGGCAAATATTTACTCAGTTTACTAATTCAAATGTTGATCTCTTCCAGCAACAGTCTCGCAAAAACACCCAGAAATAATGTTTTATCAGCTATTTGAGTATCCTTCAGGCCAAGCCAGGCTAACATATAAAATTAGCTGGCACAGTGGGGAAAAGAATAGTTGCAGGCACACCAGTTATTAAAGTGATTGAGGCAAGTGGCTTCTTTGAAATATTATATTCTAGCACCTTACAGTTCGTGGCTCGTGGTAGGTATTGGGTGGAATGAAAAATGTTAGTGTGCCAGGCATAGTGGCACATGCCTGTAATCCCAGCACTCGGGAGGATGAGGCAGGAGGATCACCATGAGTTCGAGGTCATCCTGGGCTATATAAGCAAGTTCAAAGCCAGTATGCACTACATAGCGAGACCTTGTCTCCAAAAAAAACAAAGCAAAACAAACAAAAACAGAAAAATGTTCGTGAATGAACTTATTGAATGAAGATGATAATGATTTGGACTAAGGAGGTAGTAGTAGAGGTGGAGAAAGATGAAACATTTTAGAAAGTTTAGAGACAGAATTAACAGGCCTTGTGATTATTTATAAATGAGGAGATATGAGAAAGGGAAATGTCAAGGGTGTTTCAGATTTCTGGAAGACAGATTTAATGGGTAAGTGATGAGTTCACTTATTTTTTTTTAATGTGGGTACCGGGAGTCGACCTCAGGACCTCGCACTTACCAGCAAGCACTTGTGCCGCTGAGCGATATCAGCGGCCCCTTTTTTTCCTTTATGTGGGTACCGGGAGTCGAACTCAGGACCTCGCGCTTGCCAGGCAGGCGCTTACACCGCTGAGCTATCTCACCGGCCCGATGAGTTTACTTTTAAATATGCTGAGTCAAAGGTACCTTGGAGATAAACATTTGAAGATGTCAAGGAAGGAGTTAGATAGCTATATCCACCTATAACTCCAACAACAAAGTATAAATTTGAGGAGCATTTGTATACCGATAGTGATTGAAGCCACAGGAAGAGTTGGGACTATTGAATGAAAAAAGGAGAGCTCTTAGGATGGATCCCTGAAAACCAATATTTAAATGTTTAATAGAAGAGGAGGGAGGAGGCACAAGATTGTGCGAAACGGCTGCCAGAGAAGTAAGAGGAACTGGGGGAATGTGATGCTTTAGAAGATGAAAAAGAATATATTCAAAGAGAAAGCTCAGAGTAATTCTAACAGAGTAAATGAAATGATGGGCCATGGACTCTCAACTAGATAAACAGGGATATGAGGACAGGAAAGGAGTAATAAAAAGTGAAGGGATCAAGAAAATTCAAATGAAAAGGAAGAATAGTTGAAGTCAGAGACACTTAATAAGCAAGAAATTTAGGGGACTAAGGTCAGAAACTGAACTATTCGAGTTCGTGACTTTAGAAGCAGAGAAAGTAGAGGAATTTGAGGTCATAATGACAAGATCCTTGGAGTGAATCTGGGGTTGAGTAGCACTGTGACAGAGCATTGGAGATAAGGTAGATCTTTCATGCGGACTCTGAAGTCACTTAGGATGATGGCAGGGCTTGTGGTACAAGAGACAGTAAGCCAAATGCCAGTGTCTTCTGCTAGCAAACAGGAGCAAATGGCAGAAGAGTGCAGTGACCAATCAGGGAGTGGGCAGCAGAGGTTTACACAAAAGGGTGGGGAAGCAGCGAGTCTAAGTAGCACTGGGAGGACCCCCAGTTCCTGACACTGTGTAGATTAGTGAGAGGTGAGCCAGCTTCCCTGGAGGGAGCTTCAGAGAAAGCAGCATGGACAGATCCAAGTTTAGATTAAGCAAGAAGTGGAAGGAACACTTAGGAAGTGTTCCGGGGCATAAAGGAGGTTGGAATTCCCAAGGGCAAATAGAAGGTTTTGTCAGGGAATGAAGAGAAGGACTAGATTAGGTTTAAGGAATTACGGAGTACTGCATATTAGGAATGACAATTCCATAGAAGATAAATATAGGAAAGAAGAAAGTTCTCACTATATTCTGGGCTTTCACCTGTGAAAATAGGAATGAAGCTTGGTGGGTTTAGTTCCAGCTGACCCTTGGAGATCAGTGGAGACAAACATTCAAGGAAAGTCAACTATGGTTTCAAAAGTCCGTCAAACATTTAGTGGGGAGCTATAGTTAGTCACGGGAGAGGCAGCAGAGAATGATCACGGGAAGCAGAGAAGCATGGAGTTCAGTGGCTTCCAGGAGAGATGAACCTAAATAGATTAGATTAGATTAGATTAGATTAGATTAGATTAGATTAGGCTCAGGATCCACTGATGTCTTGTTTAATCAGGGGTGGGAAGTCTTGTGTTCGTAGTTTGGGATGCGGTGTGTGTGAAAGGAGAGCCTTAAGAGTGGACCAGGAATCTTGAGCCTAGCTCTATAGACACAGATATAGTATAAAACTTCCTACTTTCATTGTAGCATAATCTTAAATTTCATTTTCCAAATACAAATAATGCCTAAACTCTCAATCTCAAAATATTTTACTTGCTTTTGCAAATTTAAAATATTTAAATTTATTTATATTTTTCCCTAAAACCAAACTTTTTTTTATTGATACATCTTTGTAGTACATAATGATTATACTCATCATGGGGAGTTAGTACATGTACATGACACATCTTAATTCTGTTTATCCCCTTCATCTCCCCTCCTTTCCCCTTCCTCCAGCTCTTGGACCCCTTCACATATATATTTTTTTTTCTTTTTTTTTTTGGTACATGTTTGTAGTACATAATGATCATGTTCCTCGGAGGGACCTGGTACATGTACACAACACATCACAACCCCTCCTTTTCTTTATCTTATTTCCCTCCCTCCCTCCTCCATCATGTCTTGGTTGCCATATGCTAAAGATCTATCTCATTATTTCCTATTGTCTACCTTTTGTTTTGTTCTTTATTTCTATTTTGGGTTTCTCGTATAAAAGAAACCATGAGATATTTAAGCTGTGTGTCTGATTTATTTCGCTTAACATTATGGTCTCAAGGGGCATCCATTTTCTTACTAATGATGCAAGTTTATCCTTTATGGCAGAGTAGTACTCCACTGTGTATAAATATTATATTTTCTTGATCCATTCTTCTGTTGATGGACATACAGGCCACTTCCAAGATTTAGTCATTGTTTGTTTGTTTGTTCGTTTGTTGAGACAGGGTCTCACTGTGTAGTCCAGGCTGGCCTTGAATTCACTATGTAGCCCAGGTTAGCCTCAAATGTGAGGCAATCCTCCTGCCTCGGCCCCCTGCATGCTGGGATTACAGACGTGCATCACTGTGCCTGGCAAGATTTAGCTATTGTAAGTTTTGCTGCTATAAACATGGGTATGCATGTATCACTGTAATATAATGTCTTTAACACTTTCAAGAAGATACCTAGAAGGGGAATATAGATGGGTCAAATGGAATTTCTATTTTTAGTTTTTTGAGGAATCTCCACACTGATTTCCATAGCGGTTATACAAGTTTACACTTCCACCAACAGTGAAGAGGGGTTCCTTTTTCCCCCTACAGCCTTTCCAGCATTTGTTATTATTTGATTTCCTGAAAATTGCCATTCATTCTAGAGTAAGATGAAATCTCAGTGTTGCTTTAATTTGCATTTCTCAAATGGCCAGCAATGCTGAACATTTTTTCATGTATTTATTGGCCATTTGTACTTCTGAGAAGTATGTATGCATTTCAGTTGCCCATTTTTTTTATTGGGTCTTTTAATTTGGGGGTCCAATTTTTTGGAGTTCTTTATATATTCTAGATATTTGTCCTTTGTCTCAGGAACAGCTGGCAAAAATTTTCTCCATTCTGTATGTTGTCTCTTCACTCTGTTGGTTGTTTCCTTTGCTGCGCAAGATTTAAAATTTGAGTGGTTAGGTGATTTACCCCACATTTCATTCTCATTTTATCATATTATGTATTGGTTTAATTTTTAAGTAATTGTTTTGTTTTGTTTTGTTTTGTGGGTACCGGGGGTCGACCTCAGGGCCTCACGCGCCAGCAGGCGCCCGTGCCGCTGAGCGATATCACCGGCCCCTTTTTCGTATGTGGGATCCGGGAGTCGAACTTGGGCCCTCGCGCTTGCCAGGCAGGCGCTTATGCCGCTGAGCCATCTCTCCGGCCCTAAGTAATTGTTTTGTTAGGCTAAATTTCAATATAAAAATGATTTCACATAGATATAATGATAGAATTCAGAAGTCATAACAAAATAGAAAGTTGCCACATTTAAGGAAATAAAGTACAAAGCTTTTTTTTTTTTTGAGAAAGGGTCTTGCTATGTAGTTCAGGCTGGCCTGGACTCACTATATAGCCCAGGCTGACCCCAAACTCATGGAGATTCTCCGGCCTCAGCCTCCTTAGTGCTAGGATTACAGGCATGCACCACTATGCCTGGCTGTCTAAAGCTTTTTAATTCATGCTTTTCTTGCCAATATCTTATGAATCAATAGAAAAAGCACTGGCAAAATAAGGGCAGTGCCATACACAGTGCACTTCCCTCAGCACTCTCAGCTCCTTGTAAACTTCTTGCTCCACTGAATTTCTGAGAAAACTTTTCTCTCTAATATTCACTTGGTACTTTTTATGGATATCTTCCATTATTTTCTCAGTGTGGAAACTCCAGTTTTTTTTTTTTTTACCTGCATATAATCAATTCTAAAATGCATATTTTCCCACATTTTAGCAGCTCTAATATTTGGGATACTTTTATAATCCAGAATCTCTTTAATTTGATAAAATATAGTACTTTGTTTTACTCTCTTACACAGCCTAGTCTAATTTTTGACATATATTAACAAATTTTTATGGATTAACTAACATAAATTAACAAGAGGTCATATAATTTGAATTATTACTTAAATACACTTAAACTTGACCTCTAGCACTTCTGCAAACTCTTAAGTTTCATAAATCTTTATTCAATAAGATGTTAGATTATTATTTTTAAAAAGTGGAAAGCAGTAAGAAAATTTTAATTATTTACCTACTGTTATGATTCAAATATAAATTTAATATTTAAAAACCAAGCCTTAATAACACCTACCTCACTTTTGTGTAGAATTTTTCACCAAAAAATCTCTTGCAATAGAGGTAGGAAAAAATGACTATCAGGCTCTGGTGATGTAGCTCCAGAGTTCTTGCCTAGCGTGCATGAGGGGTAAAAGGTATAAGTCTGTAAACAAGAAATGAAGACATTGACTGGTTGTGGAACTTAGGTAAATCATATACTTTATTATTCCATATGTTGTTCCATGGAAAGATAAATGTACCAAATGTATTTTAAAATATGGACCATTTTTGCAAAATGCTTCTTAAAACTGGTTGTCATGAAGTGAAATTCTAACTGCATGTGGGCTGCTGCCTTCATCTCTCCCTGGTCTTCAGAAGAAAGGGAAGGAAAGATGCAGCAGAACTGAAGCATAATTGCTTATTAAGCCTCATTCAATGAGGGAGGCAGTGAAAAGTGAGAATACTATTATTGCATAGTAAAGAGATCTTATTTAGCTCTTGGGAAAGATTGAGGGATATTTACTGTTAAAATGCAATTTTCACTCACTTTGAAGGAACCATCACTAGAGTCAACCCATTTTCCAACTTAGAAACTTTAAGTCATTCCTACAAAGTGTTTATGTGCCTTTGTCTCACCTGGCGCCTCCCGCACATTCTCTCATTGTGTCACACCACTGCTTTGCTTTGATTCAACTTTTGGAGTAATTTTCACTTCTGCACATAGATTTAGGGGTTTTCCTTAGGCTATCCTTTTCCTGCTCGTTTTTTTTTTTTTTTTTTTTTTTTTTTTTTATGGCAATGATATCTTTTTTTTTTTCCTTGAGACAGGGTCTTGCTGTGTAGTTCAGGCTGGACTTGAACTCACTACGTAGCGCAGGCTGGCCTTAAACTCACAGCAATCCTTCTGCCTCAGCCTCCTGAGTGCTGGAATTATACACATGCATCACCACACCCAGCCAGCAATGATATCTTACCTGACATGCATTATGTCCAAAATTGACTTCCTTTTGCTCCTGCATATTTGCTTTTTCTCTGCCATAAGATTGTTTTGAAGCCAAATGTGTCTTGTGTTGGAAGTATCTGTTTTCCATTTTGTGAAGTTACTTCCTGAAATTACTTTCTTCAGAAAAGAAGGATGGCCTCACAACAAAGCTCACTGTTGCAGAAAATAGTGGGCACTTGTTGTACAAGCTACATTGAAGGATCTTGATAGTGGCAGCTGCCCTCTGTCATAAGGAAGGTCTCACATGGGTACTTGATGTTGTTTTCCCACACAGAATGCTTGCAAGTACCAGAGAACGACCTCTCAGTGACTTCCCTGTTAAATTTCTTTTTTCTATTCATTTGTATTAGTTTTACTTCCTTAGCTATGCTAACATTTTTGTTTTTTGTTTTTTGTTTTTTGTTTTGAGACAGGGTCTCACTATGTAATTGAAGCTGGCCTCAAACTCCTATGTAGACCAGGCTAGCCTCGAAGTCACGGCAATCCTCCTGCCTCAGTCTCCCAAGTGCTGGAATTATAGGCATGCGGTACCATGCCTGGATGCTAACTTTCTGAGCAGGTTAGCTTGAGCTTCAATTATTGTATTTGTAAAATATGGATGAAAAACCCTACATGCCAAGGGTCTTGGTGAGAATTATGTGATATCACTTACAAGTGGCTAGCAGAGCACCTGTTTTTTTTTCATAGTTAGCTCCTCATATAATATCATTCAGTTTAGCATGTCCTTTCAATTTGAAATCATCCTATTACCTTGCCATGCTCTTTTCCTAAATATTTTTGCCCTTAGACATTCAAATTTTTCAACTTCATGTGGTCTTCTGCCCATGTAACTTATGTGGGCACTTTTGAGGCGTAAGGAGGTAAGCATCATCAATTTTTGTTAGGACAATGGTATAAATTGGAACTGGTTTAAGCAGATTAGAATGCATCCTATTGCTTCCTGCAATGGGAATTACTTTCACGGTTCCCTTTTCAAGAACCTATTGCCAGGCTGGGCATGGTAGTGCATGCCCTACAATCCCAGCACTCAAGAGGCTGAGGCAGGAAGATTGCCATGAGTTCATGAGTTCGAGGCCAGTTTGGGCTACATAAGCAAGTTCAAGACCAGCCTGCACTATGTAGTGAGACCTTGTTTCAAAAAACAAAACAAAACAAAAAAAAAAAAAACAAGAAACAAAACATTGCTTCACTGGCATAAATTCTTGCCTATGTCACTACTACTGAAATCAGTATTTATTCTTGGACCTGCATATATTTACTTTCTAAACCATCTCCTTTAGCAACTTTTCATTTTTGTCAAAGGCTGGGCCATACTTCAGAGCTTATCTATAACTTTCCATATCCCTTCAGGCCCCATGCCTGGTCAGTTGGCAGAGTTGGTCAATTCTGTTCTATAAACCATTCCTGAGCATTAGCATTGTGCCAGACACCACGTAATGTGCGAGGAGTTAAAAAATAAATAAATAAGATGGAATTCTGATGTACAAGAACCTCATATTTTAGAAGGGAAGCTAAACATACAAATAAATAATCTCAATACAGTATATTAAGTGCAAAAATAGAGGTGGAGTCTTGGGTACAGCAGTGATGTGAGCATGGAAGTTGTTGAATCTGCATGTGTAGTTCAAGGAAGCCTTTACAGAAGTAAAGATAAACTTGGGCTGTAGCTGACTATGAAATAATTTAAAATATGTACTATTTGCTACACACTATGCTATGCACCAGGAATGCATTGATTAGCCAGACAGGCATGCCTCCTGTCCTCTTGGAGTTTATAGACTATTAAGGAAAGCAGAAAGAATAAAAATGAAGAAAGAGTAGGGCACTGTGTGAACATATAAATGGGGAACTAATCCACTCTGCTTCCTATTGTAGAACTGATAAACGGAAACCCAAAGAGATGAATAGGAGGAGCTGGGTGATGCATAGAGATTGATAGAAGTAAAGAAAGTGAGTGGGAGGCCAGGCGTGGTGGTGCAAGCCTGTAATCCCAGCACTCAGGAGGCTGAGGCAGAAGGATTGCTGTGAGTTTAAGGCCAGCCTGGGCTACATAGTGAGTTCGGGGCCAGCCTGAACTACACAGTGAGACCCTGTAAGAAACTGAGTGGGAGAGAGATACACTAAGGCACTGAGAAGAGATCAGCATGGCTGGAGAAAAGAGAGAAGCAGGGAAAGGGACATAAAATGAAGCTGGAAATGGAGGTGGGGTAAGAACATAGAAGACCTTGTAGACCTCAGGGAGGATTTAGGACTTTATCCCAAGGTCAATGGACATCCATAATTTAAGCGCTGAGAGTAATATAGATTCTTTTTGCTGTTGCTGTTGTTTGTTGGTTTGTTTGTTTGAGACAGGGTCTCACTATGTAGCTCAGGCGGGCCTTGAAGTCACGTATGTAGCCCGGGCTGGCCTTGAACTCACGGTGATCCTCCTGCCTCAGCCTCCTGAGTGCTGGGATCACAGGTATGTGGCACCACACCCAGCTAGATTCTTTTTAAAAGAAGGTTGTTGCAATAATCTAAACAAGAGACGATACTGGTAAAAATGGAGAGAAAGAGTACCTAGAAAGTATGACAAAATTAATAACTGATTTGTTATGAGTGGTGAAGATGGATGGTCAAGGATGATTTCAAATTTCTGTCTTAAGCCACTGGGTGTGTGAAAGCAATACTTTCCACAAGTTTGGCTGGGAAGAAAGAGAGAGAGCATGAAAGCTGATGAGCGGTATGGATAAAGGACTATGGAATTTCTTCTTTTCTTTTTCTTTTCTGAGAGACACCTGAGTATGTTTAAGTGCTGAATACTAGGAAAGAATCGTTTAAAAGGAAGAGGTCAGAAAGTGTAACAGGATGAGTGCGAAGGCCCCAAGTAAGACCAGGCGTCCAAATCCCAGGCGAAGGATTCAGCCTCTACCAGGTGGAGGGCTTCTTCCTTCTCCGCAGCAGCAGAGAACAAGACAAAGAGGAACAGGTACATGTAGGGGGTGGGAAGTTGAAGTAGTTTCCACTTGATGGCTTTTAATACCTCAAACGTACATAGGTGCTCAATGAGAATTTATTGCATCAGTGACTGAGTAAATGCAAGTGACACAATCTGAAATCTGCACAGATCCTGCTTTTCCCAAGAAACATTCTGTTGTCCAGAAGAAGTTTGAGAATGATAGTGGAAGTAAGTGGGATTCAGAGAAGGATGATTCAATAACAAATAAAGGAGACGCCAAAATCTTGCTCCAAATAGAAATCAGCATGGATATCATTGTTTTGTTGGATAAAGTAAAAACAAAAAGCTGGTATCTGCTTTATACATATGTGTTCTATTCTACACTTGTTAAATAAAATTTTTTTCCTCAATCTCTAGAAGTTTTAAGCCACAATTTGCAATCAGAAGGGACAGCATAGAACCATCACCTGTGGAATATTTATTGTTTGCCAAGAACTATGGTGAGTAACTTTCATTTAATCTTCGTATCACTGTTATGAAATAAGTGTATTAAGATTGTCTCCACTTCAAGGTTGTAAACTGAGTTTCAGAGAAGATAAATGTGTCAAGGTTACCCTACCAATAAGTGGTAGAAACAGGATTCAAATCCACACCTAATTCCAATTGTTCTTAACTATGATTCTATATATCCATTTCAAATATTAATATCGCTTACCATTGCAAATACTGTTCATGCTGCCATCCTTGAATAGACCATTCCCTGATATGCCATGGTCATTATTCTTGTGATACTTTCCATCCTCCAATACTGAAATCTTATCTTCTTAAATGCCTTATTTTAATCTCACTTTGTACCAAAATAATTGGGACACCTCAAAACATGATGGTCTCTCTGGCTTTTGAAATCTTTCAATAGTTTGGCACTCACTGGATATATTTTATCTGCACTATAATTGAGTTGGTTCTTATTTAACCTTTCTTTTGATGATGAGTTAGCACCACAAGCTTCCTAGAGGATAGGAAGTAGACCTTGTGCCTTTTTGAGAGGGGGTAGGTTGGGCATCTTTTACAGCTTCTTTCTAATGGCTTATTCATAATGGCTACAGTCAATATTTGTCGCTAGATTGCTGGGTAGCCGAGCTCAGTATTCATATTAGTAGAACATCTCAGAGCTGTCTGCTACTGCTGGAATAAGTTTCTTGCTAGTATCGGTCTGAAAAATGGAGGATTTGTTATTTCTGTGATTAATTTATTTTTTCTTTAGGGGTTATAAAACTGGAAATCTCAAAAAGACTGTAGGTTTGCATGTAAGAGGGATTTCTTTTCAAAGAAAGTGTGAAAAAATAGACTTTTTATTTTGTTAAAGGTATTTTTTGAGCTTACAAGTTCGGATTAAAAAAAAAAAAGTCCAAATTGGTTGAACTTGAAGCCCCCCTCCTCCTTTCTCCTACTTCAGAGCTTTTTCTAAACCTACTTCCCTTAAAATGACTTTTATTGATTTTCACTCAATGAGAGTTATTCTTCAGAATGAGGATGGAGGGGTCAGAGAGAGAAATTTACCCTGTGTTACCTGTGGAATAGGTGTACCTCTGGATCTAGTCTTGCTTTATTTATTTTGTTTCTTGTATCCAGAAACCTGCACACCGGGGATCATTAGGTCCTCTGTGTCTTGGTCGGAGCTTGAGTACAGTATACTAATAGATCAATTTATGTGTTCATTCATTCAGCAAACATTTATTGAGCAGGCATGTCCTAGGCATTGGAGATACTAAGATGAGAGAGACAGAGCTACGGCCCTCAGTGACCTCTTGATGCACATGAGGCACCAGCCGGGTGGGGGCTGGGGTCAAAGAAGGCTTCCTGAACAATGTAACTGAATATCCTCCATCAGGAAATCCTAAAAGAATAAAAGGTCGGCTTTGTAAAATAAATACAAACACCTAATCAAATTAGCCAATTAGAAAAACACTTATTAAGGTAAGGTGCTCTCTTACCCATATGTCCCACGTTTCTTTTATAATGTTATTTCCTAGTTTCTTTGTCTCCAATCTTGTCCCTCTCTGATCTACACTTAACATTTCTCTAAAGTTACTTTTCTAAATCCTGATCAGATGACATCATTTTTGTCTTGGGAATGTTTACTGGCTGCTTATTCATTTGTTTTGCATATTTGTTGTTGGCCCGCTCAGGGGCCCCAAGGGAGATTTTCGTGGGTGAGGTCCCCAGGTTAAAGAACGCACGTGTGCAAGACATCAGCAATGACAGCAGGCAGCATGGAGCAGAGCAGAGCAGAAGAGCCAGAGTGCAAGCCAGCTGCCTGCATCTTTATTGTATTTTTTTTTAATGGAAAAAAGGTAAAACAAAATTTCATAACAAAATAATAGGAGAATAACAATAGTTAATACATTACATGTTGTTATCTTTAAAGTAGTTGCTCAGGGTGCAAGATATGGGCATAAACATTTCTCCAATCAATATTAGCACAAACCTTCTTTTTTAATGAACTAAGAGACACTAATAGTACAACTGGCTTGCATTATTTCCCTTTCCCCTACTGTCCTTTCCCCTCTCACCCATCCTAGTTCCTTTTTCCTTTTGAAAAATTTCATCCCATTTCACAATATCTATTGTACATTTTAGAACTTATTTATTCTTTCAGTTTCTCACACCAGTGAGACAATATGATATTTACACATGTGAGTCTGATTTATTTCATTTATGAGTATGGTCTCAAGTTGAAATACAAATAACAGATAAATATATGAAAAAACGTTCAACATCACTGATCATTTGAGAGATGCAAATTAAAACCACACTGAGATTCCATCTCACCCCAGAAAGAATGGCTATCATCAAGAAATCAACCAATAACAAATGCTGGAGGGAGGGGCTGTAGGGAAAAAGGAACCCTTCTCCACTCTTGGTGGGAGTGTAGACTGGTGCAACCATTATGGAAAACAGTGTGGAGATTTTTCAAAAAACTAGGATTGGGGACCGGTGAGATGGCTCAGTGGCTTAAGCGCCTGCCTGGCAAGTGCAAGGGCCTGAGTTCGACTCCCGGAACCCACATACGAAAAAGGGGCCGGTGATATCACTCAGCAGCACGGGCGCCTGCTGGCATGCGAGGTCCTGAGGTCGTCCCCCAGTACCCACAAAAAAAAAAAAAAAAACTAGGATTGGGGCCAGTGAGATGGCTCAGCGGCGTAAGCATCTGCCTTGCAAGCGCGAGGGCCTGAGTTCGACTCCTAGAACCCACATACGAATAAAGGGCCGGTGATATCACTCAGTGGCATGGGCACCTGCTGGCGTGCAAGGTCCTGAGGTCAACCCCCGGTACACACACACACACACAAAAAAAACTAGGATTAGTGGTCCCATTTGACCCAGCTATTCCCCTTCTGGGTATCTTCCCAGAAGAATTAAAAACATCATACCACAGTGATATATGTGCACCCATGTTTATAGCAGCACAATTTGTAATAGTTAAATCTTGGAAACAACCCAAATGCCCGTCAACCGAGGAATGGATAAAAATGGTATTTTTATGATAGAGTACTAGTCAGCCATAAAGAAAGATAAACTTGAGACTTTCATAGGCAAATGGATGCAATATTGTATAATTCTTATACAGGTTGTTACCTCATATTTACATTCTTGTATAGTGCCATAACCAGCACATGCATGTTTACCTGTGCTGTCATGGTTACATAACTATATCCCACTGTGCACCCACGCTAGACAAGCAGGGTCACATCCTCAGGTGTCCTTAGACGCCCCTGAGCTTTGAAGCAGTCTGAGTGGTTCCCCATATTTGTCAATCACCTGTGGTGAGATTTCGGATGAGTGTTAAGTCTTTGGGATGTAGCGGTAAGCCAGCAGTGCTTTCCCTCAGGAAGCTTAGAGTCTAATGCTTTTGAATTTATCCTCTTATTTAAATCAATTCATTCTAATAGATACCAGTGTCTATAGTATTAAGCTAGTTTCACACAAAACAACTAAGCCAGAATTCTACTTTTAAGAATCAATCTAGTAGAGGAGCCTGAAAGCTTAATCCAACATTCCAACTCCATGTGATGAGTAGATAGATAAATCATTGGCTGTTATGCTAACAGGGCTGAAGAGAAGACAGGGCTGCTGGCAAGGGTGGTTTCCTAGAAGAGATCATGCATAAGTAGAGTCTTGAAGTATGAATAGGAGTGAGCTGGACATTGGAAGTTCCTTACTGAGACAAATAAGACCCATCACAATCCATCAACCTACTTTTCCAGTCTACCCTTTTATCTTCTATGGCTTTGTTTTTCAAATTAGGAGGAAGTGCCCTAGGGCTAGTTAGTGTTACACATGGAATATCAGAAAGTACTGGACTAAGGTGATGCATCTTTCTGAAACATCAATCCTATGAAATGATAAATAATTTAAAACATGGTTTTATATTACAGCACAGTAGTGGAGTTGAAGACAACACTTCCATTCATCTTTCAGGATAAAACAGGGTACATAAAATTCCAAGCTAGTGGCAAGTCTGAAATGGCTTAGACACCACCACCCACCATCACCCCTCTCTGGTGGAAAAATTTGAGACATGTTATCCAAATATGCCAGGAAAATTCATATAGCTGCAACTTTGCATATGTTATTCTCCTCCTGCTTCTTTCTATCCTTTAACCTTCAAAGCCCAATTTAAGTGTCATCCCGTACAATTGTCATGTCTAACCACGCATAAATGTTGATGCACATGAAGGTTAGTTTGTGAACACCCATTCATGTTGATGCCCCCTTTCCTAATAACCGGGCAGTTCTGTCCTCTTCTTTTGCGTTTCTGCCACCCTTTACTTACAATGTCCATGGCAGCACTGCTCACACTGTACCATAGGCACTTGTTTTTTACCCTTCTCTGGGGCTAGACTGTAAGCTCATCTAGGGCAGGGACTATTTTTAAATTTATCTTTGTATTCTTAGTGACTAGCACTTGGTAGACACTCAACAAATGTTGAATTTGTGGACTATTTCTTATACCGTATCATTTCTGCTCTTTTATAAAGTGACATGTTTTTTTACTTGTCATCCTCAGGGACTTTGTGTCCCACAAATGTGTGTTTTTCAGACAACTGAAGTTTATTTCCTAAAATATCAGAATCTTCATTTTGATGGAGATTTTTTTTTTTTTTTAGATTTTACACAATTGCTTGCTCTCATAAGAAAAATATACTAAGCATAATGTGTTCCTTGGTGACTTATGCCTGAAAGCATTAGGATTCTGCTGGGTTGGAATTTGTGACATTCTTTATGGCTGCTGATGGGTAGGACTTTTTGCCTCCACACCAAATAACCCCATTCTCTTCTGGCTTTTGTATTCTCATGCTTGCTTTTACAGGCACCACTTCCCACTGTTCGTGTGCTTGATCTAACACTACACTTTGCTCCTCTTAAAAACTTGGTAGGATATTAAAATTATAAAACTAATATAGGTTTATTGGAAACAAACAGAAATGCATGAAGTAAAAAGTCAAAATTTTCCCTTCATTCCTGCCCCCTCCCACACACTCACCAACATCCCCACACTCATATGCTCTAGGCACAACGATTATTAACAATTTAAAGTGAATTTCTACAGGCCACCTTCTGTCGATGTGTGTGTGTATGTGTATATAAAAACATCAAATCATGTTCTGCTGCTGTTCTCTGACTTGCTTTCCTTCCCACTTGACAGTATATAATAGACATCTTTCCATGTCAGTACATCTAAGTCTATCTCATTCTTTTTAATGGCTGCCCCCTTTTAATTTGACAATCTTAATCAGCTGTAAATGGGAAAGCCAAATAATCAAGCTTATTAGAATTGTACCTAAGAAAGAGTAAATCGGCTCTGAGTGAAGGCTCGTGGAATTCTCCTAGGAGTAAAATGTGTTAACTTTCGTGCAGGGGTTTTGTAATGTTTATTTTGGCTATTCTGGGACTCTTTTTGCTTATTTCCTGCTTCATTGTGTTTTGGATAGCTGAGGTTGCTGGACATATGACCTATGAATTAGTGAGGTATTACACACTCAGTTGCGCATATAGAATTTTGCTATGATTTTGTGGGGATTTTGCATCTTATTTTTTCATGTAAACCAGGCATAGTGGTACGTGCCTATAATGCCAGTAATCTGTGAGGCTGAGGCAGGAGGACCATGAGTTTCAGCCCAGCCTGGGCAACTTAATGACTTAGTGAGACTCTGTTTCAAAATTTAATAATTTTTAAAAGGGCTGGGATGTAGCTCAGTGTGAAGGCCCTAGGTTCAGTCCCCAGTACTGCCAAAAAAAGAATTTTGTTCATTAAATTCTATAGACAGTCATTATTTTTTCTAGTTTTTAAGTATTTGAGTAGTGAAGACCATTGCATACGGTAGCAGTTGAAAATGTCTGGCCTGAAGATTGATGTAGGATTTCTAATCTATATCATCTACCTGTGATAATGTGCACTGGACTTTTGGGAATTCTGTAAGTTGATTTGAAGAAGCCTTTCACTACTGATACCATTGAAATACAGACAACATCTTGTGCTATAAATAATAAAATCTTGTTTAGGATTTGTATCGGATCTTTCTTCTGCCTTCATCTACCATAGTAACTAAAGTAACTAACTAAAGTAACTACTATAGTTACCAAAGTAACTAAATCCAGTGATTCTATTACCTTCTAAATGTCACTGTAGTGTGTCCCTTCCTCTCCTTTCCTACTGCCCCAGTACCTTGGCTCAGGGCCTACTATTTCTTAACTGAGTTACCTGTAACAGACTTAAATTAGTCTCTCTGCCTCTTGTCTTACCTCTGCCCTGCTCACCCAGAAATCAGTGATTGTTTTAAAACAGAAATCCTACCATGTCACACCCCTAAAAAACACCTCATCATCTCTAGAATAAAGCTCACTTAGCTTAGTACAGTATACGAAGCACTTTGTGATTTGGCCTGCTTTTGCTATTTCTTGATGCTCAGTGCCTCATACTTCAATTCCTAGGGAAAGCAAGTGACTTGAAGTTCTTTTAATACATCACATGAGTGTGTTCGATAAATGCTTATTAAATGAATGAATGAAACACGTTCGGTACCTGGTGTACTTACTTGCCCCAGTATGCTCCCCATTCACACCTATCATCCCAACATAATTAGTAATGGTGCCCCTTTTATGACCAAACTTGTCTCAGTAAGACCTAATAATTATGGTCACCCTAATTATAACAGCCATCAAATTAATTTCTAACTCTTTGTCTCCTCTACTGGAAGTTGAGCCCTTTAGGGACAGGATTTTGTTTGTTCATTTTATAGCTTCATTTTATTTATTCAACTAAGAGATTGACATTGTAAGGTACTGGAAGAGTTAAGGTTGAATAAAGCAAACATAGTTCTTACCCACATGCAGTTTAAAATCCAGCAGGAAAACACAATCTAGTGAAAAGAATGGTGCTTCACATGATAAATGCCAGTGTATGAGTAAATGACTAAAAACAAACAACCCTAATCCTACGAATTGTAGAAGTAGTCATAATCATGGAACTCGAGGTGACTCAACCATTTATTTTTAAAGCTGCTAATTAAAAAATTTAAATATAAGCAACATCCATACGTGACATTTAGATGTTACCCTGATGTTAAGCATAAGAAAGGGATGAGGAAGTAATATCTTAGAATGAAACTTTGGGTTTCATTCTATTTTAGACCATTTGTAATTCAAGGTGTTTCTTTGCAGGGTGGATTATCACTATGTCCTCCTGGGGAGTGGGGCTTTTTTTCCTCCACCCATGAGAAATCAGAAGTTTTAGAAATTGAGCCACGAAGAAATGACTTAAATCAGGATATATATTGGTTGTGCTTTGTTTTCATAGGTAGGACTACCTGCTATCCTAAACTTGTTAACCATCTTCCCATGGGCAAATTCCAAACACTTTCAACCTCCATTTCTTCTTTTATAAAGCAGTGATAATATCCCCAGAATTAATCTAAGGATTAAACAAGATCATGTAAAGGCATTTAGCTCCATAACCTGGCTCCTAGAAGTGTTACTTCTCTATCCACTCCCCTTATTTATCTTTCTGTACTTCATGGCAAATGATTTGAAGAGAAAGAACTATAGTACAGACATCAATAAAACACCAGTGGAAAAATTTTCTCTCAATCTGGATGGTAGACTAGGTCCTCTTCACACCCTCTAAAAGTTATTGTTTAATTCATATTCATTTGTTATTTTATTCTTTTTTTTTTTTTGTGGGTACCGGGGGGGTCGACCTCAGGACCTCGCGCGCCAGCAGGCACCCTTGCCTCTGAGCGATATCACCAGCCCCTTTTTCGTATGTGGGATCCGGGAGTCGAACTCGGGCCCTCGCGCTTGCCGGGCAGGCGCTTAAGCCGCTGAGCCATCTCACCGGCCCTGTTATTTTATTCTTATAGGCAAAGATTCAGAGAGTCATTCCAAGAACGAAACAGCAGTTAAGATCTTTCTGGAAAAAGGGAGAGTTTAGGAGGGAACCAGGCTCCTGGGGTCAGTTAGCAGCTCTCAGTGTCCGTCTTATTAAAGATCTTCCCATTTAATCTTGATCACTTTTGGTTCCTAAGAGACTGAAGAGCGCCAAATCCGCGGGGCGAGGGCCATGGGCGAGGAGGAGAGTTGTAAACAAGAGCAAACGCCCTCGGCTGTTTCCGCGGTCTGACGACCCTAAGACTTTTGAGCCCTTCCTCGAGGGCTAGTAGGTCTGTTCTCCAGGAGTGCCCTGGGTCTGGACTCCATTTCCCAGAGTCCCTTAGTGCCCTAATGTATTCAGTACTCAGAGTGCCTGTATGTGTGTGAGTGTGAGAGAATGTGTGCGTGTGTGTATGTGTGTGTGTGTGTGCGCGGGCGCGCGTGTGTGCGCCTCCGAGTCCCTAGGAGAGTGGAGGCTCATTCACTGATTAGAGCCAGCGCTGAGAGGCAGCACCGCTCCTTCTCTCACGCCATCCGAGTCTCTTGATCTGTACATGCAATCCCAGGCAGCTCGCGAGCACACACCCGGGGCCAGCCGCCTGCCGCTGCCGCCGCCGCCGCCGCTGCCTCCGCCGGCTCCGCGCGCCCGGGACTTCCCATGCGCCGCACTCTCCGCCTTCTCTCGGTGCCCTGAAAAGTGCGCACGTTCTCCCCAGGAATTTCCACGGCAAGTATGGAGAGCAGAAAGGGGTGTGGAGGTGTGTGCGTACACGAGAGGGGTGGGCGCGAGGCGCCGGGTTGCTCGGGAACCTGGCTAACTTTCCGGGTCCGTCTCCCAGGATCCGGGCGGCTTCCCAGCCATGGGGCGAGGGCTGGGACCCGCGCCCGCGCGTCAGGACCGGCGAGACCGAGCTTGGCGTCGGTGCCCGGCGCTCCGTGCGCTGCAGCGCTCAAACTTTCCGTCTTGAGTTTTCCTTAATGTGTTTTATTTGGGGGGGTGCAAGGGGGAGGGACCAGACGCGGGAATTGGACAAGGAGGGAGGGCGAGGGGACAGCCGGAGAGACGGGCGCAGGACTTCTTTTTTCCATCTTCTAATGAGCCCCCCTCACACTTTGTTTGGGTCGATCGCGAGCGTGCCCCCTTACTGGCTCGCCGGCGTACCCCGCGGTGGTTTCCGGAGGGGCTGGGGCGGGGTGGTACCCAGTGGGGAGCCTGAGCGGCGGGCGGGAGAGGGAAGGGGCGATCCGTTGAGAAGCGACCCGGGCCGCCCTGCACAGCTCACTGCCGGCCCGGTGGGGCTCCTGAGGAGAGGCTGGGGAGCCTTTAGGCCCCCGGAGGCTCCGCTGGCTCTTTCCTAGAGGCAGCGGGTGTGGATGGAAGGGGCGGAGTGGGGGTAATCTGCGGGCAGGAAGCCGGCAGGTGCTGCTACCGAGATGGACCGTTCTAAATGCAAGCGGGAAACTCTTGGCTCCGCTGGGCCCGGCCGGCCTGGCCTTAGAGCAGCTCCACTTGTGGGGTCTCCCGGGATTTGGGGGGACCCCCCCCAACGATTCTAAAGAGCGAGGCGGGAGGACGATCGTGTAGATCCAGGCACCTTGCTCTTTTTGTATTATTACTATTGTTATTATTTTAATCTTAGACTTTTCTTAAACTGAGCAACAATTTTCTCCTTCCGACTTGAGAACAAAACTTTTCAGCATGCACGCCGGTCGCTGCAGCCCTGCGCCCACTGCCGCTGCGCTGGCCAGCCGAGGCCGAGTGAGCTTCTCCGCCCGGAGTCCGGCCTGGCCATCGCGCTCCGGAGCTCCAGACGCCCCCCCCCCCCCGCCAGCCCGGGGCTTTTCAGGGCTCGGCCTGGGCGTTTCGCCTTTGTGCTTTGTAAGAGAAAGCCTTTTCTTCCAGGGCACAACAAACTTGGGCGGAGAGCTTCCGTGTGGCCCCTCGGGCGAGGCCGCCCACGGTGGCGAGGCCGTCAGAGGGGATGCAGGGGTCGTCCCTGCTCCGGGAGCTCGTGCGAGGCTCCGGTGACCCCGGCCGGCGAGGGCGTGCGGGAGCCCCGAGAGAGCGGAGTCTCTGGCTGCCCAGAGGCAGGGACGAGCGCTCATTTCCCGTTAAGAGCGCGCTGCTTTCTTGAGGCCTGGCCGCTGCTATAGCCGAGGGCCGGGGCCTGGGCCCCGAGCCGGGTGCGCATCGTCCGAATGGGTGCATAGGGCCAGGGCCAACGGGCTGGGGCGCAACCCTGCCTGGGGGGCCGGGTGTCCCGGGGGCCTTTCGCCTGCGCCACCTCCCTGTCCCAGGGACAGCTGATTGGGAAGACATCAGCGCTCCCTCCCCACGATGCCCAGCCGCCGCGTTCTTGCCTCTCGCCTCCGCTCTGGACTCGGCTTGAGGGGCACTGAGGAGAGAAAGGAAAAATAAAGAGGAAAAAAGGCGGGCATTGGGAAAGCAGGAGTAGGACTGGAGGGTCGGGGACAGAGCGGGCCAGGGCCCGCGCCTCGCGTGGTCTCCTCCTCCTCCTCCTCCTCCTCCTCCTCCTCCTCCTCCTCCTCCTTCGGTCTCTCCGCCATCCCCGCAACGCGGGAAGGAGCGAAGGGGGAAAGGCAGAGAGAGCGTCGAGGAAAAGCGCCGAGGGCATCTTCCGTGCGATCCCTCTCGGCCCTCCGAGACCCGGCACAAGTGGCGTGAGTGCGCTCGCTGCGCTCCGGGGCGAGGAGGGGGAAGGTGGAGGACGGGGCGCGGCGCTCTGCCGGAGACGGACGGGGCCGGGCCGAACGGGGCGCACACCTGTTCTGTGAGCCGCGGCGGCAGCGGCGCCCTGCCTCCGCGCCCCTCGCCCTCGGCCCGGGAACCGGAGGGCCGACAGCGCGCCCCGGGCCGCGTGCAGGAGCGCGGAGTGGAGGAGCCCGCGGCTGCCCACTGAAGCGGCAGCGCTCGGCGACCGGACCGGGTGACCGCGGGGCGGGGCTGTCCAAGGGCTCCGGGCCCTTGGACGTCGGTCGAAGGCAGGCTGCGCCGAGCCCCTGCCCCAGGCCCAGCGCGGTTTGGAGCCGGGGCCCTGGCACTCCTCGGTTCTTCTCGGACCGGTGCCGTGGTTCTCCAAAGTTGATCGTTTCGTGTGGAAACGTGTGGGGCCCTAAAGTACTCTGCAAAAGGCAGCTGAGAGCCGGAGAGGTTAGGCCAAGGAGTGGTGGGCCCGATGCAACGTGGCCCCGAGTTGATGTAGGTTTTGCCTTCACTTCGTCCCCCGTTTTTCCTGAGGGTTGTTTTTTCCGGGCGGAGGCTCTTCCTGGCTGAATTCTGCGCCCGCTTCTCAGCGGGCGTCCCCGCGGCCCGGCTCGGGCGCGCCCGTCTGTCTCGGTTTCGCGCCCGTGGGCCAACCAGGGTCCGGGGCCAGGTTCACATGTGGGACCGATACCCAGCCGCGTCTGAACCGCAGGCGTCGGCAACAGCCTGGGAACCCTGTTAGTTCTATGCTCCCTGAGTTCTTGCATATGGTGATAAAATTTCTGTTAGGGCGGTTTTTCCACATACCCCCCCCCGGGCATTTGGTGTGCGGGAATTCTGTTCAAGCGAAGAAGTCTGTGAACTTTAAAAAAAAAAAAATCTTTCCTGCGTTCTTAACAATCCCCCACTACTCCGGCCTCATTTCCCATTGTTCTTTGCTTTTTAAGTTGCCTGTTAATTTTTTAAAAGTTTTTTTTTATGCAAAGGGAAAATATCGTTTAATTTGTTCTATTATTTTTAAGTCCTGGCTTTTGGAAACGGTTCAGAGACCACAAAAATGTCACCTGTTGTTATAAGCAGAGGAGTGTTGTGTGTGCATTTTAATTGCCAGCAGAGTCGCAGTTTGGTGGGCGCCCTGAGCTTGGCTCCGGGAAACAGCCCTTTGCAGCTCGCTTTGTGGCAGTCATTTGCAAGTGGGTTTGGCTCCCAACAGCAGCTGCAGCCACATCGCTTCATCCTGGGCCGATCCGGGCGCGGGTCGGGAAGCCCAGACCTGGGGCCTGGGTGGGAGACAGCCTACTCTCTGGGACTTTCTGTCGGGCTTTCAGTTTTTCAGCGCGAAAGTGGCTAGTTCGCGCCGGAGAGCGCGGAGCGCTGCGCATCTGCCCAGCCTCAGACATTTTCACGTTCCAAACGCCGGCTTCTTCGTTTCATTTGTCTTGGTTGTGGCATGTTTAACCACGCAATTAGTAATCTCACTAATTATTCAGTTAGCTGGCGTTTTGTAATCACTTTAAACCAGGGTTGGCTGTGTGATTTAAGAAACAAACTTCCACACATACAGAAATGAACAAACCCATCATGTCAAGGATTTGAAAATTTTAAAACTCGATATTTGTTGGTCCCTCTGACCAGCCTCACTGCCTGCCAGACGATTTATTTCGCTTCGTGGATTGATCCCTCCTCCTTGTTTAGTTAATTCAACAAAGACTTTTTGCAATCTGTTTAGAGTTTGTCTGATGCCGTGGAAAAGTAGCTGATGATTTATTTGGTTGCTTTTCGATTTCTGTCTTCAGCTCTTCTTTCTCCTCCTTTCAGCGGGGATGTCAGCTGTTATTACTTCCTATTGATCCCTTTGCAAAGTGAGAAGTGAACTAAAATTAATGTCAATTCCACTGCTCAGATCAATAGCTGGAGTTATTTTAATCTGGATTTGCACGAAGTGCTAAATTAAAAAAAATCAGCATAGAGGCAGAAAAGTAACAGTTACTTACTTTCCCTTTGCCCAGTTCTTTACAGTCACCCAAATGCTCCATCAAGCTGATTATCTTACAATCCATATTTTTTTAATTAAGAGGGTCAGTTAGTTTTCTTATTTTGGGTTCTGTGTTTAAACCCATGACATTTTGACATCGGGAGTGTATTAACTATAGATTTTCATAATGACTGTGGTCTGCTGAAGCCTCATCTATACAGGTTGTTAATGGGGGGGGATCGCCCCTCCTCCCCCACAAAGACCAACACCCACACAGTGGAGTAAAAAAGATGTGGTCTGGAAAAATATTGTTGATTTATTTTCAGTATAATAAAGTTTTCAGATGAATAAGCAGCTTCGAGTAATTCACTGTTCTGTTATAGTGTCCGGTGCTGTCGCCAGATTACTAATTTATGAAACTCATTTAACATAATGAGGTGATCTAGGAAGTAAAAATAGAAAGTGAATCCTAGGGGGAGTTATTTTTGGGGAGAAACATTCCTCCCTTGGTCCCCAGTGTGTTACGTTTGTCCTTTTCTCCAGCTGCCCTCAGAGACTATGGCTTGTCGGTAGATATATAGTTATTTATTTCTGTTGTGAAGAGCTGCTTTGAAACCCTTGGAACAGCCCTAGACTCACTTTCAGAGCATCCATGTTGTGTGACCATTAATCTGACTTGAAAACAGCCAAGAATAGGATTCCCAGACTTGTCAAGCTAACTGGCTTCTCCTTGGCAGATCATTCCCTGCACTGCTATAACTTGACAGGAAAGTTATTTAAAATTTGGAAGAGAGAAAAATCTGTTAATGTGAGATACATAATCTGGTAATTTAGCAATGATGTCTATAAGGAAAGATGCCAAATGAGGAAGCAGTTTGATGGTGTCCACTCATCTTCCCAATTAATAACAGCCATTGACATGTCTGCTACAGGATGGGAGAAGGAAATACTCTCTTTGCACTGCATTAAGTCAGGAGGATTCATCGGCAGTTTAACTAAGGATTCTCTATTTGAGGGAATACCACAGATATTCCATTATGGAAGTGGGCTTTTAAAGGGAGGGGATCATTTTTATTTCTGACTCTTAATGTAAAGGTTATAATCTGTAGCAGATGGTGATTTTGGGTTTGAGTTTCATTCAGTTTCTATTTAGTGTCTCTATTTGAAGCTAGTAAGTCCTAGTATTCACCTTATATTATCCTGACTTTTGATGCGTAGCCCTTCTGCCACCTCCCACTCAATATACATTTTAAAACCGAATTAGTGGTTATGAAAATATACAACCTAAATTTACAAGGGAAACAACAAACGTCTCTCCGAACTCCAGTTTGTTCTGGGGGCCTTTATTAGACATCAGCTCTGACTGGGCCAATAAGCAGAGCAAAGTAAGTCAGAAATTTTAGCATTTCACTCTAGATGTTAATGGCAAATCCAAGTCAGTTTACAAATCTATGTAAGAGTGAGTGTATTAGTAACTAAAATTACTGATTCATTCTTTGCTGCCCCTGAAAGACAGATGCTTCTAAAGAGCACATGCCAAAGACTCCCATTATATTTTTAAATATTGTCAGAGACGCCAGGCATTTTATTGATGAAGGCTTTGTTTTTCTCAGAAAAGAGAAACAGGAAGTTTGTGTGACTAGAGTTGTGTGCATAAAAAATGTTGCTGCTGCTTGTTCACATAGCACTTTCTGGAAACAGTCTGAGATGGTACATGAAGATGTATGTTTATGTATGTACCAATGCATGTAATTTAGCCATGTGTACAATTTGTGCCAACTACTATGTACAGATGTTCCTGGTCTCGATGTGTTAATGTAGGAAATTTTTCATATCAGGGTGTTATTAGGGAAATGTTAAGAGAATGCAGATGTGAGGATAGATAGGTAGAACAGGGTATCTGAAAATCGGGCCAGCCCTGAGGATATATGCAGGTGGAAGCTCTTTAAAATATAGGTACCGCCCCCCCATCTGTTGGGTGACTCGGTCTTCCAAAGCTCATTTGCTCAGGGAGTATTGTATTTGGAGGTTTTATGATTTTTTTTCTTTGCTGGGCTCAGACGCATTTCACCCGGAACGTGTAGGGACCAAAGTCAGCTACGCGTACATCACAGTAAGTTGTCTATTGATTTTCCCGAATGAAAATGGTCTGCTGCTGCTGCCGCTGCCCACTGGCTCCTAAAGCCAGTCTCTTGCCCAAGTATCTGTAAGCCAGAAGGATGGTGTTTCAATCACTTGGGGTTTCCCTTTTCTTCCTCCCCCTGACTTTTCTCCCCCCTCTTTTTTTCTCTTTGCTGTATCCGCAGGTCTTAGAAGGGCATGATTCCCCAGTAACATCCCCCACCCAGATCCAAGGTGCCGCTCAGCCTCCCTCCCAGGGAAGACTGCTTCCTGTGTGACGCCAGCCATTGAAAGAGACTCCGATGGACTTACACCGGGCAGCCTTCAAGATGGAGAACTCGTCCTACCTTCCCAACCCTCTGGCATCACCAGCACTGATGGTCTTGGCATCCACGGCCGAGGCCAGCCGGGATGCTTCCATCCCTTGTCAACAGCCGCGACCCTTTGGTGTACCTGTCTCAGTAGACAAAGATGTGCATATTCCCTTCACCAACGGCTCCTACACCTTTGCCTCTATGTACCATCGGCAAGGTGGGGTGCCAGGCACTTTTGCCAACCGTGATTTCCCCCCTTCCTTATTACACCTCCACCCTCAGTTTGCTCCCCCTAATCTAGATTGCACCCCAATCAGCATGCTGAATCATAGTGGCGTGGGGGCTTTCCGTCCCTTTGCTTCCACTGAGGACCGAGAAAGCTATCAGTCAGCCTTTACGCCAGCCAAGCGACTTAAGAACTGCCATGACACAGAGTCTCCCCACCTGCGCTTCTCAGATGCAGATGGCAAGGAATATGACTTTGGGACACAACTGCCATCTAGCTCCCCCAGTTCACTTAAGGTTGATGACACTGGGAAGAAGATTTTTGCTGTCTCTGGCCTCATTTCTGATCGGGAAGCCTCATCTAGCCCAGAGGATCGGAATGACAGATGTAAGTACTTTGGTTGGAGCCCTCCCTCACCCCAGTAAGCCCTGCCTTGCAGTAGTGTTCAACAGGTCAGCAGCCTTGTCCCCATGCCTAGTGATGAACGGCCAACTGCTTCCCTTTGGTAGTGGTGGAGTGCCACCATTTATTTGTCTCTCATCCATGAGCACTGGTAGTTCTTGTAGAAAGTGTTTTTCTGAAGGTAGCCAGAGGCAAGTTGGCCTCAGCACTGCCTGTCTCTCCCAGACACGGCTGACTTCTTCTCTGGGGACTGTGGAGCAAAGAGGGTACTGTACATACCCCGCAGTGAAGGTTGTTCTATTAGCATAGATTCCTAGGGAATTTGGGAAGCTGGAAGAAACATGTCCATCCCTCCTCTCCTTGCTGTCCTCGTTATGTTTCGCTGATCACTGTATTTTTTTTTTAGCTTTTCCATTGTATCAGCCAGCAGCCTCCACGTGATTTTATTTTCACAACTCTCAGCCCTTGTCCACATCAGGCTATTTTTTCAGAGAAGGACAAAGGTGTCGTCAGTCACCATAAAGCATTTCAAACAGCTGTGTTTTCCTTGCAATTGCAAGGCTAGAAAGCTGACTTCTCTTGGGATTTGACAGGTTTGCTGGCTCCTTATCCTGAGGCTCACTTTTAGGACTAGGCACGGTTGACCTGTGGGACTGCTCCATAGTTGGTGCTCACAACTATTATTAATTTCTGCTTATGAAATGGCTTTTTTTCATGTTCTCCAAATGCCTTGTTGGGCTCTGGCTATCCTCATCTATACTAACTCATTGGAACTAAAGCTTTATTTAGAACCTGTAGACCAGGAGTGCCGAACCCTGCAATCTTCCACTCTGATATAATCGGAAAATAATTGTTTTGACGCTTTTGGGCTATGGGTAGACAGAGCAGTTTTCTTCAAGCCTGGTGACAATTTATGAACTGAGGGTGTTTTTCCACCCAATCCTTTGTTCTAAGATTTGCACCATTTTATTAAGAAAACTACATCAGAGGTTTGCTTTCCCCTTCTTTTTTTTTTTTTTCTTTTTTGGTGTGCGTGCGTGCTCCCATCCTCTCTATAACCACCAACAGGAATACCGTTTTTTTTTCTCTTCTCTTTATGATGCCGAGGAGAGTAATAGAGACATTGCAGCGCTCTCCCCTGTTGGCACTGCTTCCTCAGGCTGTCTCCTTGAATTAGGCACTGTGTTAACTTTCCTGCGCTAAAAGGCATCTGCCTAAACCCAGCGTACCTTTTCAATAAAAGTCATCATAAAATCAACCTGCCTTGTAAATCCATCGCTCTTTGGTTTTGAAATATGTTGCAAGTGTGTCTTTTATGTCAGCGTCTGTAAGCTGGAGACCTCCCCACTTAAGGGAGAAGCCTGGTATATGACAGCACAACTGCTGGCATGGCTTTCTCACTTCAGCTTCTACTCTTCTGTCACCTTTTCACTTTCTGTTGACTCATGTGTATTCTGCTCCTGCTTCTTGGATATACCTGGTGGACAGGTATTGGCATTATATTGATTGGTGTTTATTTTATTTTTGATTTGTTAAGTGTTGGGTAAATGATCAAGGCTAGCTGTAATTTGACCTCTGGCTGAAACTGCCCTTGGTTAGGGTGTGACCTATTCTGGCCTCTTTTCTTCCAAGTACAAGTTGAAAATAAAATCTTCTCAAAACTACTGTGGCACAAAGTAGTATCTGGAGATCATGAATCCTTTCTTCTTACCCAACAAAGCCAGCTTGTTTCCATTTTACTATCTTTTCAGCCCAAACCTGTATCAGACTCCCAGAGCAGGCAGAAGCTTGTTAGTCCAGTCAGAACTCATAGATGTGGATATCCATTCCCCTCCGAGTGTCAAAGCCGTAACTCTTCTGTTTGCCTGGTTTGCGTTGTATGGTGGTGCCATCCCCCACGGAGATGGATCCCTCACACAGGAATACGCCTGGGTGGAGAAAAATTAAATGAGTCTGTCTCCCAAAGTGAAATGGAATTCTGACCTTGAAATTAATGAGATTCTGATCAGAAGAGTGGGGAAACTTCTTTATTTCAAATTGTCATGTTATATAAATTTTATGTTTAAAATAGTTCTCCCTTTAAGAGTATTCTTTTTTTTTTCTTTGTACAAAGACATGTAGCACAGGATGTTTGTACACTCCCACATTATTAGCCAGGGTTGTATTTGTGACTAACCTTTAATCAGAAACAAAGGTGCCAAGTGAAGAGGAGACTGTCACCCTGTGGCAGCCCTGGATCTGTGCTCCATTTTCCTTTCCTTGCCTTAGATGTGGAGCAGCCTTCTCAGGGCAGCACTGGGCAACATCTGTGCTTTTGATTTTGAGTTTTTGGAAGGCAGGAGAAACATTTCTTGCAAGGAAGTGTTGAAGAGGCACTGTGACAAAATCAGTAGCAGCTTTCTTGGCTCCTGTCATATGCCGACGTGTGTCAGAATATTTATGGTCTGTTTTATGTAAATACATATTTAAGGGCCGTTAGAAGGCCTGATTATTCCCACTAGATGCCTTTCAGGCCCTCCCTACAGAACCGTTTTGAAATAAGTAATATTTCTCAGGTAATCGAGTGACAGTATACAAGACTGCTTCCAAAGGGAAAAGGAGCTTCAGGGGCAGATGGGCCAGTGAGGGGAATGGGGAGGCCAGAAGAGAGAAAGTGTTAAAAAATGCCAAGGAATAGGACAGTGCTTTTGCCTGGATTGCCAAAATGAATCATGTATTATTTTAGGATTTTTTATTATTAAAATTTAGAATTAATTTCTGATATGGTTGACTCGTTTTTCAGTTCTCTTCACATAAATAAAATATTTTTTCATAAAATGTAAAAAATGCTTTAATTAAATGTGATAGTGAAACTCCTAAACAAGCACTAGCTTTAAAGCTTTGTTGGTGGGTAGGGTGTGGTGGTGAGGATGGCGTGTGTGTGTCCCTTACTCAGAGTAGAAGTTTTATGACTGAGTTTTAGGTCACTGAAAAATCAGTTTTATAATGGAAACACTGACAGTTTTTACTGTTGCAGCCACCCCCCACACACACTGCATCCATATGCAGATATATCCACATGTGCGCGCCTTTGAACCTGGAGCCTGCAGACGTGGTGTAGTGCACACATGCTGGTTCCTTAAATCTGGGTACAGATAGGCAGGATTTCTTTTGTGGTTAAATATACGTTTTTTGAAGACAGAAATATAGCTACTTGGGTAAAGTATCCTCTCTCCAGTAGATGATTCCAGTTTGCTTGCCTGTCCATCCACCTGTCCTCACAGGTGATTCTGAGATAGGTGTTGGGCTCTATGGAACAAGGAAGCCTTTGCACTGCAGGACTGACTTATTTGCCCTGGAAAATGGGAGAGGTGTTTTGCGAGAAGCTGCGCATGAAGGATGCACAATTCCCCAGGAAGGGAACTGAGGTAACTCCGGTTTATTGTCATTCTCTGAACCAGTCCCCAAGGCTCCTTCCTTGTCCAGGGAAATGATGCTAAAATTTATGGGCCAATTACAAATAGTCCACGTTGTATCTTACATATGAAGTGTCTACAGATATGTTTCCCAGGGCCTTTAAAATAAACATTGCTCATTAAGGAAACTTTACAACAAAAGGGAAGGTAAGTACTGTCTGCTGCCTTGTGCTAGAATCCATACATTTATTACACCCTCAGCCCCCTGGCTCCTGTCACATGCATCTCCAGATGGTTCTCTGTCCTGCCCCTGTACCCAGACTCTTGCTTGGATGACAGCAGCCTTTGGCCAGCCTGCCCGTTCATCCATTCAGCCCAAAGTGGAGCTGGTTAGCATGCATGCGCACCCCAGGACAGAGAGGGCTCAGAACTCCCCAGTGGAGCCTCTGGCTCACCCCAGGGACTTGGCTCTCTTCCGCTGGCCCTTCCGGGTGGTCAGGCAGACTCACGGTAGTCAGGAAGCCTGATGGCTCTCAGCAGCTCCTGGAGGTTTGGCTGTGCTCTCATCTTTGACGTATGTGAAAAGCCATCCTCAGGTCCCAATAGCCCTGAGTAAGAGATGTTATTTTATACTCTGAGATGTGTCTTTCTAAAGGCATGTGTCAGAAAAACTATGTCCTCAGACTCAGCCGAGCTCACCTAGGCCAAGAGCAGCCTGAGATGAGGAGGGCCAGATGACATGAAGGCGTCACAGCAGGGGGTACATTCCAAGGGCCACCGTAGGCCTAGAGCAGGAAGAGACAGTCATCCGGGTGAGGGAGAACGGGACAGCTCCAAGGTCACTAGGCTCCACCTCTGGATTGCAGCTGGAGTAGATGACCAATGTAAAGGGACAGCTAATCGCCAGACCAGCCCGGGTTAGATGGTTCCCTCTGGACTCGCTGACAGGCCTAACCCGATTCTCCCTCAGCTGCTCCCGGTTCTCCCGGAGCCTCTTTCCTCCTCCCGCTCTCCCCCGGGGCAAGAACTCCTCTGATGTGTGTGGTTGTTTCTGGTTGTTCACTCCCAACACAGTCATGGAGACTCCTTTTCATGCTGCTGAGTTTAATTGTCTTGTTGGGATAAAGAAATGTTTGCACAGCTAAAGTGGGGCCGGGCTGGACGGGAGCGGTCCCCGATGGCTGCAGAGCCATCTGGCCTGGCTTGGCTCGGCTCGGCGCGCCGCCCGCCCGCGCCCTTCCCGGCTCGCTCCACGCCGCTGCGGCTGGGCGGCCGCCTGGCTCGGCCGGAATGCCTAATCACCGCGGTGAGAAAACGGACCCCGCGGCCGCCTCCGCGCCTCGCGCCCTGCCTCCACCAATTGTCATGCAGAAGCGACCCGGGCTGCGTTCCCCGGCCGCCGCCCGCCCGCCCGCCCTCCAGCGCCGCTCGGCCGGAGGGGCTGCGCGGGCCGCGGGGGAGGGGCGCGGAGCCGGGGGGCACAGTGCGCTCCCGCGCCGGGACCCGGCCGCGCCTCCGAGGCTCAGCTCGCGCGTGGTTGGAGACGTGGAGCTGCCCTCGTCGTTGCTCTGCGGGACTCGGAAGTGCGGGGTAACCCAGCCCTGTCCCCCTATCCCGCAAGCCCCCGAGTAGCTGCGAGAACGCGGCCAAGCCCCCGCTCGGCTTTTTGCATGTCTGAACAGAAGACAGTGGGGGACAGGGACGGAGTGTGACCCTGGGGAGCCCGCGGAGGTCCGCGCGTGGGGGACCCGGGGGCTGCAGCTGGGGATGAGGGGGCAGGGCGCGGAGTGGGGCGAGGGCTGGAGGAGGGGCCAGGGCGCGTGGGCCCGAGGATGGAAGTGCACAGGCGTATCTGGACCGAGCCTTTGCCTCAATACCCGAGGACTCCTTTCGACTCAAAATGCCTTTCCCTTCTTGCTTTTCAAATCTGTAACACGTCCCGAGGAATGTTTCCCCAATCCAGGGCTGGTGGTCCGCAGGGCGGCTGTGTGCGGGCGAGGCGGCCGTGGTGGCTGCGGGTGGAGGCTCGCAGCACCGCGGGCTCCCGAGCGAGTCCGCGAGTTCTGGACGCTTCCCACGGGAAGCTTTCCGGGGCTGCCCCGTCCGCGGCCCAGGTGGAATGTTTGGTGCCCCCGCCCCTTTGTTTGAAAACAAAAAGCGCGCATTGTATCCAAATAACAAAAGTTGCTCTCCTTCCCGACCCCTTTTCCCCACTAGGCAGGGAAGAGGAAACTGAAAAATAGAATTATATTTTTATGTTGGTTTTTTTTATTTTTAACCCTTACTAACTACCTCCATCTGGTTAATAAATATTAGCACAAGTTGAAATGTATTCTTTGTAAATACTTGAGATTTGGAGTGACAATGCATTTTAAAACGTTATATTTTAATAACTTTTTTGTTTTTAAATCATTAACCACATCCATCTGGCTAATAAATATCAGAGCACACGTTGGAACGTACTCTTATAAATACTTGAGATTTAGAGTGATGGTACATTTCACTGTGAAACCCACACGATTCCAACACCAAAATAACAATTTTTGGACTTGATTATTCTCTTCCAACAGTTTAACTGCATTTCTCAGCACCATTTTATCCCTCTTAAAGAGAGATGAACTACAGACTTAAGAATAATTTATTGCCGTATAGTAGCTAAAACGTCTTAAAAATTTTTTAAAGTATCATTTCAGTTGTGGCATTTGTGGTTGAACAAAATCTATTTTTATCCTCAAAGTGTGTGCTGGGGGCGGTAATTTGTAAATATCTTTCTTTGAGGCAAAGAAGGAGAATTTTTTGCAAAAGAACTTTCTTATGCCTTTTCCAGAAAAAAGTCCTGGATTGGAATCATGAGTTTAGGCCTAGAGAAATCATACACTGTGGTATGAATGAGTAAAACGGGTAGATGCTAAGTAAACAGGAGCAATTTATTCCCTTCCAGCCTTACCCAGTGGATTAGACTTTTCTATTACCTTAATCACATTTTAGTTTTATTGTAAAGAACATTTTGTTGTTGTTGCATTGATACCAAGCACATCAAAGGATGTAGTAAGTTTGAGAATTGAATACATTGATGGCAATGGTTATAATCTAGTTTTGACTTTAAATTTTCATCAATTTGATACTCGTCAGCATTGCACTGGAGGAAATCTGTAGGACTGCTATCCTAAGGAGGGGGGTTTCAGGAAAGAGAGGAAGAATTTATTTAGGCTTTGAATTTTGATGATGATAAAGATGGGAAGTTTTTCAAGATACGTGAAATCCTTCTCCAAAAACACAGACTTATTTTGTTGATAGTACTTGGGATACTAAAAGATCTTTTATAATTTAAAAAATAATATTAAATTCGCTTTTTTCTCCTAACCTTTTAGAGATCTGAGACTGGAGCCCCCTTTCCAAATGTTTTCCCACAGCATTACATCCCCTATGGTGAAGTCCACAAATACAGATCTGCTTTTGGTGTGTATTTTAAAAAAAGTTTCTCTCTAGATCCTGGTCGAAGCTGGAAATAGTCAAGTGATGCAGGGGTTTGTAGCCACATAGAACCGTCTGGCAATTCAGATATTTGAGCGTCAGTTTTCTCTGTGGAATGTGTCCTTACTGCAGATGACCTAGAGGAAGTGAAAGTTGTGTTTTTAGGAGGAGAGATGGTGCTGTGCCCAGTGCATTCTTTTTAGCAGATCCAGGGCTTTAGAACACTATAGAGCCATGTGGGTGAAGAGGGAACCTTTTGGTTCAGTCTCATGAGAAGTCAAGGCCAGTAAGCCTGAGTGTGACTCACCAGATGAGAGTTGTCTTTTTCCACTGAAATTCATTTGCAGGCTGAGACTTACAGCTCTGCATCCATCTTAGGGCAGCAGAGATGTCAGAGCGCTGCAGGGAGGGGCAGGGGCCAGCCCTAGAAAGGCCTTCACTGTACTTTCAGGTATATGATTTCCATTTAGGTGCCAGCGAATCCTATATTGCTCTCGTCTGACCTTGCTTTTTGGGGTTTGATTTAGCAAAGTCAGTGGCCTAGCATAATAAATAACTGTTAGGGGAATAACAGCTGTGTTTGCCCCCTTGAGTCTCAGGTCAAGGATGTTACAGAGCAAAAGTGAGGAGGCAATGTAACAGAGTAGTTCGGAGTGTAATCTCAACCCTTTAGTTTACTTGCTTTTTGACACTTGGGCAAGTCACTTAACATCTCTGAGCCTCAGTATTCCCACCTGTGAAATGGGAATTATTTAACTTTAAAGGGCGGTTGTGAAGGGCTGGAAGAGATTAAATTCACTGGATAATGCTTGAACCATTCCTCATACACACAAAATGACTGTAATTATTTCTGGGACAATCTGGAGGATGTTCTTCCTTGTTAGGAAGAGATCTGATGTAGAAGCTCTGATGGAGCCAAACGCAGGGTCATTAACAACTAGTGTGTATGCAGGATCCTCTCACACACCCTCCTACCCTATGGCAATGGGGAAAGAGGGAGGGAGAGGCCAGAAAGCTCTCTTCTGTGGTGGCCAGCTGCTTTGCCTGCCGTCATCATCATCTGTTCACCCTGGTAAATTAGTCCTGGTGTCCCTGTGGCCTCCTCCTCCTCTGGTTGTATTTAGAAGCAAGGTAATAGTATAGTTAGAGAGACTGAGTCTGGATCCAGAAGGGACTTGACTAGGTTAGTTATCTAGGCAGTGGCCCAGGTTAGCGATCTCATGATATTTTCTTATTCTGGCATTTAGTGTTATCAGATATTGTTGGAAATAAATGGGTTATTAGAATTCGTGAGTGGTAGAGATTTGGGTCATGTATAATCAGATTTGCTGTAATGGTATTTGCCTAGTATTAGAATGCAAAGTCCCAGAGTTTCTAGTACGTCCTTAGATTTTAAGTTATACAGACACTTTTACCCTCTTGCCCATGTGAGACAAATCCGTGCGCCTTCCCCCATCTGTGTGTGTCACAGTCCCACAGCATGATGGATTGTCTCTGCGCGGGGGAGGCTTAGGACGGGGCTTGAAGGGGCCTTGCAGGTCAGGAGAGAGATACAGCGGCGGGCTGCGCTGGGGGCCGCTGGGGAGGGATTGCGGGGAGGGGAGGGGAGGGCAGGGCAGGGCCGGGCGGGGCCAGGCCTCTCCTGTCCTGTCTGCGTGCATTCTCCTAGGAGTAAAGAGAGCTGTCCATTACCCTGCGCCTACAAATAAACTCAGTGTTTTTCACTTTGTAGAAAGAAAACCCCAAGGGGCCCGGGGGTACCAGAGAACAGCTCTACATGTCCGTGGGAGAGGTGGGGGAGTGGGAAGGGCTGACCCCTCCGCCCAAGGACCGTGAATTTAAGTATTTCAGGAGAGGGGCTCCTATTTGGAAAGGCTTGTGTTCACAAATTTATGTAGCAGAAGTAGCCATTGGAGGCCAGTGGGCTGCTCCTTTGTGGCTCACTTTAGGAGAAGGGGTTCACCTCTCCATTGGGGGCAGAGTATCTCTGAAGACCATGGAACACCCCACTTTTGCTCTCTCCCTGTCCCTAGTCCTTTCCCACATATAAGCACAGAAGTATGTGGGAAGTGAGGGAAATGCTGAACATTCTTTAATTTTGGTTGTTAAAGGAGAGGCAAATGCCAGGTGTGGTGGTGCATGCCTTTAATCCCAGCACCCTGGCAGCCTGATGCAGGAGGATCAAAAGTATAAGTCCAGCCTGGGCAACTTAGCAAGACCCTGCCTCAAAAGAGGGCTGGGGATGTAGCTTAGTGCAAAAACCCTGGGAAATCACTGCAAAAAAAAGGGGTGGGGCTGAAGGGAATGTCTGGGATTTAGGCCCAAATGGCAAAATCATAGTTAAGAAGAAATTCTGAAAGAGGATAGAGGGTAAGCTAAGGTGGTAGAGAAGTTAGGGCACATGCAAGGGGAAGGAATCAGCAGGACTGCAGTTAGGGCCTAGGCTTCGGTTTCCTTCCTGAGCAGTAAAATTAAAAAAAAAAAAAAAACCTTAGAACAACAAAAGTCTGGACGCATGGGCTTCCTTCCTGACAAGCCAACCTGGTGGGGCTTCATTCAGACTAAGCAGCAGTCAAGGCTGATTTACGGGTAAAAAAGCCAAACGTGTGGGCTTAACCCTTTCCTGATCCTAAGGATGATTCATTGCAAATGCTGCCTCCTTCTTCCAGCTTCCCATCATGGTATGGACAGCTTTTTATTGTCATTTCCTTTTTACTTAAAGACAGTACCTGCTGTTGAGTGCCTAATAACCTCTACATGAAAAGTCTGAGTCTAGGAGAAATTGAGCGACATGAAGGAGACCCGACCATCAAACCCGTGACAGAGCTGGCATTGTAGCTCATGGCCTGTGTGGCTCTCAGGCTTCTGGTGATGTTATATTGGCATTGGCGTGCTGCAGCCTTCTTGGGTAATGGGAAGTATCCTCTGGAGTATCGAGAGCCTTATTTCTTTCTTTATAAGATACCGGTACTGCAGAAAAACTGATACTGCTTCATCTTAGCTGTTTACAAACTATGGCAGAGTGCGTGAGGCATGATTCAGTTGCCATCATTAGAAAAGACTATGATGTACTCACTAATTTATTTAATCAGCTAATCATATTCACTGAGGGCCTGGGGATGTGGCTCAGTGATAGAGCTTTTGTCTTGCATGCATAAGGTCCTAGGTTCAATCCCCAGGACCACACCAAAAAAAAAAAAAAAAAAAAAAGCCATATTCACTGAGTACCTACATTGTTCCAGGCAACACACTAAGTGCTGGGGATAGAATGAGGAGCAGGACAGATTATAACCCCTGCCTTATTGGGGTTTAAAGTTTAGTTAGCACCTGCAGGATGTTATGAAAAGTGCTATCATAGGGGAAGTATGAAATGCCATAGGATTAGAAGTAGGGGCATTTGATCTTGTCTAAGAGTCAAGGATAGCTTTCTGGAGCAAGCAATCTAAGTTGATATTTGAAAATCAAGGAGTTATTTATTTAAAGAAGCTAGTTATGGCAGTTTGCTTTTTTGAACGAAGTATAGTAAACTGAGGGTAGAAGAAAGCACTTCAGAGCTGCCAAGAAATGCTCATGATTAAGCAAGAATAGAATTTCTCCCTGCTAGGATCTAAGGCCTGACCTCCTGTCTCTGCAGCACTTCATCCTTTAGCCAGGCATTCTTGAGAATGCCCATTTGGTGCTTGTGTGGTTCTGAGGCCCAACATCATAGAGAATACTGCTTTTAAAGTAATTTTCTGAAGAAAAGTCACTACAAAACACTTTCTGATGACTGATTATATTTTAGCCACCAGAAGACCCCAGAGCACTCAGATCCATGCCTGGCACAGAGTAGAGACTCAGGAACTCCTTGCTGAATGAAGGAGAGCGTAACCTTACGATGTTTAGTGAGGTCAGTAGGGGTCCTCATCCTTTTTGCATGCTTGTTTGTTTGTTTTCAGTCCTGGGGATTGAACCAGGGCCTTACACATGCTAGGCAAGCACTCTATCCTGAGCCACATTCCCCTAGGGTTTTTGTTTGTTTGTTTGTTTTGAGACAGAGTCTCACTAAATTGCCCAGACTAGCCTCAAACTCAGGATCCTCCTGCCTCAGTCTCCTGATTAGCTGGGATTATAGGTGTCTAGCTAGAGTCCTCATCTTTTTACTGAAGTTCATGCTCAGCTCTATTCTTTGCCTTATGTGGAAATGTGAGAGGTCTCAGTACCTAGAGTGCTCACTTGGCTGTTAAACTGAGCCACATAGCACCGGGATTCCTGGCAGGGTTTCTTGGCAGAGTTTCCTATGGGAGGTGCATCGATCGGCTTCACTTTCACGAGGGAGGTTAGGCATGTAATGCCAAGTGTATTGAAGAAGGGAAAAAAAGAAGGTGAAACAAACCGTCATTCCTGCCTGGCACAAGTAGGCATTCTAAAACAGTTCTCTCCAGCGGGTCCTCTGCACTCCATCATCTGCACTGTGGTTTCCCTTCCTCGCCTCTTATCTTCATCATCTCTATGCACACACAGGCGTTTCCTGAGCTCCTGTGTGTGGAGCATTGCTCTCACTGCCCCTTGCAGGGCCCTCAGAGAAGTAGGAGATCACACTTCCCCTTCTTGAGGGCTTGTGGTTAAGGCGAGTAGTGAGGATGTGTACATGAGAATGAAATGATTATGTGAAATAATGGATGGAGGGTTTCAAGAGGGAGTCGGCCCCAGGCTGGGTTTCCCAAATGTCATCTGAGGACTGCCTGCTTCAGATCACCTGTGGGAGGGGGTGGAGGAGTAAGGCAGGGATGGGGTGGTGAATGCTACTGATAATGGAGATTCCTGGGGCCTACACAGACCTCTGGCTAAGAATCCCAGGAACAGTCCGTATTTAGCAAACAGCCTCCCCTCCTGAGTCCTACGCTCCTAAGGCTTAGGAGTCACTCATTCATGGTGAAAGGATCAAAGGCAAGGTTTCACGCAGAAGTTTGGCCTTGAAGGAGGAGGAGCTAGGACCAGGAGCGCAGAGAGGACAGGATGGTGGTTCCACCATGGGTTGGAGAAGGAGAAAGGTGCAGACACTGTGCCTGCAAGCAGTACCTTTCTCACCAGCCTCTTCCCAGAAGGAGCATCTGTCCAGCTGCCATCAGGTCCCCCTCTTTGCCTTGGGTCCTTCCAGGGCTGTTTCCTTCTCCTCTCTTATTGCTGATCAGCTGACTGTGTCTGCTCAGACTCCCTCTTCTTGATGCACTACTGTCATTATGAGGCGGCCCTGCAGAGGGGCTCGAGGTGCTTAGCCAGCTGTGAGGGTGGCCAGAGTGCTCCTTGGGCTCCGGCCAGCAGCTGCTCTTCTCGCTGTGCTTGTGCTGCCTGAGGGGGCTACAGAGGGCTTGTGGTGGTAGCATTGGATTTTGTTTTGGGTTTTTTGTTTTCGTTTTTTTTGTTCTGGTTTGGTTTTTTGCCAGCTTCTTTCTTATTCCCCAGCCTTTATACTTTCAAATGCTCATTTGTAAAGAAATAAGGTTGGAGAGTTAGAGGAATCTCAGTGGCAGAATTAGTCACTACCTGCAGACAGGCTTTCTGCTTCAAGCTTTAACCCTTTTGGTGACAGCTGCCAGTGGGTGGAAGGTTCAGTGGACCAAGAACAGGAGCTTGGTTTGAGGCTCAGGTGGCTTCAGTTACCCATGTAGCAGATGCCTTCATCAACTTTGCTTCTGGAATAAGGGGTGCTGTTTCCCCCCAATAACATTCCCCCTTTAAAAACACTCACCACATTATAATTATTTGCTTAGCTGTCCCTCTCCCATGAGCCCACATTAGTGCCCAGTGTGGCTCTAGCCAGTGTGTCTCCACATATAGTACCTCGGTAAATATTTGGTGTGAAAATAAATGAATCCAGAATCGCTGTTTTCTCTGCCAACTCCTGCTGAGGTTGCCAGCTGGCTGTGCCCTCTCTGATATAGGCTGAAGGACCACACAGCATCCAGCAGAGAACTGGGCACCTCCTGGCACATTTCAGTGATAGGACAAGGACGCAGAATCAGAAGCTCTGGGCCAGTCATTTACTGGCTACGTGACTGGATAAATCACTTCATTTCTCTGAGCCCTAGCTCCTTATAAATGAAATGGGAGGAGGTAAATAATCTTTACCCTACCTTAAAGGGTTGCTGAATCAGAAAAGATAACAGGTATGTTCTGTAATCGGAGTGTAACCAAATTAATGTCATACACACGCACACGAGATATACCTGTCTAAGAACTCTATCTAAAGAGCAAGATAGTCTTATGGAACTCAAGTAGTTTATTAAATACTTGACCATTCAACGTAGGGGGAGCTTTCTTAATGTGCCATCCCACCCTTGAAGTTGAGTTACAGAAGAGTGTCTACCCCCTCCCTGGTGCTGGCTGCAGCATTATCTTCCCAGGTGGTTTGCTACAAATTACCCAACTTTTGCAGAATATTGGTGAAGATAGGTTGCAGTACCTGCTTTCTGTACAGGTGTGTGACAGCTCAGCTGAAATTTCATTTCGACAGCTCTCCACTGAAAGGAATTTACCCTTTACCTTTCTTACTTCAGCAAAATCCAGAGCACCTTTATTTCTTTCACTTGCAGAGCTCTCTTCTTATCTTGTGGAGGGAAATGTCTTGGCTCAGATGCACAATACCTTGGCCTGAGAAATGATGGGCAGAATCAAGGCAAGAAGGTTTTCTGCCCTGGAGACCTTTCTTGGGCTGTGAGAGCAGCCATGCTGTCCAGGGCAGTGTGACAAGATAAAGAGGCTCGTGTCAGATCTGGAGGATTTGGGAGGGCTTGCCCCTTAGGTAGATCTTTATAAGTCAGAGCTGGGCAAGCAGGATTGGAAGAGCAAGGATTTGAAAAGGGCTTTACTTGTGCGGTAAACTTCATTGTGTGATTATTTAATAGACCATTATCAAACAGATTCATTAACAAGATCTTAATTAACAAGTTCCAGGGTTATTCCTCCAACTTCCCAGGGGAACTGTTCTCCTCCTATTTAGTCCTAGAGACTTCCTATTCTCCTTAAACTAACTGTACCAGATGCAGTTAAATTCAGTCTTTTTTATTGCAAGTAAAATGACTGGGGGCAGGGGCAGGAACATAGTACTACTCGTAATAGTAATCTATGCCCCTTTTTCTGGGACTGGCAATCAAACCCAAGGCCTTATGCATGCTAGGCAAGCACTCTACCACTGAGCTACAGCCCCAACTCATTAGCCAATCCCTTTTGAGCACTTTCTGGGTCAGGCACTATTCTCAGTGCTTTACAGATAATTCATTTAATCCTCAAAATCCCTATGAGACAGGTGTTGCTTATTTCCATTTACAGATGAGGAAACTGAGGCACAGAACATTTAAGCAATGTGGCCCTCATCACACAAGTGAGAAATAGCAGAGATGAGATACAAATCCAAGCAATCTGACTCCAGAATCAGTGGGAAGGAAGAAAACCTCTGGAGATGGAGGTCCACGGGTCAGATTCATGAGGTAATAAGAATAAGGGGCTGCAGTGTAGCTCCGTGTGGAGTGCTTGCCTAGTACATGTGAGGTCCTGAGTTCCATCCCCAGCACCACAAAAATCAACCAACCAACCAATCAAGCCTTACAGCTGTTTGCTCTGTGCCTATGTCCTTCATGTACCTATGTCAGGCTCTATCCATACTTGAAGAAATTGTAGGAGTCTTTTGTAGGGTGACTTCCTCAGGCACAAACTATTTCGGCCCACTCCCAAGCCTTTGTCACCTTCATTACACTGAGTTCCTTGTGGCAGGGACTGTGTCTTATTGATCTCCATTCCCAGTACCTAACGCATTGTCTGAGACTTACTGGGTTTGATCTAAAAAGGAAAGTATTTTGTATTAACTCACTTAATCCTTACAACAACTGTAAGAGATTTTCCAATGCACCCCTTGACAGGACGGGGTAGGGAGATGATATAATATCTGCTGACACCTAGCGCTCTTAATGCTACAGGGCCTGCCTCGGGGACACTCAAAGTGCTATATAGAGCTACCAGTTAAGAAGGCCTAGGTCTGAGGTGGGACAGAAACATCTGTCTCTTTGTGGCTCACTTTCCTCAGGGTAAAGGAGAACAAACACTAGCACCAATCTTTTACAGTTGTTGTGAGGATTAAATGAGTTGATACAAAATATAAATAAAGTCCTAGGAGCAATGCCTGGCACAAAGTAAGCCTTCAATACATGTTTGCTCTAATTTGTATTACAAGGCCGTGGTACAGGGTTGGAGTCTCTCAAACCAGGCTCCCTTCCACCCTTATTTCTACTCCTGATCACAGTGCAAGAACAGTGACTTTGGGCCGGTGAGATGGCTCAGTGGCGTAAGCGCCTGCCTGGCAAGCACGAGGGCCCGAGTTCGACTCCCAGAACCCACATACAAAAAAAGGGCTGGTGATATCGCTCAATGGCACGGGCGTCTCCTGACACGCGAGGTCCTGAGGTCGACCCCCAGTACCCACAAAAAAAAAAAACAGTGACTTTGGCAAGCCCTGATCTCTTATGGGTTTGTCCAGTTTGCTATAGATTTTCAATAGCCAAAATTAATTAATTAATTAATTAAATAAAATCCTAACTGATATTATGAGCTGGTACCTGTCACGTTGTTTTTCCTGCTTGGCTCCAGTTACATCGGGTCTGGAGCAAGGATGACTTTAGAGCTCACTCAGTGATTCTTTCTCTGAGCTTCTCTGAAAGGTATATGGTGGAACTGAGAATTCCACACAAAACCAACAAGGAAGGACAGTAAGCTCTAAGGCCTTTTTCTGGTGCAAAAGGTCTTGATTAATTTTGTTCTCCACCTGTGCCTGGCCAGCTGCTCTGATGGCAAAACCTGTAGCCGGTTACTCTTCCCCACCTATCTGGGAGAGGACACGGAAGTAACAAAACACCTGGAATCATTGGGAAATTTGAGCTAGAAAGGAACTGTTATAGGTTGCATTATTTTTATCATTTTCTAATTAGTATGCTTAAAACAGTTTCCCCCTTTATGCTAAGAAAAAAATTGCTTTTGCCCTACCTAGATCTCACCCCATTTGTGCATTCTAGAAATACTCTTCTCCTAAATCTCAACTCGAAGACTCACAAAAGTACCCATTCTCATGGTTGGCAGCTCACTCCATCATCTTTAGTTAAAGATAGACCCTCATAAATCCCCAAACTGGCCTCCCTCTTCCTGAAGTTGAATCTTGTGTTCTTCCTAAGTAGCTTGGCCATAATGTCACTTTCTTTAGCAGCATTCTAACTTCTAAGAGGCTTAATAGGCAAGGAGATTGTGGGGCCTTTGACTTTCCCTGAGCCTTAGCCCTAAGTGGTTTATTCTATTAAGCTGATTCTTGGTGGTGGATAGAGCTTTGCTGGATAAGAAGTTGGGGTGAGGGGAGATGGCAGCAAAAGAAATGAGAAACTTCCACGCCCCCTTCCACTATGCCCCTCCCCTCACCCACTCCTGCCAGTAATTCTGTTTTTAGAACTGGAATGAAGGGAGTGGTGGTGCAACTCAGTGAAAAACTCTTCTTAGGGGACTTAAGAAGTGAACTTTTTCCTCTAAGCTGCCTTTTGCCTCTTCACCTTTGTCTTCCCCTCCTCTGTTCCTGCTCTTCAGTCTCCACTTTTGGATTTTCCCTTCCACCCCTGCTTTGACCTTCACTCCAATGACACACACACACACACACACACACACACACAAGTGGTGAAAAAAAATTATGAACTATGCATTCAAAGGGAGGAATCCTATCCAGGTGTGAAATGTAGAAAAAACAGCAACAGATTCAGGTTTAACAAAGGAAACAATTTCCCTAGATTTTTTCCTGAGAGTTACACCAAGATGAATGTTTTCCTCTGATATTGTGACCCAGATTAAGGATTTTCAGGTTTCTTTATTAACATTCTCTCTTGGCTCAGGGAGGCAGCAGGTTGGGAGACCAGAGGAGCTGTGTCTGGTTTTTATGCAGTCACACTGAGCTGCAAAGAAAGGATAAAGGAAACTTTGGAGCAGGAAAATGAAGTTATTGGAAAACTGAAGGAAGGGAATCAAGAGTGTAAGTGTGTGTGTGTGTGTGTGTGTGTGTGTGTGTGTGTGTGTGTGTGTGTGTGTGTGTTGGGGGGTGTACAGCACAGTACAGCACCAGGAAGGCAGGAAGAAAACCAAAAGTGACCAGGGAGCTAAAAAGAAAGAAAACTTAAAGCTGGAAGTGAGAAGAAGATGGAAATTGTGAAGCATTCCAAGGAATCATGAATAATTTGATAGCATATCTTTGTTAATGGGAAACAAGGCTGTGTACACGTAGTTGGTGAAAGTAGAAAGCAGTAGAGTTCTTTGGGAGGCAATCTGAAAATATCTGTCTATGAAAATTTTTAACACAAATATCCTTTTATGGGATTCAACTGTAGGAGTTTATCCTACATATATTTGGTCAAGTGCATGACGATGCGTGCTCTTCTATTGTTTGTAGTGTGAAAAAAACCAGAAACCACCTAAACGTACATTGATAGAGAACTGGTAAGATAAATTACGAAATGTCCATATACTACAATACTAGGTAGTGGTTTTTAAAACAAATGAGTTAGGGCATTAAGTGCTTATATGTAAAACAAGTTACAGAGAAGCAAAGACCTATATATATATATATATATATATATATATATAGATAGATAGATAGATAGATATAGATATATATAGATATATATATATATATGCACTGAGCTACAACCCTAGCCCTTTTTATTTGTTACTTTGAGACACCATCTCAGTAAATTGCCCAGGTTGGGCTCCAACTGGTATCCTAATTCAGCCCCCAGAGTGCTGGGATTACAGGCGTGTGCCACCACATGTGGCTCATACATTTTTTAAAAGTATTTCCATTTTTTTCCCCCAAGACAAATTTCTCACTATGTTTCCCAGGCTGGCAACAAACTTAGAATTCTCTCTGCCTCCCAAGTAGCTGGGACTACAGGTATGTACCACCATGCTCGGGATTGTAGATACATATTTATCTTTATACGTACATGTAAACCTTTTGGAAGGGTGGGTAAGAAATGTTAAGGGTAGTTTCCTCTGGGAAATGTGACTGGGACAGAAAGAAGGGAGTAATGCTATCTATTTTATGCTCTGCTGCAGTATGTGAGTAGATAACATGTGTGCTTTTTTATAATTAAAAAATCCAGTTTATGATTTTAAAAAGATATTTTGTAGATGCAGCACAAAAAGCACATTAGGTGAAAACTAAGGAAATCTGAATAAAATATGGAGTTTAGTTCATAATGTTATTATCAATATTGGTTTATTAGTTGTGACAAATGTAGCATATTAATATTAGATGTTAATAATAAGGGAAACTAGGAATAGGATATATAAGAACTTTATACTATGTTTGTAATTTTTCTATAAATCTGCATATTATTCTAAAATAAAAGTTTGGTTTTTTACATTGAAAACCAACTATTTCATTGCAAAAAATAAGCAAAGTCAAAATATAAACAGGAAATTAGAAAGAGTTTTTGTAATACATTTTAGACAGTGTTAATATCCCTCATATAAAAAGTTATTTTTGTAGTCGTGTTAATTTTTTTTTTTTTTTGTGGGTACCGGGGGGTCGACCTCAGGACCTCGTGCACCAACAGGCACCCATGCCGCTGAGCGATATCACCAGCCCCTTTTTCGTAGGTGGGATCTGGGAGTCGAACTCGGGCCCTCGCGCTTGCAAGGCAGGCGCTTATGCCGCTGAGCCATCTCACCGGCCCAAGTCGTGTTAATTTTAATGGCATCTTAAAAATTAAAAATTGACAATTTATATAAATTGTAAATATTATGATATATGAATACAATGTGGAATATTTAAATCAACCTAGTTAACATATCCATTACTTCAAATACTTAATAAGAGTTTATTTTTAAAGATGATTTGGAAGGCTTAAAACCTAGCACTTAAAGACTGAATCTTGGAAAGGGAAATTGATAAAATTGAATGATTCTCTGCTTCTAGAACTAATTACTAATTGGTTCTATTTCTTCCCAGTAGTCAAGTGGATAGGATTCTAGTCACAATTGCTGGGAAGATGTCTGATTCTTTATTCACAATATTAGCTTTCTTTTCCAAATTACTTTGTAAAAAGATTAATGATTGTTATTTCATTTTCACCATCCCCAAAGCACAGACTGTCTAGGAGTTACACAGCGAAGGGAGTTTTAAAATGAAGAGGCTTTAAGGAGATCAAATGTGTGCTGCTTTCTTGAGTAAGCAAGTTGGGATAGACAGAGAGCGATGTGAGGGGTAAATAGAATCCCAGTTAACCAACACCATGTGCCACTTTTTCTATAAGGTTTTTCCCCCCTCAAGCTGGTGCTGCAGCCATGTAGGAGTGGAACAGGACACTACACTCCTAGCCACCTTCTGAGGGGGCTCTTCTCTCCTCATGCACTATCAGGGGTGGAGGTACCCACTGACCAAGGTCTTTGTAGGATTAGGGTCTGGAGAACACAGACTGGCCATTGGTTTGACATGATATGTGCTTGTTTATCTTCCTGCCTCTGATGTTAAGACGTGGTTAAGACCAACTAGAAGAAATTTTCCCTTCGAGTTTACTTACCCACCAGAGGAAGGCACTTTAGTTTTACCTCTCCATGTAGTAGAGGGAGATCTCAGGACTCTGCTTCCATTCACCTGGTGCCCAGTTTGAAAGGGAGGATCCTGTGTAGTACCAGTTACAACTGACTACAGTATTTTGTCCTTGCATTCCCCACTCTGGGCTTCTGGCACATTATCCTCACATTGTTCTCCTTCTTCTTTGAACTGTTTTTGTTCTCATTATACCCTATTTCCCCATATTATGCTCCTTAACTATTTATTATTATAGAAGTGTGCATTGACGAGGGGGGCAGGATAATGTTAGCCTGCAGAGGAATTTTAAAATAGCTCACTGTTGGTCCTCTTTCTCCCCCGCAAAAATTTTTCTGTTGAAGTTTGAAAAAATTGCTGTATGTATGTAATTTTTGAATTAGCATATTTTAAAATTGTTTATTCTTTCATACACATTGTCATTTATAAGGAAAAATGTGGTGAACTTTCAGGTATACTGTATACCCCTGAGTTTCGCAGACTCGATTTGAGTGGAAAGTAAGTTCGCCTCAGTTCAGGAGCTGTCAGGCTCCCGGAGGAGCCACTTTGTATCCCCACTTCCTGTGATCTACAGATTGCTGCATTCACATGTTAGATGCAAGATAAACCAAAGCACGTTTGTTTGTAAAGAGGAAGAAACAAAAATTGAGTTATTGATCAATTCTGTCAGCCATTCTTTGTGACCACTCAAATTCTTTTCTTCTTTTTCCCTAGTACTGGGAATTAAACCCAAGGCCTTTGCACTGAGCGATGTCTCTGGCTCTTTTTTTTTTTTTTTTTTTTTTTGAGACAAGATATCACTAAGTCACTAAACTGTCCAGGCTAGGTTCAGATTTGAGATCCTCCTGCCTCAGTCTCTCAGAGTGATGGGATTATAGGCATGTGCCACCAGGCCTGGCATAGAATTCTTATTTGTGCTTAAATATTAAAATAGTGAAATAGGGCCAGTGATGTCGCTCAGCGGCATAAGCACCTGCCTGGCAAGCACGAGGTCCTGAGTTCGATTCCCGGTACCCACATAAAGGAAAAAATGGGCCGGTGATATCGCTCAGTGGCACAAGCGCCTGCTGGCAAGCTCAAGGTCCTGAGTTCGACTCCCAGTACGCACATAAAAAATAAATAAATAAATAAAATAAAATAGTGAAATAAACTGCGAACTGCAAGGCGTAATATTTTTGTTTGGCATGTGCAAATTTTATTTTGACTAGTAAATAGTTTCTTACATTTGAATATCTTTAAGAATAAAACATTCCTTTTTGAATTTATAATCACTCATTTTAAAACTAAAGATAAAATCAGGAAAGTATGGTGACTGATTTACTTATTTGTCATTAAAAACATGGCCCATTGTGTCAAATATGCTCAGTATGCCCTTGGGAATGACATTAGATTTCTAGTATGAATCATGAGCAGAAGACAACCCTGCCAGGGTTAGGAACAGGGAATCTTGGCTCATTTAGAGACAGAGAGAAGGACTAAGAGCAAGCATAGAGTGAGTTGGAGGACTCTAGTGGCAGAGGAGATGGAGAGGGACCAGACCTCCATAAATCTTTTAGGGCACAGAGAGTTTGGATTTTCTTCTAGGTGCACAGGAAGCCATGGAGTGTTCTAAACAGGGAGAAGTACTGTGTTGTAATTTATCATTTAAAAGGATTACTTGAACTACTGTACAAATAAGAGTTTAAAGTAGGGAGAGCTGGTGACAAAAGATTTGTAAAAAAGCCACTGCAGTAGTCACAGTGAGAGACAAGCAAGGAGTACTGTCTTACCCTTTTTGAAATACCCACAGTACTTTTCCCATAGTATGTAATCAATAAATTTTTTTTTTTATGTGGGTACCAGAAGTCGAACTCAGGACCTCACACCTGCCAGGCAGGCACTTACGCCACTGAGCTATCTCACTGGCCCAATAAATATTAAATAAATAAATTTATACAACACTAAGTGTCCCCCCCGAAAGAAAGAAAGTCCAACAAAATAACAACAAACCTGCAACAGGCCAGGTACTGAGCACGTGCTGTTGGGCCCGAAACGCTGACTCTGGAGTCCCCTGCATAGGGATTTAATTGCAGCCTGGTGCTTCTTAACTGTGTTGCTGTGGGGCAGGTGATTTAAACTCTTTGAACCTGGGTTTCTTGTCTGCATCAGGGAATGGGATGACCCTCTTTTTGCTTTATTGAACAAATTCAATAAGAGAATGTACTTATTACATGGAGTTAATAAATGATGACTGTTAAGTGTAGCAGGACACAAGGATACTTTCGAGGTAGTGGCCAGTCAGTCTTCAATGTGATTACAGCCACGGGGACACAGTATGGGGGTTTCTTAGGCATAAATGACAATTTAGACCTTTTCCTAATTGGGATTCTGTGTCCTGCATAGAAACTTTTGCTGCCCGTAGAGTAACTGGATCTTTAAGGAAGAAAATCTGCAAGAACAGAACTTTGGAAATAGAAAGGGTAAAAGTCTTCAGTCTCAGCTCAGCTCTTCTTCCTGATTTGAGGAGTCAAATCTTTCCCTTCATTTCCAGGCATCCTGAGGTTTGTGCTTTCTTCACACATGAAGTGGCTACTCCTGGAAGCCAGTTTCCAGTTTTCTCTACAAACGCTCCCCAGAGCCCAGGGAGCTCTCATCTTGTACCTAGTTAAATGCCTCGATTAAGGATGTAATCATACTTGTTTGGCTCTGTAAATCATTTGACCCTCACCCATTGCAATCTGGGCCTCGGGGGGACCCAGCAATGGCCATTTTGTATCTGCAGGGTGAGGGTGGAGCTGGAGGAGCTGAGACAGCTTTTATCCTTAGTGGAAAGATAGCCAGTTCTTTAGGGGATAATATATTTGTCTTCTTTCCTAGGTTTTCTTGCCAAGGTGTGCACACGTGTGTGTGTGTGTCTGTGTGTGTGTGCTTGTGCATGCATGCCTCTGTGTGTGTGTGTACACAAAAGAGAATAAAAGGAAATACTAGAAAACAGGCCCAATACCATGAGGAAACTTAGCAAAAGCCAGGGGAGGGACTTGCAAGGGAAGACAAGGAAGTGATTTTGCCCAGTTTAAATCCCACTTGAACCGTGTGGTTTCTGAGTCCTGAACCTTTTGAGGTTCAAGTTGAGTGCACTCTTGACAAAACGTGATTTTCTGGTTCACATCAAAAAGGCTTTAAAAGATTTCGAAGTCTTTTCCTTGGGACATCAAACAGTCCTCAACAAAGCAGGGTGCTGGTAAGATGTGTGTAAATGAACAGATTAAATTCTCCCCTGAGGATTAGATTCTCCTTAATAAGTATGTGGAGCTGGAAACACAGGAAATGGGCAATGCCAGCACACGTGCCGCCCAGCACCCCAGAGCACCCTCCGCCTGGGCACCCTGGGTGCCTCCCTAGGCCTGAAGGCTGACCTTATTTGTCAGAAGCTTCACAGGGAAGTACCCAGGGAGTTAGAAACTGAAAACAAACTGCTGTACCCTCTGTCTTCCCCAAGGCAACACTTTTGTCCCCTAATAAAATATGTAAATTAACTTAGAAAAGACAAGTCATTCATTTTAAAAATTGTCAATTATTTGGGAGGCTTAGAGAACAATTTTGCTTATTGATCCAGCTTCAGTCTTAGACTTTAGACAGAAGGACTCAGGTGACTCCCACTTTATGGCAGGTGGAGCAGCTCGCTTTGGGACTGGTACAGCAAACCAGCACTGCAGCAGAGTTTCCATGGCCAAGGCAGTAGCTGCAGCTGAAGTCGACGGCACGGACAGCTCTGTGGGTGGGTTGACTGCGTAAGTGCAGTTTCTCAGCCAAACAGCTAAAATATTAATGCTCAGCTTTAAGGAGGTGCAGTTCTGATTGAGGCCCCTCTCCTGTTAGAAACCATAATTAGCAATTAAAATATATTTTAAAAACCATTCCAACCAGCACCTTCTAAATAAATAATTGTTGGTGCTGGTTGAACTTGTTTTATTTCCCTGTGTTTTTTCTTATCTCTTTCCCTCCTGTATAACTTACAACCCTGTAAATGCTCAGTAGCTCTTAATATGATTTTGTCAATACGTTTACCATGGTGACTTGGGCTGTATTTGGTGAGCATTTGAAGAAATCAGTCACTGGTTGGAGGGAGGAAAGACAAGCTGTCGATATCCAGGGAGAAATGCTAATAACCCTGGTGACAAATCATCCTCTGGATTCTCCAAGGGTTAAGGAAAAGCACCTCTTAGACCTGGGAGCTTAGGGCTAAGGGATGGTGACTTGTTAGGAGGCACAGACATTAGCTGTCATGGTTCTGCAGTGCCCTTTTCATTGTCTCACTTCAAACCTCTCAAAGCCACACTTGAGTTTTTGGGACACACAGGCCTGGATTTGAATCCTGATTCCCCTCTGGTGTAACTGTGTGACCTTGAGCAGCCACTGCGCCTTCATTTTCTCCTCTGGGAGTTCAAGATTGTAATACCCAGCCCCGTGAAGGGATGGGAAAGCCTTTACACAAAGACACCATTCACCGCTGCTCAGACTCTTCTGGGAAAGTACACAAATGGAGAAAGAAAATAAACTTCTGCATTGCAATAGTATAGAAAAGATTTGAAAGTCTCATAGTATCCTAACTTCTGTTGCTTTTGCACTTGAGGTTCACTTTATCAAAATAATGTTTAAATATGCTTATAATTAAGTAAAATTGATGCTCTGTTAGAATTCAATAATCTCACAGGTGTTTTGTTGAGTGCCTACTATATGCCAGCAATCAAGGAACAATTCAAGGCTACAACAGTGAATAAGACAGGTACCATCTAGGCTTCCAGGGAACTTACAGCTGCACCCGCTAACAGCCTGATATTAGATGTTTCTCAGGTTCCCTGGGACCCACTGGAGGGGACCAAAATCTTACACTGGAGAATCCTGTGGAGGACCTCCCATGGCTATCTGCTATGACTTTAAGTGAATAAAGAGAACAAAACACTTACACAGACAGAATCATTAATATTTTGGTATGTATCCTTCCAGATTCCTTTTTAGGAATGAGTGAATAAGTAGATCGATATACTTTTATATAAGCAGGATCATACTAATATGCTAGTTTGTGATTTTCTTTTTCACTTACTCATTTATTATAGATACCACTGCATGTCAATAAATATAGATCTACATCACCACTCTTAATATCTACTTAGTATTCCATTGCAGAGATGTATCATGTTTCATTTTGCACAATCTCTGGTCTAATTAGGTTCTTTCTAGCTCTTCAGTATTATAAACAATACAGCAAAGAACATCTTTGTAAATTCACCTTTGTCAAGTGTCTGTTCATTTTTCTTAGGCTATATTTCCAAATGTAGAATTGTTGGATAAAATGATAGGCATATTAAAATTTTTACGCCTATTTCTAGATTACCAGTTTCTTTATGATCTTATCAACACATAATGATAAATCTTTTTTGTCTTTGCCAGTTAAATAGGCAAAAGTAGTATCTTGGGGTTGGTTTGTTGGTTTGTTTTTTTTGCAGTGCTGGGTATTTAACCTAAGACCTTTGCACTGAGCTACATCCCCAGCTCTTTTTACTATTTATATTGAAACAGGGTCTCGTTAAGTTGCCCAGATGAAACTTGAACTTATGATACTCCTGCCTCAGCCTCCCAAAGAGCTGGAATTACAGGTGTGCACCACCGTGCCCAGTGGCATCTTGTTTATTTGACCCGCATTTCTTTAGTTGCTAGTGAAGTTAAAATGTTTTTAAAATGTGTATTGGAATTAGTTTATCTTCTTTTTAAAATTGCTTGTTCATGTCCCTCATCTATGGGGTGTCTTTATTTCTTTTAGTGGTTTTAAGAGCTCTTTTTTCTTTTTTTTTTTTATATGGGGGTACCAGGAGTCAAACTCAGGACCTCACATTTATCAGGCAGGTGCTTATGCCGCTGAGCTATGAAGAGCTCTTTTTACGAAAGGATATTCATCCCTTTTCATCTAGAATATATGTTGTACGTAATTCCCCCCCGTTTATCATTGTCTTGCTATTTTGGGGTAATATAGGTTTTTGTTACTGTTTATTTTGCATATAGAAATCTTCTCTTCTTGCAGGGCATGGTGGCACACGCCTGTAATCCCAGCACTCAGGAGGCCAAGGCAGGAGGATCGCCACAAGTTCAAGGCCAGCCTGGGCTACATAGTGAGTTCAAGGCCAGCCTGAACTGCACTGTGAAACACTGTCTCAAATAAAAAGTCTTCTCTTTCTTTTCTTTTCCTTCTTTTTTCCTTTTTTTTTTTTTTGTAATAATTGGGCCAAACCACGGCCTTGCAAGGCAACCACTCTACCACTGAGCTAACTGCCTGCCCTTTTTAAAAAAATTTTATTCTGAAACAGGGTCTTGCTATATTGCCCAGGCTGACCTCAAACTTATGATCCTTCTGCCCACACCTCTCGAGTAGATAAAATTATAAGGGTGTAATACCATGCTGTTTAATTTTTTAATAGGCAATTTATCATGTTTTTTCCTATTTAGTTTCTGACTTTTGTCTTATCCTTAGAAAGTTATAAGCCCACTCCTAGTCAGTCCCTAAAGCTATTTAGATGTGCAACGGTTATCTCAAAGCTAGTCCCCAACTTGGAAAAAGTCTAAACCCCAAGCTCCTGTGGATGTCCACTCAACAAGACCTCAGAGAAGTGCACAGGGCCCCAAGATAACCGATGAAATTTACACTACTGGGAAACACAGGTAGATAGGTAATTCACACAAAACTGTGAGAAGTGATAGAGCAGGAGTATAAAGGATGCTATAGAGGGGAACAAAGGGGAAATTTAACTGATTCACGAGTTCAAGACATGCATCCTGGAGGAATAGAAGTTCAAATTTATATATATATATATTTATATATTTATATTTTTTTTTTTTTTTTTTTTTTTTCCATACCGGGAATTGAACTCAGGGCCTAGTGCTTGCCAGGCAGATGCTGTGCCACTGAGCTATATCCCCGGCCCCATCAAATTGAGATTTTATGACTGAGGAGAAGTTAGCTAGGTGAAGAGTAGGGAATTGCCCTTCATGCAGTGAAGTGGTAAATGCAAAAACCTACAGTCTAATTTTTAGCCATATGGGTATACTCAAATTTAAATGAATTACAATGAAATAAAATTAAAATTTATTTCATCGGTCCCACTAGCCATGGGCTCAAGTGCTGTCTGCCCACATGTGACTAGTGGTGGTTTCATTGGACACTCAGTGACAGAACTTCATCGTTGCAGAAAGCTCTGCGGGACAGTGCTATTCAGAAAGAGCTTGATGTGTTCAGGGAACTGAAAAGGGCTCATTCAGCAGGCATGCAGTGTGCAAGGGTGAGAGGGGCACAAGATGAAGAGAACATAGCACAGAATAGAGGGACCTTGTCACCTCTGAACTTAGTATTGGGACTGACGTTCCTAGCCAGTTGCAGTTACAGAGGAAGTGGAAAGGAAATGAATTTAAGATTTATTACATAACAACCCTACAGGCAGACACTATCTCCATTTTATAGATAATGCAGTTGAGACTTATACAGATAATTAACAACATACAGCTAGTTAGTGGCAGTGCTGGATTCAAAGTCAGACTTGTCTGCTGCCAAAACCCGTGTTCTTCCCCTTGTGTTACTCCAGTAGACTCCAGAAAGCTCTGATCTCTTACTGATCTCTTAGATTAACATGGAAGGAATTCTGACTTAGAACAAACTCCTCAACTTGACGCTGTTTCTATGAAGGGAGTATTAGTCGTGGGTGAGCTTGACTCATCCTGGATGTACAGGAGAGAGCTTACAGGCAGAGCTTTCTTTGGACCAGGGGACCTTCTGTTCCCTGAGTCACAAAGAGGTGCTCTAGAGGCCTTGATGCTGCCCACATTCAAGGGAGACCTCTGTGCAGATGCTACCCCTTAGAACCAGGACTGAATTGCCAAGGAGAGCAGCTGGCTTGAGGACTCCCACCTGAAGCCTGTCAGGAGGACTAGCAGGTATCAGAATGTACACCAACTCATCCCCTGGCCTAGAATCTATTGCAATCATCACTTCCAAGATAGTGTTATTGGAAAGAGAGTGTTCTGATCCCCTGTTAAAGGCAATCTCATCTCATTTGGCAGGTGAGTAAAGTGTGCTTTCAGGCCATGCCTGCCCCTAGCCCTAAGCAGCCACAGGGATGGAGATTTTTAATTTGTTGCCTCAGCTCCAAGCATTTTCCGAGTCAGTGAAAGACATGCCAGGTAGGATATTTAAAAGATCATTAACATTAGAATGTGAGTTCTGGATTAGTCAGTTTCCCTAAGTTCAAGATTTAGTATTTTCTAGGGTGAATATGATGCCTTGACATCTTCTGAGCTGGTATGAATGGAAATATAAAATGTACAATTATTTGTAAAAGGGATAATAAAGGATGCATGTGTTAGCTTTCTGTTACTGTGACAAAATATCTGAGATAAATGACTTAGAAGGAGGGAAGGTTGATTTTGGCTCACAGTTTCAGAGGTTTTAGTCTATGGCTACATAACCCGGTTGCTTTTGAACCTGTGGCAAGGAAAAATATGACGATGGAGGTTCATGGCAGGGGAAACTGCTTGACTTGTGATGGCCAACAAACAAAAGACAAAGGAAGGGGATGGGGTGCCAATATCCCTCTTAAGGGCACACCCCCAAGGACCTAACTGCTTTCCTCTAGGCCTCACCTTCTAAAGCTTCCACTATCTCCTTTCAACACATAGCCTTTGAGGGATACCCCAAATCATAACAATGAAAATCTGAAGAAGTAAAAGAGATGCAGTCAAAGTGATAGGCAGAAATAGTAGCCTTAAAGAAGAGCAAGCATTCTTAAAAGAGTGAAAGAAGAGAACTTTTCAGTGGATGAGAAGGAAGATACTAGTGGCCTCTGCCTTAGAAATATGAAGCAAGATTTTTGTGTGTGTTTTTTAAATTTTATTGGTACATTTTAGATATACATAATAATAACATTCATTATGAAGCAAGATATTTTGTAAAGAACTGGTGTCTTAGTTACTTTTTTCATCGCTGAGACAAAATACTCAACACCCCTGAGTTAAAGGAGGAAAGGTTTATTTTAGCCCACAGTTTATAGATGTTTCAG